>OX578154.1:58438816-58874870 GCA_951213105.1 Amaurobius ferox
TGGGTGACATCATTCTCGTGGATCTAGCTCGTTCAATTCATGAAAAAATAAACTTTGAGTAATACTTTTGTATTTGAACGCCAATAGTCAATTATCTGCTGTAAGAATAACTTTTATTTCTCCGTCCATAACGCTTGGCGAAATTTTGGCGACGAATTTAACGGAATCTCGCCAACTTGGTGAAATTTTTAATTGTTGCCAAATTAACAAAAATCTCGCCAAATGGATAAAAATGACGCTAAATCAATGAAAATGACGACTAATTGAAGAAAATTCAATATCTTGGAAAGAATATAAGTATCTACTATAAGAATAAAATTTTTTTTAACCGTAGAAGTAGTAAATTCATTGCATTATATAAGGGAAGTCATGTGCTGCCCACATCAGATATTTTTAGATGTAATGCTTGACAGCGAAAAGAAAAAAAAACAACTTCATACTTCTAGGACTAACCGTTCTCGAGATAATTTAGCATTTTCGTACTTTTACAATATCGCCTTAGAAAGTGCATCCAGTTGTCAAACGAAAACGAAAATTGAAATAAAACGTCAAATTCATTGTAATATTTAAGAATTATCGGTGTTATTGTGTGCTATTAAACTCAATGTAATGAATTATAAACGAAAACACGAGAAAATGAATTTGAGTGTGTAAGAAAAGTCAAGGGATGCTCCCATGAGACTTTTGAATTTATATTCAGTGAAGATGTTTAGTATAATTTCTTTTTCTTGTCTTTCTAGTTTGTCCTCCTGTTGAAAAATAAGACTTTTATATGCCGCTTTCAAAGGAACTCAAAAAATAGTCTACGCGGAATACGTTTCAATCTATTAAGAAATTTTAAAAGATTTTAATCAACAGATGAAGAGTCCCAGGAGTTGTGTGGGGGGAAAAATTCTTATGTGGGCAGTACATGACTTTCGCTACAGGCTCAATTTTATTTTCTCTTTATTTCTTTAATAATTCATTAAAATGAGATTAGTTGCACAAAATAACACGCATAATTGTTTGAAATAACGCTGAATTTACACTTCTAATTACATTTTCGTTTTGGTTTGGTAACTGGACCTATTTTCAAAAAATGCATAGCAAAAATGCATAGCAAAAATGCTTAGCAAAAATGCAAAAAAATAAGATATATCGTGAACAGTTAACTCTAGAGTGATGTTATTCTTTTTATTTTCAAAAATTGCGCATAAAATAAGCATTAAATTGATAAAGTTGAGCATACGTAATCTTTTATTTCAGATTTTGACAAATTTTGTAGGCCATTTCGTAAAAAAGGCGGTTTCTGTTTTTCCGAATTGTAACAAAATCTAATCAGTGCCAGGGTAACCCACAAGTCACTTAGCAACAAAATTTTGTGAAATTTGGCTAATTAGTCATTTAGCTTAGAGTAATTTTTGCTGGCCGTTCCTCCAAAAAAAGAAAAAAAAATTACCAAAATCTTAAATCTTATCAGCACCAGGATCACCCACAAGTGTCTTACCTGTAAAATTTTATCAAAGTTGGTCAACAAGTTTTTGAGTTAGAATGGATACATGCACTTCACACTCAGACACATGCACAGACACGCACACAGAGGTTACGCTAAAAATAGTTTTCTCGTAATTTTGTAGTTTTCTCAAAGTCCCAAAACTTGTAGATCCACCGTAAACTTGAATTGCGATTTTTCGATACGATTTAAATACTTTCCCTATGCATTACCATGTATTGGAGGGAAAGTAATAAATCAGCTTCAAAGAGTGAAGATTCTTGATTAGCGACATCTATGTGTTCATATTAAGACTAAAAATGTTTAAAATTGCGAAGGCAATGGATTTTGGAAAGACCTGAATTTCGAAGTAGAAACAGGATGTTGAAAAATAAAGAGTCTTTTTTTCTGCAAACTATTTTATCTTTCGATTTGTTTGTGAGACTATCTTTAGTAATGTACTTTAAAAGCCAATTTGATAGTTATTTCCGTAGCAGAGTTCACTTTTTTAAACTATGTGTTTATGACATGCAAAAAATATTAATTGCAGTGGGGCTCAATTCGACATTTTCATACCAGAATCCTTTTTTAGAATTTTTCTTTTTTCAAATTTTGTAAGATAAAATTTGCAAACTCAGTATAATGAGGATACCAGAATCCTTTTTTACCACATACCAGAATCCCCTTTTAGAAGCTTACCTTTTTCAAATTTTACAAGAAAAAATTTGCAAAATCAGTATCATGAGGATTCCAGAATCCTTTTATACCATATGCCGGAATTCTCTTTTAGAATTTTTCTTTTTTTAATTTTTACAAGAACAATTTCAAAAAATCAGTATCATGAGGATATCACAATTCTTTTTTATCAATCATACCAGAATCCTTTTTAGAATTTTTCTTTTTTCAAATTTTACAAAAAAAAATTAAAAAAATCAGTATCACGAGGATACTAAAATCCTTTTTTACCACACACAAGAATCCTTTTTAATCCTGTAATATTTGAAAAAAGAAAAATTCTAATTTTTATTTTTTTAAATTTTACAAGGAAAAATTTGAAAAATCAGTATCACGAGGATAGCAAAATCCTATTTTACCACACACAAGAACCCTTTTTAATCCTGTAAAATTTGAAAAAGAAAAATTCTAATTTTTTTTTTTTATATTTTACAAAGAAAAATTTAAAAAATCAGTATCATGAGTTTATACCAGAATCCCTTTTTACCACATACCAGAATTTTTTTTAGAATTTTTCTTTTTCAAATTTTACAAGAAAAAATTTAAAAAATCAGTATCATGAGTGTAAATGTTTACCATTACAGCGTGTTACCCATCACTTTAAAGGGCTTGAAAAAATCTGTCGATTGATACCTTACTTAAAAATCTGATCTGGGCATCACATGACTTTCCTTATATAATGCAATGAATTTACTACTTTTACAGTTAAAAAAATGTTATTCTTATAGTAGATACTTCTATTCTTTCCAAGATATTGAATTTTCTTCAATTAGTCGCCATTTTCATTGATTTAGCATCATTTTTATATATTTGGCGAAGTTTTCGTTAATTTGGCGGCATTTAAAAAGTCGCCAAGTTGGCGACATTCCACCAAATTTGTCGCCAAAATCTCGCCAAGTGTTATTGACGGAGAAATAAGATATTCTTATACCAGATAAATGACTATTGGCGTTCAAATACAAAAGTATTACTCTCAAAGTATCTTCCCTCATGAATGGAATGGGCTAGATCCACGGTACTGATGTCATCAAATTTATCACAGGATATCACATATGAAAAGTGAACATGTTCTCAAGAGTTATTATATTTTTTTAATTTATGGGATTTTTGATAAATTTATTTGAAAAATGTCCAATATCTCGAGAACGGATCATGCTAGCGTTCTAAAGTTTATGTCAATCGTTTTCTAAGGAAAAATTACATAAGAAATATCTATTTGCGTAACTTTATTAAAGGTTTTGATTTTTTGATGATTTTTTTCAAAATTTCACTCGAAAATTAGGAGGGTTCTGAACATTCGATTGGGTTTAAAAACAATAGGCTTCCAGTATTCACGGATTTTGATTTTTGTACCAAATTTCATTCGAATCGCTCCATTCGTTCGTGAGATATCGTCTCCACGGACTCACTGACACCCCCACCCCCATCCTCCACACACAGACATCACCTCAAAAATGTTTGATTCGTGATCAGAGATGCTTGAAACGTGCTCGCCCGTCGAAAACTCGAATTTGAATTTTCGACGCTGACACAATACTTTCCTTATACATTATGTATATAAGGAAAGTAAAAATGCCCGTCCTGGGGGTGGTAACTTGTCCCAAAGAAGGACTAATGACGCCACGAACAAAAAAAAATTGTATGAACATTGATGATTGAAACTATTGTCTTTTAATCATTGAGTCCTTTTATGCATGATTACGTCAAATTTTGTCATATGCGACCATGTCAAAAATATATAGCATTTTAAATAAATTTCGAAATTTTCGTTCGAATTAAAAAAACATTCTATCTAGTTCTAGATTTCTTGATAACAAAGCGGGATATAAAGTTTCGAAAAAATCGATTAATATTTGTGGCTTCTATAGTGTACACAAAAAATCGACTACAGACAAAACAGACAGACGGACATCACTTTAAAAATAGTCGAAACATGTTCAAGAGACCTTAAAACATATATTGGTATCAAAATCTCGAAATCGAAAATTTTCGTGAAGACAATACGTTCTCAATACCACGGATGATAAAGTTGAAATACATTTCCTGACGAATTATGTAATTGACATTGAAATATGAATTGATAAGAAAGTTCAGTTGAGCGTCCTGTTTATCCTCTACTTAAATATCTTTTATAAAAATGTCATTTTTACTTTTCTTATATACATAGTATAATGTATAAGGAAAGTATTGTGATGGGGTCGAAAATTCGAATTCAAGTTTTCGACGGGAGAGCACGTTTCAGGTATCCCTGTTTACGAATCGAACATTTTTGAGGTGATGTCTGTGTGTGTGCGAAAGTATGTGTGTATTTCAATGAGTCTGTGGAGACGATATCTCACGAACGAATGGAGCAATTCGAATAAAATTTGCCACAAAAATTACAATCCCAGAATACTGGAAGTCTATTGTTTTTAAATACAGTCAAATGTTCAGAACTCCCTTAAATTTTCTAGTGAAACCTTTATTAAAGTTACGCAAATAGACATTTCTTGTATAAGTTTTCCTTAGAAAACGATTGACATAAACTTTAGAATGCTAGCATGAACCGTTCTTGAGATATTGCATATTTTGCAAATAAATTTATCAAAAAATCCCATAAATTAAAAGAAAGAATGTTAACTGTTGCGAAACATGTTCACTTTTCATATGTAATATCATGCGATAAATTGGGTGACATCATTCTCGTGGATCTAGCTCGTTCCATTCATGAGAAAAGATACTTTGAGTAATACTTTTGTATTTAAACGCCAACGCCAATTTGTTATAAGAATAACTTATTTCTCCATCCATAACGCTTGACGAGATTTTGGCGACGAAGTTGGTGGAATGTCGTCAACTTGGCGACATTTTTAAATGTTGCTAAATTAACAAAAATATCGTCAATTGGATAAAAGTGACGTTAAATTAATGAAAATGACGACTAATTGACGAAAATTTAATATCTTAGAAAGAATATAAGAATCTGCTATAAGAATAACTTATTTGTTTACTGTTAAAGTACTAAACTTATTGCATTATATAAGAAAAGTCATGTGCTGCCCACATCAGATTATTACTTTTAAATATATGCGAAAATTTGTACTTATCAGTTCACTTTCAAGAAATTGTTCTTACTCATACTGTAACATTTCTCTACACATTAACTGCACACTGCATATGTTTAGAACTCAAACAAACAACGAAAGAAAATAAGAAAAGCTAAACATTTTGCGAGCTTAACTATGCAAATGAGTCTTGCAAACCTTGCTGTGCGGAAATTGTCTTTTTTTTAAAACTTTCTTCGCGTTTCTTATTTAGATGAATGTTTATAAGTTTGGATGATAATGAAATAAATAGATTACTGTTTCTTCTGAAGGAAAAGTAATTACGGGATTTTGTTTTTAAGAAACAGTAAAATACTAATGTTGTTATAGTTAAGTAGTTTTCTAGTTTTATTTTATCTTTCGCGATATTTTTAACCCCCTCATACTGTGGAATACAGTATAGAGAAAGTGTTGTTTTCACGAAGATTTTTCGTTTTCGAAATTTTGATGCCGATCTAGGTTTTAGGATCCCCTGAAGACATTTCGCTTATTGCTTTACTTATATACATAGTATAATGTATAAGGAAAGTATTGTAACGTGGTCGAAAATTCGAATTCGAGTTTTCGATGGGAGAGTACGTTTCAAGCATCCCTGATCACGAATCGAACATTTTTGAGGTCATGTGTGTGTGTGTGTGTGTGTGTGTGTGTGTGTGTGTGTGTGTCAGTGAGTCTGTGGAAACGATATCTGACGAACGAGTGGAGTGAGTCGAACGAAATTTACTAAAAAGTTTACAATCTATGAATACTGGAAGCCTATTGTCTTTAAACGCAATCGAATGTTCAGAACTCCCCTAAATTTTTGATTGAAATTTTGAAAATATCAAGAAATCGAAACATTTAATAGAGTTACGTAAATAAACATTTCGTATGTAGTTCTTCATTAGAAAACGATTGATATAAACTTTAGAACTGTAGCATGAACCGTTCTCGAAATATAGCACATTTTTAAAATAAATTTATCAAAAAATCACATAAAATAAAAAAAATATAATTATTATTGTGAAATATGTTTACTTTTCATATGTGATATCAAGCGATGAATTTGGTGACATTATTTTCGTGGATCTAGCTCGTTCCATTGATGAGAAAAGATACTTTGGGTAATACTTTTGTATTTGGACGACAATAGTCATCAATCTGGTAAAAGAATAAATTATTTCTCCATCCACAACCCTTGGCGACGAATTTGGAGGAATATCGCCAATTTGGCGACTTTTAAAAATGTTGTTAATATAACGAAATTGTCGTCAAATTGATAAAAATACCGCAAAATCAATGCAAATGACGACTAATTGATGAAAGTTTGATATCTTGAAAAGAACATAAGGGTTAAATATAAGAATAACCCATTTCTCCGTCCGTTCGTTCGAAACGCTTGGTGAGAAATTTTGCGGGATATGGCCAACTTGGCGACTACTTTAAATATCTCCAAAGTGACAAAAATGTCACCAAAGAGATAAAAAGGACACCATATGGTAAATAATGTTTCGCAAATTCTGATTTCCGTCATATGACGGGCGTACCTTCTAGTATACAAGAAATTCTTCTCTCCCCGTTTGTCTGTAACACTTGGCGATGCATTTGACGAACATGGCGAATAGTTTAGCAAAGTATCGCCAATTTGGCAATATTTCGCCCCAGACTGACTAAAATATCGTCAAAATTGCAAAAATGATGCTAAATTAATGAAATTGGCGCCTAATTGATGAATTAATTAATAAAATATTTTAATATATGGACTATATCGCTTATTGAGGATGCTATCAATATTGATAATTGTGTATTTAGAGTTGCGCGAAATATAAGTTAATTAGGAACTTTGAAGTAGTTTTACATGTTGTCATCCGGAAAATCGCCAGATGTAAAATTTAACAAAAAAAAAACACAGTACCGTGGATCTTATACATTATTTTTTGACTGTAAACGTAGTAAATTTATTGCATTAAATAGGGAAAGTCATGTGCTGCTCACATCAGATTTTTTTAGAGTGGTGTTCGACTGTTTACGTTTCGGCGATTGACCTCTTGTGTATACGGTAATGTTAATAGATTATCACGAAACTTTTTATCTGGTTTTGTTAACGATAAATCTAGAATTAGATAGAATTTTTTGAAATGCGAGCGAAAACTTCAAAATATTTTCGAAATTCTATATTTTCATAACTTAGCAGCATGGAACTAAATTGGACACAATAACCCATAAAATGGGTTATTTATGGCTCAATTATGGCAAAACTTCACAGTTTCAATTATTGAAGTCGAAAATAGCCACGATAAAGTTTTTGTGTTCGTCACGTCATTAGGCAGGTTACCCCCCAAGGTGGCACATTGTCCAACTTGGTATCAATCGAATGATTTGTGATCATTTGGATCAACGATACCGACTTTTTAAAAATTTTCTTGCAAAATTTACAACGAAAATTAAAAAAAAAATAAACACGCTAATTTAAAAATGAATTCTGGTATGAGAAAGTCGAGTTGAGACGCGCTGGAATTGCACTCGGTAGGTCCGGGTTCGATTCCCTCCGCTGCCAAAACTGCAGCTGTGTTCACGGGGAGTACGATTACGTTAAACATGTGGGTCCGTAAGTTCTTCCGAGAAGTTGGTGGTAGGGGAAGGAGGGTACGATCCCTGTCGATACCTCCCCCACTGGATCCCGATCTAAATTGGGTGGCTCTTCTTGGCCGTCCAAACAGTTACCGTACACCTTTCTGGTAGGTTGGCGGTCTGGGTCTCAATAACAGCACTTTAGCTAATTTCCCAAGTCAAAGTAGAGCAATGTGACTCAGATGTGACCTGAAAATGAAGTTATGGATATTCATATGGCCAGATGGGATCAATTTAACTACTGTGAAATTATTTTTACTTTTATATTAGAAGCAGATCCTATCTGTCTTAAGTTTCAGATTAAAGTGCAACTTCTGATATGCACCACATCTGATTTGTACCGCTTTCCTCGCATACCCAATACAATGCAAGGAAATGTATTTTGACGGAGTCGAAAATTCGAATTCAAGTTTTCGACAGAAGAACCCGTTCAAATAATCCTCGACCATTTTTGAGGTGATACTGTATGTATACATGTGTGTGTGTGTATATGTGTGTGTGTATATGTATATGTGTGTATATGTGTATGTGTGTGTATATATGTATGTACGTGTGTATGAGTGTGAGTATGTGGAAGCGATATTTCAAGAACAAATGGGGCGTTTAAACGTAATCCGGAAATATTATTATGATCCGCGAATACTAAGACCTTACTGATTTTAAACGCGATCGTAAGATCGAAAGACTCCTTTTGAATTTTCGAATGAATGTTTTGAAAAATCATTCAAAATCAGATCATTCAATAAAATTAAATAGATAACCATTTTATATATAGTTTTTATAAGAAAACAAATGACATAAGTTTTAAAAGCTAACACCAACCGTTTCTGTGATATAGCAATTTACCAAATGAAAACAAATTACTAAAAAATTGCAGTAAATTATAAAAGTATATGTAAGTCAAATATTTTTGCTTTCCATAGCGCTATTATGAGGCAAGTATGTTAGCATAAATTTCGAAAATCTCGCTCGTCCCTTTTACGAGAAAAAACAATAAATATTTCTGTAGTTCGACGTTGAACAATTCGCTGGTTGTTATATATTTGAATAGATATTAATAAAATTCCAAATGCATATTGATGTAGATTTTTAAACGAATATGAATAATCATCAATAATTCTGAGTTTACCATTAAAGTCAACAAAGTGGTCAATTTCTATTTTCACGATTTTAATTTAATACCACTGTGATTGAGGTAAGGCTTTATTTATTGGCACTCATATTTGGCTACTGTTCGTATGATGATTAGATAGTTTTCATTATAGCGATATTCCGTTCTCCAAATTAAATATAAAAAACCTGATGTGGGCAGCACATGACTTTGCTTATATAATGCAATGCATTTACTACTTTTGCAGCAAAAAAAGGTTATTATTATAGTAGATACTCATATTATTTCCAAGATATTGAATTTTTGTTAATTAGTCGTAATTTTCATTGATTTAACGTCATTTTTATACATTTCGCGAGATTTTCGTTAATTTGGCAACATTAAAAAACTTGCCAAGTTGGCGACATTCCGCCAAATTCGTCGCCAAAATCTCGCCAAGCGTTCTGAATGGAGAAATAAGTTATTCTTATAGCAGATAAATGACTATTGACGTTCAAATACGAATGTATTACTCAAAGTATATTTTCTTATGAATGGAATAAGCTAGATCCACGAAAATGATGTCGTCAAATTTCTCGCATGATATTACATATGAGAAGTGAACATGTTTCTCAAAAGTTAATATATTTTTTTTAATTTATGGGATTTTTTTATAAATGTATTTAAAAAATGTACAATATCTCGAGAACGGTTCATGCTAGTATTCTAGAGTTTATATCAATCGTTTTCTAAGGAAACATTACATAAGAAATGTCTATTTGCGTAACTTTATTAAAGGTATTGAGTTTTTGATGATTTTTTCAAAATTTCATTCGAAAATTTAGGGGGTTCTGGACATTCGATTGCGTTTAAAAACAATCGACTTCCAGTATTCACGAATTGTGATTTTTGTACCAAATTCAATTCGAATCGTTCCATTCGTTCGTGAGATATCGTCTCCACAGACTCACTGATACACACACACACACACACAGATATCACTTAAAAAATGTTCGATTCGTGATCAGGGATACTTGAAACGTGCTCTCTCGTCGAAAACTCGAATTCGAATTTTCAACCCCGCCACAATACTTTCCTTATACGTTATTGTATATAAGGCATGTAAAAAGTTAAATATATCATTGACATATGGAAAATGTAATTGGAATTAAGACTTTAAATTTTTAGAATTTATATATTTGAGCTTATACCATCTTTTTTTTACATAACAAGAAGTTTACTTTCCTGTGTGTGTGTAATGGAAAAATCAAAGTTTGAGGCAGTTACTGAATTCGATACTTACTTAGTTGATCTTCAGGTATAATCTACCTCGGTGAGATTTTCTTAAACTTCGAATTAGTTTCCTTGTTTCTTTATGTTATTGTATGATATTGAGAGATTTTCACACAAATTGGTTCCTTTGTGACCGAAAATATTGTCACAGAATTTCAATCATAGCACTATTGGAAATACTTTAGTATTTATTATTATTTTTATATGCTTCAAAATTTGCTTTTATTAAGGTTATCTGATATTTATTTGTTTTTATCCCATAATTAAGATTAGCACAGTACCATAGTTTATCAAAACGTTGTGTGTATATGTTTGCATTGAAATAATTTTTTAAAATTTAGTTATGTACTATTATTAAAGATTCAGAATTTTAAATGATTTATTTAAAAATTTCTTTAAAATTTTTTGTGGTCTTCCTAACATTTTATTATGTTGAAAATCAATAAACCTCCAGTATTCACTATTTGTAATAAATGCATCAAATTTCGTTCGAATCTCTCCAATCGTTTATGAGGTTTCGCATCCAGACTCTGACTGATACACATACATACACACAGAAATGTATACACAGATAGACATCACTTTAAAAATTTTGTTTGGTGTTCAGGGATGTTTGAATCGTGTTCTCCCTTTGAAAAAATTCGTATTCGAATTTTTATCTCCATCACCATACCTTCTCTATACATTATGCTATATATATATATATATATATATGGAAAATAGTAACTGAAAACAAAATTAAACAATTTTCTTGATATTTCCTTGAAAAAATTTCAGTCCAGAAAAAAAATATATTGAGGCCCATGCTATTTTAGCTACAGATAGAAGTCGATCCCTTAATGCATATCAAAAATAAAACTTGATGCCCCAAAGGTTAGAGGCATCATTTCTTTAATGTATATTAAAGAAACTTCACAAGAAAAAAATAAGAATAGCATCACAACACAAATACCATAGGGTACACAGTCAATATATTTCTGGAAATAAGTTCCATAATTCTTATTCCTGCTATATAGCTGAAATCTGAGAGGAAAAATTATTTCGTTATGAAAAACAATATATCCATGGTATATAAATATACATACAAATCAAAATCCTGGATGCTAAACTCACAGGAAATAATTCCGAAAAGTTTATGTTTCTATTTACAAAACATTATAAATAAAAGTATGTAAATATGCAGCGACTCAAAAATGATATTTGCAAAACAGAGATTAAAGGATCTTCACATGAGAAAAATGAGAATAAATATCACAACACAAATATCATAAGGTATACACAGTCCATCCATTTCTGGAAATTACTTTACTGATCTATATTCGTACTGTTTGGCTTACATCGAATTTGAGAGAGATGTTTGTTTCGCTATCGAAAACTTGAAGAATATCTAAAAGGTTAAACATTTGTAGCACGAGAAGACATGAAATGAGCCAGTGTGTGTGTGTAAAGATAGGGATATTGAACGTATGTTATTTGGATGGAATTGTAAAATTGAAATTATTGATTCCAGTCTAGTTTCTATTTAAGAATTATTCTTGAGGTATAGATTAAAAATATATATTTAGTTCTTATATTTAGCGCATTAGTTTTTGATAGCAAAATTTTTGAAATACTATAGTTTTCAAAATTTTCCTTTTGGGATATCAATTTTTTAAGATTCATTCTAAATAGAGATTATATAATGATGGATGCAAATTCAGTGTCAAATTCTAGATGAAGTAGGGGTTTACTAAAAATTCACACTTCCGGGTTTTTGCCATTTCCTATTAAACTGTTTCTTATATTACTTGAAATATCTATTTTTCAAGATGAAATGATAACTGATAGTAATTTAGCATTAAAATTGGGAGGATGTCGGGTAGTTTATAAAGGATTTTCACGTCCAGTTCTGTTTATACTTCAGGTTAAAAAATTTTTAACATCTATTTTTCAGGATTGGCTGTAAATAGAATTTAGACGATGACTGATATGAATTTGGCATCCAATTTTGAAGGAGATAGGAGGTGTGTGATGCTCATTGAGGATTTCTATTTCCGTTTGTTTTCACTTTTGGTTAAAAATGTTTGCTTTAAACATCTATTTCTGATGATTGGCTATAGATAGAGCTTAGAAGATGACTGATATGGATTTAGCATCGGAAACCGGAGGAGGGAGGCAAGTCCACTAAAGATTTGCACTTACATTTCTGGAGATATCACTTCCGGTTTTCCCTAAAATCTCTAAAACTGCATGTTGCAAGTATGCAAAAGGGAAAAAAATACTTAACAGTTCCATCAAAAATTTAGTGTGCGCAAAATATGCCTTCATGTGAAGGCTTTTTCAAAAGTTTCTTGTTACATTTGTTTTTGCCAATTCTTTTATTTTTTTCGAATTAAAAAAATGAAGCGGGACGACTGTTGAACTGTTCGTTCCATTTTCTTTGATGTTTTCCATGTACTGTTTGGTATGCCTTTCACAAATAAAAGCTGGAATTTCTTACGATATTTTTAACCCAGTGTAAAATTACATACTATCGTGTCTACAACCATAATTGGTAAAACTTAAAACCTGCCATCCGACATAGGTGCGATTTGTTTAGATTTGTTATAAAAAAACCAACCATTTAAAGAACATATCTAAGTATAACTATTTTTATATTCCGATTTTCAAGTAAATTTTTGCAGTAGTTCGATAATAAATGTCCGTTCTATATATGTTCTATACTTAACTGGCAACTTAAATAATTAGCTGGAGAGTGGTTTATTTCGACTTTCTTATACCAGAATCCATTTTCAAGTAGCTGTTTCATTACTTTCCTTATATACATAATGTAAAAGGAAAGTATTGTGACGGGGACGAAAATTCGAATTCGAGTTTTCGACGGGAGAGCTTGTTTCCAGCATCCCTGATCACGAATCAAATATTCTTGAAGTGAAGTCTGTGTGTGTGTGTGTGTGTGTGTCTGTGTGTGTGTGAAAGTATGTGTGTGTGTGTGTGTAAAAGTATGTGTGTGTGTGTGTGTGTGTGTAAAAGTATGTGTGTGTGTGAGTGTGTGTGTAAAAGTATGTATGTGTGTGTGTATGTGTATGTGTGTGTCAGTGAGTCTGTGGAGACGATATCTGACGAACGAGTGGACCGATTCGAACCAAATTTGGTACAAAAATCACAATCCGTAAACACTGGAAGCCTATTGTTTTTATACGTAATCGAATGTTTAAAACCCCCTAAATTTTCAAATAAAATTTTGAAAAAATCTTCAAAAAATCAAAACCACTAATAAAGTTACGCAAATAGACATTTCTTATATAATTTTTCATTAGAAAACGATTGCCATAAATTTTTGAACGCTAACGTGAACCGTTTTCGAGATATTGCACATTTTTCAAAAAAATTATCAAAATGTCATATAAAATGAAAAAAAAATATTTCCTATTGAGAAACATGTTCACTTTTCATATGTCATATCATGCGATAAATTGGGTGACATCATTCTCGTGAATCTAGCTCGTTCCATTCATGAAAAAAGATACTTTGAGTTATACTTTTGTATTTGAACACCAGTAGTCATTTATCTGCTGTGAGAACAACTTATTTCTTCGTCCATAACGCTTGGCGAGATTTTGGCGACGAATTTGGCCAACTTGGCGACTTTTATAAATGTTGCCAAATTAACGAATATCTCGCCAAATGGATAAAAATGACTCTAAATCAATGAAAATGACGACTAATTGTCGAAATTTCAATATCTTGGAAAGAATATTAATATCTACTATAAGAAAAACCTATTTTTTTTTACTGTAAATGTAGTAAATTCATTACATTATATAAGGAAAGTCATGTGTTGGCCACATTAGATTTTTTTATTTTATTTTATATGTTTTATAAATATTAAAGAATTAAGTTAGTTGTAAAAATCTGTATTGAATGGTCTAAGTGATCACAGTTATATTGCATTACTCTTCATTTTAAAGGGCTTGAAAATTTTTTCGATTAATACCAAACTTGACAATGTATCTCACGGGAGGGGGGTAACATGCCATCATCCGAGGGGGCTAATCCCTTCCCGAACACAGAAAGTGTATCGCGGAATTTTTCATTTCAATGATTGAAATAAGCTGTTCTAAATGATTGAAAGAATGATCATGAACTTGAGTTTCATGATAATTCAGCCGCAAATAACCCTTTTTATGCAGGATTATGTCAAATTTTGCTTCATGCTGACATGTTAAGAAACTACAAAAATTCAAATGAATTTCGCAGTTTTAGATCGATTTTCAAGAAATTCTATCTAGTTCTACCTTTTCTGGCATTGAAGCCGATTATGGAATTTAGTGAAAATCCAATAATATTTGTGGCATCAATCGTCTGCACAAGAATTCGACAACAGGCAGGCAGACTGATATACAGACAGGTAGAAGGATCTCTTGCTAATAATAAGCAAAGCGTGTTTAAGAGGTTCTAAAACATATATTGGCATATATCTCTAGAGAGAGCGAGCGAGAGAGAGAGAGATAGATAACACTATAAATATTTATTCGTGTCATAGCACGTCCATGTAAATAAAATAAATCGTGTAAATGCGTGTAAATAAAGTATGCGCAAATAAAAAAAAATTTCGACCTTATTCTAATACTTTTTCTATATATTATGCTATGAATTGCAGGGAAAGAAATATTCAGCAATCTCTTAAAAAGTATATTTTAATTACACGAAATCCCACAAAATTTCGAACATTTATTTCAAACTATGAGGCTATTCTGAACGGATAAATGACAGTTTTTTTTTAAATAAAATTAAGTCTAGACTGAGAAAAGCTTTCAAATGATGTTTTCTTTTTCAAAAACAAGCAACAGGAATGATTGAAAGTTATGGTGACCTGGCCAGATTTTTATTTCTTAAAGGAAAATGAAAATCGTTTGAAACAAGAAAATTGATAAATGACGTTATTTGTTGAAAGGCATGATTTATGGTTTCCCTCCAGAACTTAAAATAAGAATTGGATAATGTTGAATTTTAGCCAAGGAAAAGATGTATTTGATGACGAAAAATTGAAATTGATGGTAAACAATTTATAACATATTTTTAGTGATAAATATTAGGAGAAATATATAAAAGAATAAAGTGTAATTTAAGATTCTAATGAAATCAATATGTGGATTTTAGAACATTCGATATTGCTATTACCTTCCTTATATACATAATGTATAAGGACAGTATTGTGACGGGGCCGAAAATTCGAATTCGAGTTTTTGAAGGGAGAGCACGTTTCAAGCATCCCTGATTACGAATCAAGCATTTTTGAGGTGATGTCTATGTGTGTGTGTGTGAAGGTATGTGTGTGTGTGAAAGTATGTGTGTGTGTGTGTGTGTGTGTGTCAGTGAGACTGTGGAGACGATATCTCACAAACAAGTAGAGCGATTCTAATGAAATTTGGTACACAAATCAAAATCCGTGAATAGTGGAAGCTTATTGTTTTTAAACGTAATCGAATTCCAAAACCCACCTAAATTTTCGAGTGAAATTTTGAAAAAATCATCAAAAAATCAAAACCTTTAATAAAGTTACGCAAATAGGCATTTCTTATGTAATTTTTCCTTAGAAAATGAGTGATATAAACTTTAGAACGCTAGCATGAACCGTTCTCGAGATATTGCATATTTTAAAAATAAATTTATAAAAAAATCCCATAAATTAAAAAAATATATTAAGTGTTGAGAAACATGTTCACTTTTCCTATGTAATATCATGCGATAAATTTGGTGACATCATTCTCCTAGATCTAGCTCGTTCCATTCATGAAACAAGATACTTTTTGTAATACTTTTGTATTTGAACGCCAATAGTTATTTATTTGATATAAGAATAACTTATTTCTCCGTCCATAAGGCTTGGAGAGATTTTGGCGCCGAATTTGGCGGAATGTCGCCAACTTGGCGACTTTTTAAATGTTGCCAAATTAACGAAAATCTCGCAAAATAGATAAAAATGACACTAAATCAATGAAAATGACGACTCATTGAAAAAAATTCAATATCTTGGAAAGAATATAAATATCTACTATCAGAAAAACCTATTTTTTTATTGTAAAAGTATTAAATTCATTGCATTATATAAGGAAAGTCATGCGTTGTCCACTCAGATTTTTTCTATATATTTGCGATGTAGTATATAGGAAAATATTGTTATGGTGATAAAAATTTGACGCGGATTTAGCATTGAGGAAACAGATTTGGATTTTGCGGAATTTGAGATTGATGTTCTTAAAACGACGTGTTTGAGCACGTCATCTGAATGACATACAATATCTTTTGATGGAGTACAGTGACCGCCGGTTATAAGATTCAGTGGTTATAAGAAACAGCCGTTTATAAGACTCAAAACGACAGAAACAAATACAAACTTCGTTTTAACATTAAAATTGTGTCGCTTATAAGAAACACGATTCCGCTTATAAGAAACAGTTTTCTACAGAAAATTTGTTGATTTCCTTGCGACGCTGGTGTAAAAAAAAAAATCGATTTGTTTAAGGTTAACTGAAGGACGAGTTGTTATCTCTTGTCTCTGGGCGTACGGGGAGGGGGTGGGAGTTTGCTATGTAACAAAGGATGACAGAGGATTTCTCCGCAGAAAGACTTGGGGAGTACAACCCCAAACCAGTAAGAAACGAGCTTTAATCTTTTGGCAGTTAAGGAAACGTACTGATAAGGAAAGGCATCTTTGCTTATGCACTCAAATAAGATTCGTACAGCTTTAGTTATTCATTTTATGTTTTGCTAGTGAAGCATGTCGCAAACCCTTACTTTGCTTGAAAAGCAAAGTTTACTTAAAAAGTATGATTCTCCACCTCCGTGTAGTCAATAAGCAAGAAAACAACCTTGCTTGATGCTATCCATATGATCGCAGGCGCATGGAAAAAAGTTTCTGACATATGCATTTTTAATTGCTTCCGTAAAGCAGGATTTTTGAAAAATAATGTTGCCATACCAGCAGAAGATGAAGAAGAATTTAAAGCACCTTTCGAAGAATGGATTCACATCGACGAAAATTTACAAACATCTGAAGAAAACAATGATGATGACATAGTGCGGAAATTCAGAATGTTTGCAATGAAGAAGAAAATGAAGACGACGTTCCACAAGAAGAAAATTTTCCTACAGCCAAACAGTCGCGAGAAGCCCTAACTATAATTAGAAAAACTCTTGAACACAGAGGGGCATCAGAAAAAGTTTATGGACTGTTTTATGATTTAGAAATGGATGTACGTAAACTAATCACAGACTCGTTAGCACAAACAATACTGGATAAGTTTTTTGCTATTCTTCAGTAATAGATTACGGTATGTATGAAAATGTACTATGCTCTTATACATAAATGAACGACCTATGAGTTTTACTTTTTATTCTTATTTAACTGCATACTATATGCATATAGATAATAATTTAAGTTGTAAGGCTTAATTTGTAAAATGAGAAATATTTTTGAATGCAAAACTTAATTTACAAATGTATTATGTACGTACTAATATTTTACTTATATACATTTATCTTTTAAATTCTGTAAAACTGTGTTCAATAGTTAGTATTTACAATGGAAGAACGATATTTAAAAAATTTCCGGATTTAAGAAACAACTGCTTATAAGAAACAAAACGAGCGAAACGAACGTGTTTCTTATAAGCGGCGGTCACTGTATAGCTATTTAAGTGAAATATTTGATGATTAGAAATATCAATCAATAATCATCATATCATTATGAATCATGAGGTATGCGCGATACAATAGATGTAAATTCATTTATACGTTTTAGTTTTTATGCACATTTAATGAAGGTTTCACACCTTAATAAAACATGGAAAGCATACCCATTATTTCCCATATATATTATTCTATGTATGTATGAATTACTTTCTCTGCATATGTATAATAACTAAAATAGTACTAAATTAAAAAATCTGATGTGGGCAACACATGACTTTCCCTGCAGACCTATATTAACGTTCTCTTTATTTTAATTAAATTTATTTCACTTTTAATTCAATATTCGTTCTCATTCGGTAACCGGGCTTATTTTCAAAGGTGGCGTAGGGAAAATACGAAAAACTAAAATATCTCGAGAACGGCTAGTCCTAGTGTAATGGGGTTGGTCTTATTCTTTTCGTCGTTAAAAATTACGTATTAAATGAGCATTTAATGGATATATTTGAGTATACCTAGTTCTTTAGTTTAGATTTTGACGATTTTTGTGGGCCATTTTGCAAAAAAAAAGCAGGTTATTTTTTTCCGAATCGTACCAAAATCTTATCAGCACCAGGGTAACTCTCACGTGACTCATCCACCGAATTTAGTGAAATTCGGTCCAGTAGTATTTCAGTTAGAGTGGATACAAGATTTTGCGCGGGCCATTTCGCAAAAAAAGGCGGGTTCTTTAATTCCAAATCGTACCCAAAATTAATCAGCACCAGACTCGCCCACAAGTGACTTACCTACCAAATTTTGTGAAATTCGGTCCATTAGTTTTTTACTTAGAGTGGATAAAAAAATGCACAGACAGACAGACAGACACACAGACAGACACACAGACAGACAGACACACACACAGACACACACACAGACGTCACGCTAAAAATAGTTTTTTCGTATTCTAGAGGTCTCGAAACGTGTAGATCCGTCGAAAACTCGAGTTGCGATTTTCGACATGATTCCAATACTTTCCCTATACATTACCATGTATTGCAGGGAAAGTAAAAATAGGTTTTTCTTACAGTACCTACTAATATTCTTTCCAAGATATTGAATTTTCGACAATTAGTCGTCATTTTCATTGATTTAGCGTCATTTTTATCCATTTGGCGAGATTTTCGTTAGTTTGGTAACATTTCAAAAAGTCGCCAAGTTGGCGACATTCTCGCCAAGCGTTATGGACGAAGAAATAAGTTATTCTTACAGCAGATAAATGACTCTTGGCGTTCAAATACAAAAGTATTACTCAAAGTATCTTTTTTCATGAATGGAACGAGCTAGATCCACGAGAGTAATGTCACCCAATTTATCGCATGGTATTACATATGAAAAGTGAACATTTTTCTCAATAGGAAATATTTTCATTTATTTTATATGACTTTTTGATAATTTTTTTTGAAAAATGTGCAATATCTCGAGAACGGTTCATGTTAGCATTCTAAAATTTATGTCAATCGTTTTCTAATGAAAAATTACATAAGAAATGTCTATTTGCGTAACTTTATTAAAGGTTTTGATTTTTTGACGATTTTTCAAAATTTCACGTGAAACTTTAGGGGGGGTTCTGAACATTCGATTGCGTATAAAAACAATAGGCTTCCAGTGTTTACGGATTGTGATTTTTGTATCAAATTTCGTTCGAATCAGTCCATTCGTTCGTCAGTTATCGTCTCCACAGTCTCACTGACACACGCACACACACCCAGACATCACTTCAAAAATGTTTGATTCGTGATCAGGGATACTTGAAACGTGCTCTCCCGTCGAAAACTCGAATTCGAATTTTCGACCCCGTCACAATACTTTCCTTATACATTATGTATATAAGGAAAGTAATATAGAAACACGTGTATAATAGCAATTGGCTCCGTGCCAAATACGTAAATTAGCGTCTTGATAAAAGCTGGTGTATCTTTCTGTGCGTCCTTACTTCTACTTCGGACGCTAGTGTAAAAATTTGAACAGCCATTCCGTATGTCACAATGAAAGCGTTTAGAGGATGGTCAGCGATGACGACCCGTGGGCAGATTAGAATCCGGCCAATCTATTGGAGAAGTTGCTGGCTTCTGCAGAATCCACCATTTTGTGATTTCACGCTTATGGACCCAATTCCAAAATAGCTGAACAATAAGCAGAAAGAGTCATATGGATCGCCCTTGAGTTACAACATCTTCCGATGACCGCTACTTAGCGTTATTGGTCAGACGCAACAGGTAAGCAACAGCACCTGTTTTGCGTCTTAGCCTCGCTGCAGCTACAGGCAGGCCTGTATTCGTTACAACTGTGAGAAGGAGATTGCACGCACATGGCTTTTAATGCTCGAAAATCCACCATTTGTGTTCCATTGTTTGCGAGGCCCAGAGCAGACCATCTCCAATGGTGTCAGGGACACATCACTTGGACCACAGACGATTGGAGCAGTGTCTTATTCATCGATGAGCTCCTATCGACGGATTTTGGTGTGGAGAGAGGCTGGTACACGTGATCAAGTGATTAACATCAACCATCACCACTCATTTTCTGGTGGTTGTATTCTTGTATGGGCTGAGCTTACCTTCGGTGGACGTACTGACTTTCATTTCTTCTTCGACGGTACTTGACGGAAGCCTTCCATTTGTGTGGCCAACAGTGGCGGCTCGTGAGCGACATGTAGAGGGGGGCGCTCATCTATGTATTTATGCCTATATATGTGTTAGTAATATATATATATACATATACATATATATATATATATATATATATATATTATTTATATATATATTATATATATATGTATATATAAAGCATATGTATATACATATACGTATTTTGGGTATACCAACGGGAGTATTAAAAATATAAACGACGGATGTATTAAGTAAAATAACGTACCTCCCACCTGCTCGCTTGTTCATAAAAAGCTTGGACATATGGAACGTATCTTTCCTAGTGAAAAGCATTACATAGTCCTAATTTAAGTAAAATTGTAGGGGCTAGTTAAACTAAAAGTTATGCCCAGGGAGTTGACTAAAAAATATGCATATTCTGGCGATACGTACTGATGGTTCAGACACTATAGCCACCCGTAAAATCAAAATTGGTGGATTGGGAGACGAGATAGAAAATTGGGGGGGGGGGGGGGTAACCAAAGTAAGAGTTACGCTCGGAGATTTGCTATATTAAAGTTGCATATCCAGGTGACATGTACAAATGGTAGAGAGACTCACTACAGCGACAAGCCGAACCAAAATCGCTCAATTAGAAGCAGATATGTAAAATTCTGGGGACTAGTTAAACTAAAAGTTATACCCAGGGGTTGACACAAAAATATGTGTATCCAATTGAAATGTACAAATGTTGCTCAGACTATATAGTCACCAGCAGAATCAAAATCGCTCAATTAGAAATTGAAATGTAAAATTATGGGGACTAGTTAAACTAAAAGTTAAGCGCAGGGGTTGACGCAAAAAACGTATGTATATTATATCCATCAAATATGTATATCAAGTTAATATGTACATGTGGGTCAGAGACTATAGCCACCATCTGAATCAAAATCGCTTTATTAGGAGTCGAGAAGGATAAGTGTGTGAGGGGGGGGGGGGGGTGCTATTTGAAGTAAAAGTTACGCTCAAAGATTTATCACTATAAAGCTGCAGATCCAGGTGACATGTGCTAATGGTGCAGACACTATAGCCATCAGTAAAATCAAAATCGCTCAATTAAGAGGTGAGGTGGGAAATTGGAGGGGGGGGGGGGGCGTAACTGAAGTAAAAGTTAATCTCAGGGATTTCTCACAAAGATGCATATCCAGGTGATATGTACAAATGGTGCAGAGGCTATAGCCACTAGCAGAACCAAAATCTCTCAGTTAGGAAACGAGATGTAAAATTGAGGGAGCTAAGCTAAAAGTTACGTCCAGGGGCTTGGCACAAAATATATATTTAGGTGACACGTACAGATGGTGCAGAGACTATAACCATGATTGGAATCAAACTCGCTGAATTAGAAGGCGAGATAAGAAATTTGGGGGCAACTTCAATTTAAATATGAGCCTAGGGCCAATATTATAAGTCTAGAGCCAATTTGGGGGCTACCAATATAGTCGCCAGCGATCGGGCCAAAATTTCCAGAAAAACGACGTCAGATAAAAGGATCATGTTGAAAATTTAATTTTTAAGTTTTTTAACAAATACTTAGAATTTCTTTAATTTTTAGGTATTTTTTAATGTTAAATAGCTGAAAAAGTAAGACAGCTGGGTAAGTCAACTCAAGCTAAATGTCCGAAACAACACATTTATGAAAGTGTCACTAAAAATAGCCTATATGTCACAGTGTGCCAAAAATTGGAAACTCGTGACGTTTAAAGAATTATTTGGAAGTCAAACATATTGAAATTCGTCACCAGCAGATCAACCAGAGCATAGAAATAAATCCCTTCCGGAAGAACAGAACAACAGACAGACTACATCAGAAATGACGAAATGCGAAACAACGACAAACGATCCCTCAAACTGAGTGTGCTAAACAAGACACTTTATTCACGATGGCCAGAAACCCCTAAAATATCATACCCCCCCCTTCCCATCACCACACACGTACACTTAATTCTCTCATTTGTTCAAATGTTTATTTAAACTTCCAAATTTATAACAAAGACGAGAATGAGAACAAACACATTCTTAAATGTAGAAAATTGAAGCCAAATTAGCGAAACTGAGCCAATTTGAGAAGTCCCTCTTCATGTTTTTCTACTCTTCTGTTTCTTTTTGGCTGGGGCGCGCTCAGTCCCGCGACTCAATCTACTAGTAAATCTGCAATGTCTGGTTTTTTTTCACGGCAAATTTCTAATATTGCTCCTATACCATTCTTTCACTCAGGAGATGTCGACGGTAGGGACGCGGCTTTAAAAATATCTCTATATTTTCCCCTATGTGTTGAAAATTCTGTGCAATACAGCTTTCGTGAGTCGACTTTCTCCGAAGAACGGTGTAGTGCTGCCATCTAGTGGCATTTTTACAACTTATTTTTAATAATTCTCGATTTAATTGAACCAAAAATTCAGATTTTTTCAATAGAAATTGTAATAAATCTGTATAACTAAAAAAATAATTTGGGGTGTTTACTCAATGGTGTCGCGCGTACTTGCGGCCCCCCCCCAATGGCCGCTACTGGTGGCCAAATATATCACGTCGAAATCCTTGATCCCTATGTTGGCCTTCATTCGGGGGCAATAGTTTCTGAGTGTGTTCTTATAGACGACAATTCCCGGCCACATGCAGTTCGTATCATAAGCGATAATTTGATGACAGAGGGAATCCAGCGAAGGGAGTGGACAGCGTATTACTCAGCCTTAAATCCAATAGAGCTTGTATTGTTTGCTTTCAGGAGGACTGTAGCTTCCTGACAAATCCTTCCAAACACTGTCCAAGAGCTCCACCGTGCTTTCATGCAAGAGTGGCAATCACGGCCTTCCGACCTCATTGTGCACTTAATCGGTGGCATGAATCGTCGTTGCCAAGCCTGCAATAGTGTGAGAAGAGGTCATATTCCTTAACAGACATTTCACATTCAAAACTATGACCTGCCGATTTCTCCGTTTTTTATTTCTATTTAATGTAAGTATACATTCGAAACTCTTTTTTTTTGTAAGTAATAGGCTGAATCCTATTCTATGTTACTGTAAAATTTGGAATAAATTGCTGCAGTCGTTTCTGATTTGTGACTGATTTTCACTTTGATGCTTATTTTTTGGAGTGCATTTAATAAGTGTGCCGATAGGTTTATTATTGTGCCGATTTTTATTTACTTAATTAATTGATTTTTAATTATTTGCTTAAATCTATGATTTCATTATTTATTTGAGTAACAAACTCTTAACCTTAGAATGTTTTAAAGTGCACTTAACTTATAAAATACAGCCATTTGTAGTTTGGTTTAGTACATTGCTTTGGTGGCCGCAAAATCCACCTAATATCAGCATATCGGGATAATTAACTATTGTAATAATCTTACAGAAATCCATAGTTAGTTCTAAATGTAAATAGAAAGGTGTTCAACTTTATTCAATTACATATTATCAATTTACATCATTATATCTAACAATATAAAGACTATTATTTTTCTTCTGACATATATTATAGTAATTAGCGAGAAGTAATGCCAGAATTTGTAATAATTGGTTGGAACACATGGTGGGACACATTAACTATTATTTGTCAATTTAAGATAATTATACTCGGTAACTATACATAGTCATTAAAAGTACAGAACCTGATGAGGTCTTATCACACATGCCGAGTCAGATGCATAAATAATGTCTATACATATTTCCACATCTGGATCACAAGATGTAATTTTAAAGTTCTCATCCAAGCAGTTGACCGTACAAGGCACTCATAAGAAATCCAACTGAAAACAACTACTGTTTGCTCTTAAACCTCTCTCATCTCCATCACGATCAATATCTATCCTCTTTCTGCCCCTTACCGTGGTTTTATATATATACCCTTTTTCTCTTCCAGACAGTCTACGTGCCACTTCTCTCTGGAACGCAGACTTCTCGTCTCCGCTCGATCCATTATCCTCTTCATAATCCGGCTTTTGGATAGGAATGCAGTCTTCTTGTCTGCGCTTTTCGACTATCCCACATGTTTGATTAATCAATTAATATTTTTTTTATTTCTGGCATTAAATTAATATCGGTGTTATTTTGTGTCATTAAACTCAATTCGATGAATTATAAAAGAAAGAAAATGAATGTGAGTTTCTAGTGAAACTCGTGTGTGCTGCTCCCATCAGGTTTGGTCATTTTTTTCTTCTCTTTTAAAATTGTCCCCCGGTTTTGAAAAGAAGACTTTTTTATATGTCGTTAGCGAAAAGGGATTAAAAAAATAGTCTACAAAATAGTGGCGGATCATGGTAGAGTGTGGCCCCCGGCGATCTTTCTCGAAGAAGCCCCCTCCACTCTAAAAGCCAGTTTAGAAAAAAAAGAAAAGTACTTTAAAAATAAACATGTTGAATCTTGTGCTATACCAATTTTGTTATGTTTTTTTTCATCCAATAAACATACTTGAAATATTTGCACCCAAATGTTTGAACAGAAATTAAATTAAAATGAGTCTAGTAATATTGTATGAAAATATTGAACGATACAAGTTTTTAAATATAATACATTTTTATTCGTTAAACTGTGCGGTACATATTGATATTACAACACAATACTAAGTAAAGAACTAAAACTTCTTAGGGTACTTTAAATTGGACGTTTTCTGGCTTTTGCTGCAGCAAAAGTATCAATAACATCTGTAAAATCTAACGTTTTAACAAGATCGTATTGAATGCTAAGAATTGACAGATGATTCAGCCTCTTTTTAGTCATTACGTTTCTTAAGTCGTTTTTGATAAGTTTTAATTTAGAGAATGACCTTTCCCCACTAGCGTCGGCGATCATGAAACACAGATAGGTGCGAATTACTTTTTTAACATTTGGAAACGCTTGAATTCAGATTTCTTCACATAAATACGAATACAAACACTTTAAATCCGCTTTTTTGGATTAATTGTCCTTATTTCCTTCTTCACTATTAAAAATCTTTAAGGATATTTTTCTTAAAGATTCTTTATTTTTATTTTTCGTTCAAAATGAGGCCCCCCCTCTGAAGCGAGGACCGCAACATTCGCCGGGTTCGCCTGCATGTTAATTCGCCACTGCTACAAAAATAGTCTGGAAAAACTTTTCAACTCAAGACATTTTAAGGATCTTTCTGAAAATGAAAAGTCATATGAGTTGTGTCGGGAAAAATCAAAGCATCTTCAAAGAGTGAAGATTCTTTATCGACGAAATTTATGCTTTCATATTAATATAAATGAGATTAAATTTGCCAAAGCAATTGTTTTTGGAAAGTACTCAATTTTGAAGTAGAAACTGGATGCTGAAATACAAAGAGTCAACATTAGTTTTCGACAAACTAAGTTAGCCTTCGTTTTTTGGTGGGAATTTTTGTGAGAATATTTTACGTACTTGCAAAATTACTTAGATAGTCATTTTGAATGACTGTTTTATGATTTGCAAAGATAAAATATGTTTTCAGCTGAAATCCTAAATTCGTATTGAAATATGATCTTATGAGGAAGTCAAGTTGAGACTTATGCATGTCATGCCTCTTTTTAAATGTTGTATTAATATGAAAGTTTTGGAGTCTGATTTTCTACCTAAATATCTGTTTAAAAATGCCATTTTTACTTTCCCTGCAATGCACGGTAATCTATGGGGAAAGTATTGGAATCATGTTGAAAATCGGAACTCGAGTTTTCGACGGATCTACACGTTTCGAGACCTCTAGAATACAAAAAAAACTGGTTTTAGTGTGACGTGTGTGTGTGTGTGTGTGTGTGTCTGTGTGTCTGTGCAATGAATATATCCACTCTAACTCAAAAACTAATGGACCGAATTTCATAAAATTTGGTAGGTAAGTCACTTGGATATGACGCTAGTGCTGATTAGTTTTTGGTACGATTCGTGAAAACAGAACCCGCCTTTTTCTGCGAAATGACCCGTAAAAATTTCATGTATCCACCCTCGCTAAAATACTAATTGACCAAATTTCACAATATTTGGTAGATAAGTTACTTGTGGGACACTCTGGTGCTGATTCGATTTTGGTACGAGTCGGAAAATAACAAACTGCCTTTTTTACGAAATGGTCCGCAAAAATCGCCAAAATCTAAAAAAAAAAAAAAATACTACGTATACTGAAATGTATCAATTAGATTCTATTTTTATACGCAATTTTTGACGAGGAATAGAATATAACACACTCCATTATACTTTAAGACTAACCGTTCTGAAGATATTTGAAATTTCTTGCATTTTTGTTTCCCGCTATCGGAAAAATGTCCAATTACCAAATAAAAACAAAAATTGAATTAGAAATGCAAATTTTGTGTTATTTGGTGCAATTAAACTCAATTTAATGAATTATTAAAGAAATAAAGAAAATATGAATTTAAGCCTGCAGAGAAAGTCATGTGCTGCCCACATCAGATTTTTACTTTCTCTGCAATACATGGTAGGGGTAGTATTGGAATCATGTAGAAAATCACAACTCGGGTTTTTGAGGGATCTATAGGTTTTCAGATTTATCGAACACGAAAAAAACTATTTTTAGTTTGACGTTTGTTTCTGCTTAATGTATGTATCCAGGCTAATTCAAAAGTTAATTGACTAATAAAATTTGGTAGGTAAGTGACTTGTGGGTTTGCCTGGTGCAGATTAGATTTTGGTACAATTTGGAATAAAAGAACCTTCCCTTTTTTGCAAAATGGCTCCCCAAAATCTTATGTATCCAGTTTAGATAAAAAAACTAATCGGGCAAATTTCACAAAATTTGCTATGTAAGTCACTTATGGGCTACCCTGGTGTTGATAAATATTTGGTGCAATTCGTGATAAATTAACATGCCTGTTTTTGCGAGATGTTCAGCAAAAATCGTCAAAATATAAATTTATAAATTACATATGCTCAAAAGTATCAGTTAAGTGCTTGTTCTATGTTGAAGGCCCAGACCACACGACCAACCCAGGGGTTTATGGTAACAAATTGTGTGGCCGGGTGCTTGTTCTATGTGTAATTTGTGACTATTAAAAGAATAAGACCAACTTTATTACTCTAGAACTAGACATTCTCTAGATATTAAAGAACTTTTTTCTCATTTTTGCTGCGCCGATTTTAGGAATACGCCCAGTTTCCAAATAAAGACGAAAAGTGAATTACAAGTGAAAATCCAGTGTCATTTCAAACAGTTATGCTTGCTATTCTTTGTAATTCAATTCAATTTAATGAATTATTAATGAAATAAAGAGAAAATGAATTTGAGTCTGTTGGGGAAGTCATATGCTGTCCACATCAGAATTTTGCTTTTAAAAATATGCAAAAATTTGTATTTATCAGTTCAGTTTCAAGAAAATGCACTCACTCATACTCTCTAAGCATTCACTCATTCTCATGTTCTCTGCAAACTCTCTCACTACTTCTCTAAGCCTTAACAGCACACTGTAGATGTTTAGAACTCAAACAAACAACAAAATAAATAAAGAGAAGCTAAACATTTTAAAAACTTAACTATGCAAATGAATCCTGCAAACTTTTCTTTTGTCTTTTTTTGAAAAACTTTCTTTGCGTTCCTCATTTAGATAAATGTTTATAAGTTTAGATGGTAGTGAAATAAATAGATTACTGTTTATTCTGAGGGAAAAGCAATTATAGGATTACATATTTTAGAAACAGCTAAACACTAATGTTGTTATAGTTCAGTTGTTGTATTGTGTTTTATTTTATCATTTGAGATATTTTTTTATCATACTGTGGGATATAATATAGAGAAAGTATTTTTTTCCCGAAAATTTTCGATTTCAAGATTTTGAGGCCAATATGTGTTTCTAAGACCTCCTGAAAACGTTTTGAGTATTTTTAAAGTGATGTGCGCCTGGCTGTTTGTCGATTGTCGATTTTTTGTGTATTTGACTATTGCCGCAAATGGTTGTGGATTCTTACGAAACTTTTTATCCGGCTTTCTACTTTCCTTATATACATAATGTATAAGGAAAGTATTGTGACGGGGTAGAAAATTCGAATTTGAGTTTTCGACGGGAGAGTACATTTCAAACATCCCTGATCGCGAATCAAACATTTTTGAGGTGATGTCTGTATGTGTGTGTGTGTGTCAGTGAGTCTGTGGAGACGATATCTCACGAACAAATGGAGGGATTCGAATGAAATTTGGTACAAAAATCACATTCCGTGAATACTGGAAACCTATTGTTTTTAAACGTAATCGAATGCTCAAAATCCCCTTAATTTTCGAGTGAAATTTTGAAAAAATCATCAAAAAATCAAAACCTTTAATACAGTTCCGCAAATACACATTTCTTATGTAGTTTTTCTTTAGAAAACGATTGACATAAACTTTAGAACGCTAGCATCAACCGTTCTCGAGATATTGCACATTTTTCAAACACATTTTTCAAAAAATACCATAAATTAAAAAAAATATTAACAGTTGCGAAATATGTTCACTTTTTATATGTAATATCATGCGATAACTTTGGTGATATCATTCTCGTGGATCTAGCTGGATCCATTAACGAGAAATGATACTTTGAGTAATACTTTTGTATTTGAACGCCAACAGTCATTTATCTGCTATAGGAATAACTTATTTCTCGGTCCATAACGCTTGGCGATATTTTGACGACGAATTTGGCAGGATGTCGCCAACTTTGCGACTTTTTAAAATGTTGTCAAATTAAGGAAAGTCTCGCTAAATGGATGAACATGACGCTAAATCAATGGAAATGACGACGAATCGTCGAAAATTCAATATCTTGGAAAGAATATAAGTATTCACTGTAAGAAAAAGCTATTTTTTTACTGTAAAAGTAGTAAATTCATTGCATTATATAAGGAAAGTCATGTGTTGCCCACATCAGATTTTTTTAACTAGAAATCTAGAATTAGATAGAATTTTTTAAAATACGAACAAAAACTTCGAAATATTTTTCGAAATGTTATATTTCTTTAGCATAACAGTATATGGCAAAATTTTACATATTTACGCATAAAAATGGGTTATTTTTATGCGTAATTATTTTTTGCCTCATTGATAGCGAAATTTAACAGTTTCAATAAATATAGCGAAAAATAGCCGCGATGTAATTTTTGCGTCCTTGACGTTGTTCGGCAAGCCCCCGTCCCTCCCCCCCCCCCCGATTGCCAAAATTGATATCAATATTCAAAATTGGTATATATAGTCAACATTGGTATCAATTGAATGAATTGCGATCATTTGTACCAATAATACAGATTCTTCAATCTTTGCATAATTTGAAAAAAAAATCACACTACTGAAAAGTGTATTCTGGTATGAGAAAGTCGAGTTACTACAATTAATTCGTACACTCCAATTAATTTCTCAAATCAAGTTGGAACGATGTTATTCAGATGTCAGCTGAAAATGAAGCTATGGATATTCAGATGGCCAGATGGAGTCAATTGAACAACTGTGAAAGTATTTTTACTTTTATATTAAAAGTAGAAATTATCTGCTTTAGATTTCAGATCAAAATGCAACTTCTAATACGTCTCCTCCCCCATCTCTATTTTATACTTTCCCTACATACGCAGTATATTGTAAATTCTAATTCAAGAATTCGAATTCGAAAATTTGACTGAAGAGCCTATTTCAAGTATCTCGATTCGAATGTTTTTGGGGTGATGCTGTAGACATGCGCGCACGCATATGTGTGTGTGTATGTGTGTCCATGTGTATGTGTGTGTGTGTGTGTGTGTGTGTGTGTCTGTGTGTATGTGTGCATTTGTATGTGTGTGTGTGTGTGTGTGTGTGTGTGTGTGTGTGTGAGAGTGTGTGTGTGTGTGTGTGTGGCAGCGATATTTCAGAAAAAAATGGGGCGTTTTGAACGTTATCTGGTACGATTATTAAGATTACCGAATACAGAGACCTTATGGATTTTAAAAGCTATCGAAAGATCGAAAGACTCCTTTCCAATTTTCGAATGAATGTTAAAAAAAAAATCATTAAAAATCATTCAATAAAATGAAATAATCATATTGTATGTAGTTTGTATTAGAAAAGAAATGACATCTAAGATAGCTTTCTAAGATAGCTTGATAGCTTTCTAAGATAGCTTTCTAAGATAGCTTTCAAAATGCTAGTACCAACCTTTAACGAGATATTGTTTTTTATTTCTACAAAAAAATTACTAAAAAATTTAGTAAAATTAATAGTAGTAAGTATATCTAAGTCAAATATTTTCACTTTCTGTATTAATATTATGAGGCAAATATGTTAACATAAACTCATAAATTTTCAAAATCTCGCTCGTCCCATTCACGATTAAAGACATTTTTGAAATACGTTTGGTATTCGATGCCGAACAATTCGCTGGTTATCATACGTTTTGTTGGTTATTAATAAAATTTCAAATGTATATTGATGTGAATTGTACGCGCGAATATGAATAATCATGAATAATTCTGAGTTTACCGATAAAGTCGCCAAAGTGCTCAATTTCAATTGGCGCGGTTTTAATTTAATCCCACTAAGATTGAGTTAAGGATTTATTTGTTGATACTCATATTTGGCGATTGTATGATAATTACATGTTTTCATTGTACCGATATTCCGCTTTCAAAAATATGGAATCAAATATGGAAAAATTAAATATATCATTGACATATGAAAAATATAATTGGAATTAAAACTTTAAAGTTTTAGAATTTATATGTTTGAGCTTATACCATCCTTTTTTTTACATAACAAGAAGATTGTCTGTTTTCTGTTTGTATGTGTTGGAAACCCAGACCACACGACAGACCCGAAGGTTTACTGTAGCTAAGTGTGTGGCCGGCTGTTTGTATGTGTGTAATAGAAAATCTAAGCTTGGAGTAATTACTGAATATGAATACTGAATACTAGCTGATATTCGGGTACAACCCACCTCGGCGAGATTTTCTTAAACTTCGAATTAGTTTTTTAGTTATTTCATCTTTTAATATGATATCGTGCGATTTTCACACAAATTAGTTCCTTAGCGACCGAAAACATCATTACAGAATTTCAGTCTTAGCACTATTGGAAAGATTGGAAACGTTCTTTCCAACGATGTTTGAACCGAATCATCCATTGGACAATTATTTGGTATCTATTATTATATTTATATGCGTCAAAATTTGCATTTTTTAAGGGTATCTGATATACATTTCTTTTTATCCAAAAATTAAGACTGGCACAATTCCATAGTTTATCAAAAAGTTCTGTGTATATCATTACATTCTAATAATTTAAAATTAATTTAGGCACTATTATTAAAAGTTCAGTTTTTTAAATGATTTATTTAAAAAATTCTTTAAAAAATTTTGGGGTCTTCCTAACATTTGATTATGTTTAAAATCAATAAACCTCCAGTATTCAATATTTGTAATAAATGCATCAAATTTCGTTCGAATCGCTCCAATCTTTCGTGTGGTATTGCATCCACAGTCTGAGTGATACACATACATACACACAAAAATATATATACACAGATAGACATCACCTTAGAAACGCTCGATTGGTGTTCAGGAATGTTTGAAACGTGCTCTCTTTTCGAAAATTCGTATTCCAATTTTCATCGCCATCACAGTACTTTCTCTTTACAGTATGCTATATATATGTGGAAAATAGTAACTGAAAACAACTGAAACAATAGAAACTCCAACTTTCATTAAAAATTTTTGGTTTCTTCCGAACATTCGATTGTGTTTAAAATCAATAAACTTCCAGTATTCACTATTTGTAATAAATGTATCAAATTTCGAATCGCCCCATTCGTTCGTGAGATATCGCATCCACAGTCCGACTGATACAAATACACACACAGACAGACATCACTTTAAAAACGTTCGATTGGTGTTCAGGGATGCTTGAAACATTCTCTCCCGTCGAAAATTCGAATTCAGATTTTCAACGCCATCACAATACTTTCTCTACACATTATGCTATATATATAGTAAAATTAGTGACTAAAATCGAAAATATACAATTTTCTTCATATTTCCTTGAAAAATTTTCAGTCCAGAAAAAAAGGTTGAGTCCCCCTGTTATTTTAGCTACAGATAGAAGTAGCCCTTATCTTAAATGCATATCAAAAGTAGAACTCGATGCTTCAAAGGTTAGGCATCATTGCTTTAATATACACTGCTTACAACTGAAATCGCAACACCATGAAGAAATTGATGTAATTCTCTATGATATTTACAAAATTTAATTGTAACATGGAGATGTGCAAATGATAAGAAATCATACATGGAAAATGGAAGCATGGAACTTTATTGACATTCGATCAATATGGAATAGGCCCACCGCGAGCGGCTATGCAGGATTGAATACGACGAGGCATTCCGTCATTGAGATGGTCAATGGTGTGCTGAGGAATGGCATTCTACACAGCATGCAATTGGACTTGTGACAAAATATGGTTAGCTGGAATTGGGAGTTCTCTTAATAGGTGACCCATGATGTCTCAGATATGCTCACTTGGCGACAAATCAGGAGAATATGCTGGCCAAGGCAGGATATCAAAACCTTGTAGACTATTTATAGTTACCCGTGTAGTATGTAGACTGGCATTATCCTGCTGAACAAGCAGTCCAGGCCTGGTTGACATGTATGGCTGAACCACAGGTCTCACAATGTCAGAGACGTATCGTTTTGCCGTGATACTGCAGGAAACGTAGACCAAACGTGTTCGTTCACTAAATGTTATACCACCCTAAATCACGGTACCAGTTTGTGTGGCGAACCAGTTAGGAGGGCTGTGTAGCGACTGATAGAAAAGATTTCTGTTGGTTATGATGAAAGCGCCGGCATACTGGAGTACGGCCATCTGGAATGCCAAAAAAGAATCGTGATTCATCCGTAAACAGAATGCTTCGCCATTTTGACAATCAATTGCATCTCATATGACACCACAAGAGGCTACGTAACCGGTGAAGACGTTAAAGGGGTAGGTGTCAAAAAGGTCGTCTGCCTTGTGGTCCTGCGTCATGCAAACGGTTTCGAATTGTCTGCGTCGAAACCACGTTACTTGTAGTGTGGGACCTAAGTGTCGTTGTATGACGGTTACTGTGGTAAACGGCTCCCGTGCAACCTTTTTCAGAAGCATACGATCTTCTCGTGGTATGGTACACTTAGAAGCTCCACTACCTGATCATCGTATCTTTTCGTTGTCTCTCACGAACCGTAACACAGGTGAACTGAGCTCACATCACAACCGAATATTTCAGCGATCCTTCGAAAGCTCATTCCACCCTCCCATAAAACAATGATTTTTTGCCATTTCGTTGACAACAACTGAACGTATGCGCTACGTCGACGTACTCTTGGCATACTGTGATGATATTTGCAACCTGAAACCAATGATGCTGCAATGTAGCAGGTCTATCGCTCCTCCTTGATTTGACGCTTTTATGCTGCTCGGCAAGGTGTTACGTCACTATGCGTAACGAAACTGTAATCATTTGCATATCTCGCCTTGCTGCTTTCATTGCCTGATTTACATAAAGCTACACCTACAACTTTGTAGTGTTGTGATATCAGTTGTGCGCAGTGTATATTAAATAAGCTTTATAAGAGAAAAATAAGAAAAAACATCACAGCACAAATACCATAGGGTACACAGTTAATACATTCCAGAAAATAACTTCCATAATCCTCATTCCTGCAATATAGCTGAAATCTGAGGAAAAATCATTTCGTTATAAAAAACAATATATCCATGGTATATAAATATACATACAAATCAAAATTCTGTATGTTAACCAGACAGGAAATAAATCCGAAAAGTTTATGTTTCTATTTACAAAATATTATAAATAAAAGTGTGTAAATATGCAGTGACTCAAAAATGATATTTGCAAAACAGGGATTAAAGGATCTTCACATGAGAAAAATGAGAATAAATATCACAACACAAATATCATAAGGTACACAAAGTCCATCCATTTCTGGAAATTACTTTACTCATTTTTATTCCTACTGTTTGGCTTACATCGAATTTCAGAGAGATGTTTGTTTCGCTATCGAGGATGAGAAGAATACATAAAAGGATAATATTTAAAAGGGTAAACGATAAGTATTTATAGCACGAGAAAAACATGAAAAGAACCAGTGTGTGTGGGGATATTGAACGCGCATTATTTGGAAGGAATCGTAAAATTGAGAATATTGATTCCAGTCGAGTTTCTGTTTAAGAATTATTCTTGCGGTACATGCTTTGATATCACATATTATTGTAATAAAAAAGCATTATGTGTGTAAAGAACGTGTAAAAATGATGAAACCAGTGTGTGTGTAAATAACGTTCGTTATTTGGATGGAATGGTAAAATTGAAATTATTGATTCCTGTTGAGTTTCTGTTTAAGAATTATTCTTGAGGTATATGTTTTGATATCAAATATTATTGTAATAAAAAAGCATTATGTGTATAAAGAACGTGTAAAGATGATGAAACCAGTGTATGTGTAAAGAACGTACATTATTTGGATGGAACTTTAAAATTGAAATTATTGATTCCAGTCGAGTTTCTGTTAAAGAATTATTCTTGAGGTATATGTTTTGTAATCAAATATTATTGTAATAAAAAAGCATTATGTTTGTAACGAACGTGCGAAGATGATGAAACCAGTGTGTGTGTAAAGAACGTGCATTAATGGATGGAATGGTAAAATTGAAATTATTGATTCCAGTCGAGTTTCTGTTTAAGAATTATTCTTGAGGTATGTGTTTTGATATCAAATATTATTGTAATAAAAAAGCATTATGTGTGTAAAGAACGTGTAAAGATGATGAAACCAGTGTACGTGTAAAGAACGTGCATTATTTGGATGGAATTTTAAAATTGAAATTATTGATTGCAGTCGAGTTTCTGCTTAAGAATTATTCTTGAGGTATATGTTTTGATATCAAATATTATTGTAATAAAAAACATTATGTTTGTAAAGAACGTGTGAAGATGATGAAACTAGCGTGTGTGTAAAGGACGTGCATTATATGGATGGAATGGTAAAATTGAAATTATTGTTTCCAGTCGAGTTTCTGTTTAAGAATTATTTTTGAGGTATATGTTTTGATATCAAATATTATTGTAATAAAAAAGCATTATGTGTGTAAAGAACGTGTAAGGATGATGAAACCAGTGTGGTGTGTAAAGAACGTACATTATTTGGATGGAAAAATAAAATTGAAATTATTGATTCCAGTCGAGATTCTGTTTAAGAATTATTCTTGAGGTATATGCTTTGATATCAAATATTATTGCAATAAAAAAACATTATGTGTGTAAAGAACGTGTAAAGATGATGAAACCAGTCTGGTGTGTAAAGAACGTACATTATTTGGTGGAATGGTAAAATTGAAATTATTGATTCCAGTCGAGTTTCTGTTTAAGAATTATTTTTGAGGTATATGTTTTGATATCAAATATTATTGTAATAAAAAAGCATTATGTTTGTAAAGAACGTGTAAAGATGATGAAACCAGTGTGTGTGTAAAGAACGTACATTATTTGGTGGAATTTTAAAATTGAAATTATTGATTCCAGTCGAGTTTCCTTTTAAGAATTTTTTTTGAGGTATATTCTTTAATATCAAATATTGTTGTAATAAAATAGCATTTATAAACTTCTGAATCCACCAGGACTATTTTTTTATTATGATGCACACCTGATCATTGCTGATTTTTAATGTAATTGATTGCGAAGCGATTAACTTAACCTATACATTATTTTAGAATAAATCATAAACCCAATATAGTAATTTTACATTCTAGAGGATCAGAAAATTGAGTAGCATAATGAGAAGTATTTTACAATTACTAAGTGATGCCATAAATTAATATTTTTTTCTCATTTTCGTAAAATATAAAATAATTCGTAATAGCCACGAAAATATCGAATTATAAATCGACGATTTCATATAAATCTTTTCTAATTTCCAGCAAATAATGTTTTATAAACATGGTATCATGTTTAGGAAAGGTATTGTAACGCAGTCCAAAGTTGCCCACATTAGATTTTCTTAATAGAACAGACCCAATACGAGCATTTTATGCACTAATATAGATTCATGAGAACATCCCCATCAATGTTTATTACTTGATCTGTGGAAATAATTACTGTTTGCGTAGCTTTTGCATAATGATTTTATTCAACAAAAGCTCTTTATAAAGGTTCCACTTTTGCTGAACATTTTTAGATGATCAGAAGTTTGAGTACCATAATGGGCATCTTACCGTTGCTAAGTAATGTCATAAAATTATATTTTTCTCCTTTTCGCAGAAAATAAAATAAATCGTAATAGCCACGAAAATATCTCGTGAGAAAAATCGAAGATTTGCGTGTAAACTGGACACAAGAATGGGGAGTTTTGAGAATTCGAGTTTTTAAAAAATTCATTTTTCTAATAGCATGCCCAACATTAGTAACCAATATTAAATAAATATGAAAATATAGACATTTTTCTTTTTCGTCCTATTTTGGTTTATAATATAGAAACAAATGGTATTGTCTCCATTTATAAACCAATATAGAGCCCAGATGTTAATACGTAAAACGATTTCTTCGAAATCGTTTTACCTATTGTCATCCGGGAAATTGACAAATATTAGTAAATTTTTCAACGTTAAAAACATTGTGCCATAGATCGTACATCATTAATTCGCATTGAAAGCAATACAGTTATTGCATTATGTTGAAAGAAATAAAGCTATTGCATTATTTTGAAAGAAATAAAGTTATTGCATTCTGTTGAAATAAATAAAGTCATTGCATTATGTTGAAAGAAATAGTTATTGCATTATGTATTGCATTATGTAGTAGTATGTCTGCCCACATAAGATACCTAAGATTTTTGTTTCATTTTAATAACCAAACTATACTAAAATTTCGAGTTAAATTTATTTAAATATCATTGGAACTTTCCTTGAGCAAAGTAATTTTGCTATATGAAATTTTTATTCTTTTTGGGATTTTTAATATATTTGGGTTTTTACACACACACACACACACATACTCACGTACATACTTCAAATATATTAGATTCGAGATCGGGGATGCTTGAAACGTGTTCTTCCACCCCATTACAATACAGTCCCTATACATTATACTATGAATGTAGCGAAAACAATACACACATACATAGAATAATGTATATGGAAAGTAAGAGGTATACTTATCGTGTGTTGTTTAGGTGTTAAAACTTAAATTAATGTACATATGAAAATAAAATTGTAAAAATGCATTTAAGTACGAGTATATCGTGTCGCACATATCTGATGATTTATAGGATGATGATGATGATTTATTGATATCTCTAATCATAAAATATTTTATTTAAACAGATATATTCTATCAAAAGATATTGCATATCATGCTAATCTAGTACTCAAACACATCGTTTAAAGAACATCAATCTCAAGTTCCATAATCCCCAATTCTGTTTCCTCAATGCTAAATCCACATCAAATTTCTATCACCATAACAATATTTTCCCGTATACTACATAGCAAAATTTTATATAGAAATAGCAATATTGACTGTTCTAAAAGTTGTCACATATTGAGTTCATTAGAATTAGAATCTTAATTTACACTTTATTCGTCTATATATTTCTCCTAATATTTATCACTAAAAATATTTTATAAATTGTTTACCATCAATTTCAATTTTTCGTCATCAAATATAGTTTTTTCTTTGGCTAAAATTCAACATTATCTAATTCTTATTTTAAGTTCTGAGATAAACCATAAATCACGTCTTTCAGCAAATAACGTCATTTATCAATTTTTTTGTTTCAAACGAATTTCGTTTTCCTGTAAGGAATAAAAATCTGGCCAGGTCACCATAACTTTCAATCATTCCTGTTGCTTGTTTTCAAAGAGAAAAAAAAAACATCATTTGAAAGCTTTTCTCGGTTTAAAAATAATTTTCTGAAAAAAAAAACCCCTGTCATTTATCTTTAAGTCATTCACATCTTATAGTTTGAAATAAATATTCATATTTTTGTAGGATTTTTACTTATTTGGTGTAATTATAATAATTTTTTGAAAGATATTACTATATGCTAATATCCCTACAATTCATGGTATAATATACTATAGAGTAAGTAATAGAATAGGGACGAAATTTCAAATTAGAATTTTTATTTTATTTACACACTATGAACGTGTAACAATACGAATCAATATTTTTAGTCTTACTCTCTCTCACTCTTTCTCTCTCGCTCCCTCTCTCTCCCCCCTCTCTCTTTGTGTGTGTGTCTACGTATATATATATATACTCTACTTTATGAACTATTTGTCCACTCATACTAAAAATTCGGCAGTCTTATGTTTCTAATGGTTTTCAGCATTGCATTTTTATTTTCTGACATTAAGTACAGAAAACGTATTGTTTTCACAAAAATTTTCGATATCGAGATTTTGATGCCAATATATGTTTTAAAACCTCATGAGTCCGTTTACCTGTCTGTGTGTCAGTCTGTCTGTTTAGCTTGTTCTCGATTTAATGTGTAAACTATAGCTGCCACACATATTAATGGATTTTCACGGAATTTTATATTCGGCGTTACTACCAAAATATGTAGAACTGAATAGAAATTTTTGATATTCGAGCTAAAACTTCGAAATTTATTTGAGTTTTTATAGTTTCTTAACATGGCAGTATATGATAAAATTTTACATAATCATGCATAAAAGGGGTTACTTATGGCTCAATGGTCATGAAACTCAATTGTTTCAATAATTGTAGTGAAATATAGCAGCCATACAATTTCTGTGTTAGGGACATCATTAGCCCCTCGGGGGATATTACCCCCCAACCCCTGGAGGTACATTGTCAAGTTTGGTATCAATCGAAATATTTTTGAAGCCCTTTGAAATGAAGGGTCCTATAATATAATTGTGGTCACTTAGACCAACAATACAGATTTTTCAAAATTTTTCTTTAAAGTTTGAAAAATAAATAAACAAATAAGCTACTTGAAAATGGATTCTGGCGTAAGAAAGTCGGTATGATTCTGGCATAAGTAATGTCCTACTCCAGCTAATTATGAAAGTTGTCAGTTAAGGTACGGACAGATATAGATCTGGCCTTTAACTATCGAACTATTGCAAAAATTGAATTCAAAATCGGAATAAAAAAATAGTTAGATATGTTCTTTGAATCGTTGATTTCGTCTGAAATTTTTATAACAAAACTGAACACATCACACCTATTTCTGATGGCAGGTTTTAAATTTCACCAGTCATGGTCATTGACACCATAGTATGTGGCTTTATGCTGCGATATAAAGTCCGTAAGGAATTTCAGCTTTCATTTGTGAAAGGCATCCTGAACAGTACATGGAAAGCATAGAAGAAAATGGAAGAAACAGTACAACAACAATCGTCCCGATTCTTTTTTTTAAATTAAATTAATAAACAAATAGAATAAATAAATAAATAAAAGTGTTGACAAAAAAAATTAACTAGAAATATGGGAAGGAGGACTTCATATGTTGACAAATCGTGTGCACACTTCCTTTTCGGCGGAAATATTAAGTATTTTTTTTCACGTTTGCTTACTTACATCATACAGTTATGAGCATCTTCGGAAAAACCGGAAGTGCTATTACTAAAACCGAAAATGTAAATCTTTAGTGAACTAACCCCCACTCTCTGGATTTCAATGGTAAATCCATATCAGTCATTATCTAAGCTTGATTTACAGCCAATCCTCAGAAATAGATGTTTTAAGGAAACTTTTTTAATCGAGAGTGAAAACAAATGGAAGTAGAAATCCTTAATGAGCCGCCCACCTCCTACCTCCTTCGAAATTGGTTGCCAAAAATCATATCAGTCATCGTCTAAGCTCTACTTAAAGCCAATTTTGAGAAATAGATGTTTAAAGAAAAATTAAACCGGAAGTGTAAAAAGAACCGGATGTGAAAATACGTAGTAAACTACTCGATCCCCTAAATACTTTGACGTTAAATTAATACGTATCAGTTCTTATTTAATCTTGAGATATAGATGTTTCAAGTAATATGACATTTTCAAAAGGAAAGTTTTAAAAGCAATAGTATTTCAAACTATTTTGCTACCAAAAACTAATATGCTTAAATATAAGAATTAAATGTATATTTTTAAACTTCTTAATCTTCATAAAAAATATCTTATACATCCAAACATTGGGTATCACTCACACGAAACAAATTGAACAAATAATTCGAAATCACTAACAACTAAATTTTCCTGTAAGTACCAATTAAATTCTTACACAAATCTTTAAAAACATAAAGCGCTTTCTGTGTTTTTATGAAAGCTAATTATTCAACTTTACTTAAAAGTTAGCAAATGTTCCACTTAATATTAATAAAACATTTATCGCCTTATATATAATACAAAACAATAAAATATGATTAAATTGAATAAAAATTTGATAAAATATGATAACACATTCTAACAAATTATGATAAATTACACTATTAAAATATGTTAAAACATACATAAAATGAAATACACTGGTAAAGTATTATAAAATACACTAAGTAGTATGATTAAAAACAGTAATGAAATATGATAGTCTGCAAAATTAACACAACATGCAAAGCTTAATTGCAGAGAGGCATATTTACTCAAACAACAATGCGAGCGAGTTTTTATAAAACATGTTAAATTATAGATCCTACCGAATAATTTGAATGAGAAATATTTGAAACTTAATGTGCTGTTCAACCTTCATATACATAATTATTTATTTATTATTTACGTGCAACGCGTATTCGCAAGTTATTCTTTCAAAACATATCTTAAAACTTAATTAAAATTTTATTTTCTTAAGTTAGCAACAGTTTAGTGAAGCTTGAAAATTTTGCAGACTTTGGTGATTTATATCATGCAGGGTAGAGAGAACGAGTGGAAACAGCGTACTTGAAAATGGCGAAGTTTCTTCTTGGCTATAATAAATCCTAACGATGGCTACTCCATCTATTGCACACTTTCAAAACTAAAAGAGAAGTATAGTTAACCAATTTTTTATTCAAGAATGTTTTATGGATAAAACAAAATCATTGATTCATGGATATCCTTGTTCTAGAAAAAACTTTACGAGTTACAGAAGTGATTTAATAATAATAAACAAGACAAAATTCTGTAAGTTTAGTATATATATATATATATATATATATATATATATATATATATATATATATATATATATATATATAGTAGTTTGAAAGTCCAATGATAGAATAGAGAGAAGTTGCAAATCAAAAAACCCCAACATTAAATAATGCCTAGCAAATAAAAAGTAGCGATCAGAGAATCAATAAAGTGGAAAATAAAATGCAAACCTCTAGTCATCAAGCTGAAGACAAACAACAAACATCAATGGAAAGGAGTCGATAATATAAAATCAAATAAAATCGAAGCATTAAAGCTTTACAAGTGGACAAGCTTTAGGCGGCATAAGCAAATGAATTGTTCATTTCGATAAAACTCTTTGTCAAATCCAAGTATTCCTTCAAAATGAACTCAAAATGCATGTTTCTGATATCAGTGATAGATTATATCTATAAACACTTATAACTTGGACAATATGCATAACTTATATATATAAAATTTATATATATATATATATATATATATATATATATATATATATATATATATATATAAATATATATATATATATATATACATATATACATATTTATATATATATATGTATATATATATATACATATATATACATATATATGTATATATGTATATATATATATGCATATATATGCATATATATACATATACATATATACATATATATATATATATATATACATATATATATATGTATATATATATATATATATATATATATATATATATATATATATATTCAAAATGAAAAAAGGTATGGATGGATGCATTGTACCAAAAGATGGCCGGGGGGGTTGTGACCCCCTCACCCCGGTTAAGCATGCTTTGTGTCGCGACAACACTCCTGGAGAGCCGGTACATTGCAAAATAGAATACGAATGTATCAAATTTTAAGATGAAAACCAGACATTATACACAAACAAATATAAGAGAGAATTGTCGAGATCCAGCCATATAAAAAATCACTAACAGTAAATGTTTGAAATATGTTCACAAGTATAGATGAGCAAAATTACATATCTTCTACTTAAAAAGACTTTAAATATTGACACCTAATAGAACAATAATAACAAAGTCTATCTCCAAAACCATTTACATCAATGACAGTTAATAGTATCATACATGTAGATGTATATCTTGCATACCGTATCATACAAGTTGAAGTAAATCTTCCATACCGTATTACACAATAGACCCTATTCAAGAGGTCCCACATCAGATATCACTACGCTTTACCTGTGACAATCCAGTATGTATATTGCCATCAGCTTTATTTAAGTATAATCGGTAACAATCGGTTACAGTTATTTTATAAAATTTGTAGATAATGTTACATAAAAAACACTTAGGAAAACCTTGTGAAATGGTGTTTTGTAGGAAACGAAAATCGCATAAATATCGATCTTCCTTTTTACTGTTTATTCTCTGACTACGCATTAATTGTTCCAGTATAATATTTCTAAAAACATTTTTGAGCATACATGAGTTCCAGTTTATAATATAATTGATTTTGAAGTGGAAGTCGTTGCGTTTATCGTACAAACAGAAACCAGTAGAACCACCTGGCTGTTTGTATATTGTTGGATCCAGAAAATTTAGACTTTTGTTGACATTGTATGGAGTTTCAGTAAGTTTTAAATGCTGTGGATAGAAAGTAAAATCCATCTGGTCTATTGTGTAATACGGTATGGAAGATTTACTTCAACTTGTATGATACGGTATGCAAGATGTACATCTACATGTATGATACTATTAACTGTCATTGAGGTAAATGGTTTTAGAGATAGACTTTGTTATTATTGTTCTATTAGGTGACAATATTTAAAGTCTTCTTTAAGTAGAAGATATGTAATTTTGCTCATTTATACTTGTGAACATATTTCAAACATTTACTGTTAGTGATTTTTTTATATGGCTGTATCTCGACAATTCTCTCTTATATTTGTTTGTGTATAATGTCTGGTTTTCATCTTAAAATTTGATACATTCGTATTCTGTTTTGCAATGTACCGGCTCTCCGGGAGTGTTGTCGCGACACAAAGCATGCTTAACCGGGGTGAGGGGTCACAACCCCCCGGCCATCTTTTGGTACAATGCATCCATTCATACCTCTTTTCATTTTGAAAATATTTTTAATCCTCATTTTAGTGCAGCTTTGCGCCTTTTAAGTGTGATTTCTGCTAAATTTTTAATATTATATTTCACGGTATTTTCATATTATATATATATATATACATATATATATATGAATATATATATATATATATATTCCCGGGCCAATCCAGTACGGTAATATTTTTTTTTGAGCAGAAATTTTTGATTCGCTTCGAAGGGTGACATAGCGCGCTGTCTTGTTGGAAAACGCAATCTCCGTTCGGCCACAGTTTAGCCATGGTTGGAAGCACTTTTCGGGTCAATATGACTTCGTAACTGGCACTGTTCTTCATTAAATCTACGGGAACAGGGGATTCTGTCCACAAAACGCAGAAACAACCCCAAAACATCTTTTTGGGCGGATGCTTGAAGGATGTGGTGCTTATTGAGAGGTTCTCCTTGGCTCCTTCTCACGAACATGGATCTAAATCCCTGAACCACAAAATGTATTTCGTCAGAAATAAGAACATTTTCCCAGTCCATGTTTTGTATTTCCGTGCCCATTCCAGCCTTTTTTTCTTCATGCGAAGCGTCAGAAGCTGCTTCTTGTACGGTCGACGTGCTCTCCGCCCGAATCCTGTATCGCACTGTTGAAGGTGCAATATCAACACCAGCTGCCGCCATGGACTTGGACAGGTCAAAACTGGTTAATAGAGGATTTTTAACACTCATTCGATGTAAAGTTTTGTCGTCACGAGCCAAAGTTGATCTTTTTCGGCCGCATCTTCCAGAACGGTTGGTTCCAGCATTTCCTGTATTCTGAAACCGCTTCCAGATCCTCCCGACACTTGCTGTACTCACTCCACATATTTTACCTATTTCCCCGTCTTAGAAGTGTGTTCTCTAAGCGCAATCACTTTAGCACGTGTTTCCGCGCTGATATCCATGACTCTAATGACCCCCGCAAGGACTGAGAAGCTATCACTGCAGAATACCTGCCACCTGGCGGAGGAATTTGAACACCTGCTACTTACCAGGTGCATACGAACACCTGCTACTTTGATAATAACTGCAATTTGAACTCTGAGCTAATTAGGAGTGCTTTTTCCTAAGCTTATGTGTGATAAAACGAAAAAAATGACATTTCTCAATTAATTGCCACAGTACATATATGTGTATGTGTGTTTAAAAACCATGTTGTGACGTCACAAGGATGTAACATCTTGATATCAACGCATAAGCCCCCCCAGTTGTGATGTAACAACTGTGATACTGTAATCACATATTTTGATACGTAACCCTGGGAAAAAAGGGAAGATGTAATGTAAGTGAAATGTATTCAATGTTTGTGATTTATGTAGATAGCTAGGCCTTTGCATAGACGGAATTGGGATTTTTTGGCGCCGTTGGGTTGTGTGCGCACTAACATGGATTGTAAATATTCGGAGATTTAATTGCAGCAAAATGTCAAAGTTGAGCTACAAATCTCTGAAAATTTATAGCCCTGTCAGGTGTGGCTCGCATCGGGCTCCGGTCCTTTGGACCACCCTGGTTTTGGAAGCCCTCTGGTTCTTGTGTTGAGTGGAGCGCATAAAAAATGAGCGTCGCTTCAAAAACCAATGGTATGAAGCATTTTTGGACCGCCTTTTTTATTGCGTTTTGGGAAGCAGCGAATGGGAATTGGGGGACTTCCTCCCTGTTTTTGTCGTTCCCCGTGTTTTAAAATTCTGGAAGTTTTAGAAATTTGAAAAAAAGTTCAGACGCAACCTGATGTTTGATGGAGAAAGGTCTCCTGGGTTCCTTTGAGCACCTGTGCGAGGAACGCATCCGTGCAACGAAGTAGGCGGCACTTGACGGCACTTGTCGTGCGGCAGTTTCTACAAGTTTCACTGAACCGCCGCATGTTACCTAACCAGGGGTAAGAGTAGCATATATATTTCTCCAGAAACAGCTTTCTGGTTATTTGCAGCTGTGACAGGGCTTAGTCACAGCTATTTTAGAACGGTTTCGACTATTTTCAGCCAAATCTTCACTACGAAAGTACGTGGACTGAGTCTTGTAGGGGTACCTTTCCCGGGCTCCTAAGCAGCAGACCACCTACGAAGTGGAGCTTCTCGTCATTGTTTTTGTGGTTGCAGTGCAACACAGCTCTGCCTCCGAAACGGCGCGGTGTAGGACCTTTTGCTCCTTTAGCTGCATTTAAGCCGTGGTAACTGTAATACTGCGTGTACGGAGTGTTTGTGGAGCATCAATCTCGGGCTCCTAAGCAGCAGACAATCTCTACATAACCGTATCCGATATTTACTCTTTGGCAAAGGCCTGTACGTAGATCTCACAAGATCCACTGGGATAAAGCCGACGTTAAGAGGAGGAGAAGGAAAGTGGACTGTGTGCCCATCTCCAAAATAATACTTGGCAAAAATTTTCGTCACCTGATGATACGCAACCGTGTTTCTCAGACTGGTAGTGTTTTCCATGAACTATTCAAATAAATGAACCAAACTTCAATTAATCGTGCCACCCATTCCAGCGTGCAGAGGTCAGCTACAGCACTCAGTGGAGTTCGTGTGTAATGAAGGTATGAAAATTATATATTGATTTTAAAATGTGTATATGAATGTTTAAGCTTAATTAATGTGATCCAAAGTGTTTAAGGGTAACGTTATGATAAATGGGATATTTGCCAAATTGAATATATATTGTGTGTTCTTAAAAAAAAGTAATTAATTACAAGTTTGGATAATAAATAAAAAAAAAAATATGCAAATTAATGCAAAATAAACTGTGCACCCCGAGGTCAAGCTTAGGTGAATTGGGAACTCATTTGTAATTGTGTATTTTGTTATTTAATGTTTAATTGAGATTTCATGTGTTCTGTAAATAAATTGTTAGATGGCCACAAAAATGGGAGTGATTATTGATTGAGTAAAACGCAATGTACTTTAGGGCCAATCGGACCCCACTATACATAACGCGGTTGAGCCTGGTGGAACTATTTGGTGAGTATCTTTAATGTATTTATGTGTTTAACTTTTAATGTATTTATGTGTAAAATCCACCTCACCACAACGACTTCCAAGAACGTAAAGTCTTGTTGAAACCCATATCAATAGACATGCTTCCCAGGTGACGTTAAAAAGCCGAAGATTTGTTCACCACTCTCGAATAAAACAAACAAACAAAATACACTCCTCGTTCAAGGTTTTAAAATGAATGCAGCTCTGTTAGTCTGTTGTGGCAGATTTAAAATCTGTCATAACAGACTAGGGACTTACAGGAAGTTTTACTTTAAATTTTACTTAAATTTGACAAATAACGTCTTTTTTGTAAGAATGCGAAGATATCACACTCCATGGCAATTATTGAAACCTTGCGAATCTTCACTTTTATGATGCAATAGTATCAATATGCAATTTCCATACATTACGTATATTTCAATGAATTGTAAATTTTTTGTTTAAAATATAAATGAATCGCACTGCTGGTTATTTTTAAAGCTCCTTAAAAGTACCCGTGTTCGAACTTTCGGATGGTTCTAAAATAAAAATTCTGCAATATTCCGTCCTACGGCGCATTCTGTCCGCTTTTGAGTTCTCAAAAAAGTTCATCCCTCTCACATTTACTAGATTTTCTTTTTCATATCATGATAATAATCGCTGCTTTAACCAACCCAAAGCGTGCACACGCACGTAACTTTAGAAAATGCGGTGATTTATAGACATTGCTTGTAAACGTTTGCTTTGTATTTGCATTGCATGGTTAATGATGTTAATAAAATATGAAAGACATAAAATGGTACATGATCGATACATAAGTTTTTCATATACTTTTGAGGAAAGAGATATACTTAATACTATAAAAACGATTACTTGCGTAACTCACTTATATTTTGTCATGTATTCGTTTTATGAACATTTAAATTTAAATATTTCATTGATTTTGTCATTTTTAAAAAGGGAATTTTAAATTTTCCAACTTTTACTGTTCTTTTTGATGATACTCAATATACCTTTTAGTAAGTAGATGAGAAAAATAAGAAATTTATGAAGAAGCGTTCATGGCAAGTGGTGGTACTTTTCATTTTCGGCAGAAGAGCGGCAATGAAGTTATTGATATTTTGAAAAATCATCATACCAAATTATTCTTCAAAACTTGTGATTTCCACGAACTCTTTAATAATATTCAACTCAGGGATTTATACCGTATACTGATCTTATTATATGAATAATTTGAAATGCAACAAAATATTGAAATAATAGTAGTGTATGGGTATGACTCTGGGACAAAATGACTATGTCATTTTTGTTCCAGAGTCATACCCATACACTACTTTTCCTCCATTTTTTTAAAAACTAGGACAACCTCTAAAGACCAAAAAATGCATAAAATAATTCAAAAATGCATAAAATCATTCAAAAATACGTATTTTTAAAAAAATCAAAAATCAAGAGAGTTTCAGGACTCTAAAATATAATACATTTTGACTTATATTTAAGTCATATAACACATTATTGAAACCAAATCTATCAAAATCTTTGAATATATGAAAGAAAATAATATCAAATATATTAGAGATGATTTTAAGATAAATGCGTAAAAAAAGAGGAAATGAATGGAAGCCCTCTAATATATTAAAAATGCTCTGTTTTTTAAAGGGTGAGAGCCCCCTTTTTTATAAAATTAAAAAGAATTATAAAAATATGTCAAAATGAAAAAAGAAGCAAGTTTAGATAACACGATCCCAAAATAGGATCGTCTCAGAAAATGATAAAAAAGAATATAATATTATAAATTATATAATAATATACTATAATATACTATATATATAATAATAAATTTTCAGGCGGTGAAACATTACTCCACCTAAATATGAGATATTTAAAAATGATTAAGCTTTCTGTAATTCATATTCGTATTTATCATCAATCATGCCTGAATACTTAAATATATATCTTCCTTTATTGATTTTATATAATGATTCATCAGAAAGTTTCGCATGTTTTTTCGCTAGGTAATACTCTTTTTCTTCATCATCTAACTTTACGATTACTGAATCTCCATATTTAGTATTAATTTTTCTCAATGATATCAGATCATATATCCCAAGATTTAAATCTTTTAATTTGAACGTTTTGGGATAACCTCTAAGTCTTCTTCCATATTTATAAGTAGTTATCCACTGTATCGTATAAATCAGATGTCCAACTATTAAATTCATCTGGATATCCTAACCATTTTACAAAATATTTATTTCCTTTCTTCTTTATGATTTTTTCAATTTTATATACATCATCTTTTTTATTATATTTTACCATTTCATTTTCATAAAAAGTACCAGCAATTTCTTTACTGTGTAAATATTTTAATCGATAAGTAATAGGATCTGTTTTTAATACTTCAGATACTATAAAAATCTCTTCAGTAAATGTAGAATCATCTACTTTCCTGAATGTTTTTTTAATTGTTGATATTCTAACACTATCCCCTATCTTATATTTAGGGTTTTTTATGATCTTTTTAGTATATAAATTTTTATAAATTAGAGATTCATTTTCGTCTCGACTAGCCTCAACAGGTGTCATTTTTATAGATCTATGATATGAATTGTTATAATTTTTAAGTAATTTGGGTAATACATCAATATATCTTTTAGTATTGTTAGCGTGCATATATTTTATAATTTTTTCTCCTATACTTCTATTAAATTTCTCAGCTATTGCAGATTTTATTTCTTTATTATAAGTCGTAAACCAATGTGTATTATTATCTTTGAATAATTTTTGTGTAACTTTTCCTGTAAATTCAGTACCCTCATCAGTCAAAATGAATTTTGGCTTTCTTTCTTTAAAAACTTGTTTAAAGCCTTGTACGACTTCTTCAGATGTTTTTCTTTTTATAGGGAAAGCCCAAGCATATTTATTAAAAGCATCTATAACTGTTAACAAATAATTAGTTCCATCATTATATTTGCTATAATTTTTTATAAATAACAAATCAGCGTCAAATTGATTATTACTGTTTGGAACATAAACTCTCCTTCTTTTAAATTTACGAATGACAGGTTTATATCTAGTATATACATCTTGTTCATGTAAAAATTCTTCAACATTAGGTAACCCTGTTTTTCCTTTCAATTCTTGAATACCACAATAACCTGTTTCTGGATTATAATATGTCACTTTTAAATTCCTAAAAAAGTATTCTTTTTACTTCCACAAATTGTACAAATACCTTTACCAACTGGTTTATTATTTTTAGAAGTAGTTTCATAATAATTTTTAGTTTCGGTTTTCTTTTTACACTTGACACAATATATAGAAGGAGAAATTCCTAATCCAAAAGTTTTTTAGCTTTAAAAATAGGTTTAATAATTTCTCTATCTAATCTTTCTCGAAATGTTGGATCTTGTATTGCATTTAAATCATATATTAACTCTTAATTAGCAACATGTCTCTGTTTTGTATCTTTTGTTTTACTATAAGAAATATCATGTTTTTTACATGCTTTATCAACTTTATTTGTTCCAGGATCACCTCTTTTTAATCTTTTTCTAATTTTGTAAATGGACCACAATATTGATATCCTGGTAAATGCATTTCTGGAGGATTTATTTTATCTTGTAACCATCCAACAATATCACCACCTTTTTTTTTACAAACCATTTATTTAGGATGAATAAATTTATATCCATTCAATTGCATTTGTTTTACATATTTTTCAACTGGATTAAATTTTAAACTTTTTATGAAATCCTTTTCTCGTATATAAATTTCTTCTTCTGTCATATCCTTAGCTTTAAACGAATTAATAAGTTCTTTATAAAAATTATAACAATGTCTATATTCTTCTTTCCTTTCTGCTATTTTTAATGCAAGATCAATCAATTGCTTCTACTATACCAACCGATAAACTTAAAAAAGCAAGCGGAAGAAAGGCAATAGCTGATAAACCCGTTCCACTTAGAATGACCTTACTTACTGATAATGAAATACTTATCTTTTGATATAAATTTCTACTCTTTCTGTAAATATACAATCTTTTTTCTAAATATTCTTGCATTTCATTTATATAGGATCAAATTTTTTTCTGTATCTCATTTTTGGATTCACTAAATCTAACATTAAAAAATCGTATTGTTTTTGAACACTTTTATTATATATTTGTTTGAATTCTTCAGTACTTAATTTACCATCTATCTCTCTTATAATCTGTTGCATTTCCTTTGGTTGTAGATTGAAAAATATAAAGTAATTACAGTTCTTTCTTATATTGATAGGAGTTGAATAATATGACTGTGATAAATAAATAATAGATGCGTTTTTCTTTCTACCTCTGATAAATAATTCTTGAATGGTTTTTTGATCCTTCTCAGTCACACAATCATCGAAAATAACTAAATTCTTTAATGTAGGATTTAAATCATCTACTGTAATAAAATCATCTGAAGAAAAGAATACTTCTTTTTGTATTTATCATATAATTCTAATAATAATTTCTTATTCTTCTTACATTTCAAAATATCTTCTTTTTCTATATCTTCAAACATTGTACATATTTCTTGTAATTTAGAATATTTAGGTTCGTATAAATCTTTTGCGCATAAATCATATTTAACAGTAAATTTGTTTTACCTGAAGGCGAAGACCCTGTTATAAGCAATCTAAATGGATGTTTAGGTAACAAAGGATGTTGATTAGGATCAGGTAACTCATCTGGTTCCGTGTAATCTTTAATATTTAGCATTTATATAGAAGTAAAAAATAAAATTAGCTGCAGTAAAAAATTAATATTATATAAATGAACGAATTAGAAAAAGAACGAAAACACAAGTTTATAAAGCAAATAAAAGATGCAATAAAATTAGTAAAATTAGAAAAAGAAATAAGAAAGAATAGCGAAGATCAACTAAAAGAAAAATTAGGTATTCAAAAAACCTTAGAGGAATTTCATAAACCAGTCACTCAAGAAATTGAAAATATGAAAAATCAAAGAGGTAGTAAAAAGTATTCAAAATGTTGTAGAAAATATATCTCCATCTATAGAAGAGGCTATTGAAGCTGTGAAAAAATTAGTATCTAATACTTATGATATCGTTCAAAATTTAAATTTAAAATATTTAAAAGAGGGGAAATTATACAGACCTTCAGTATTTTTAAACGATCAAGAAAAATTAGAAGAGATGTATGCTAGAGCTAAAAATCTAAAAATAGGATTATCAAGGAAAAGGGGCAACCTAGGTAGTTCAATTACTAGGGCTAAAAATATTTCAGAGGAGGTATTAAATCAGAAAAAGAACGAAATAGAAGAAATTGAAAATAAAGAAAATATGTTGAAAATTATATGGATAGATTAAATATGATTCGAGGTAGTGAAGATATAAAGGTGGGTAAAGGATTAGATGTATTATCAAATTTAACAGAAAAAATATGTAATGGAAGTAAATCAAAGAAATTGTATAATCAAGTTGTTTTATTGTTAGATATGTTATTAAAAAATGGAGAAATGACTTATAATGATGTACAACGATATCATAAACAAATTCTCTGTTAATAAATGATAAAACAATAAAGTTTATTTGAGTGAATGTCAGAAAAAGAAACTTAAATCAGCTTTTAGAAACAAAGAAGAACTAACATTACAAATAGATAAATCTAAAACTCCTAATCATGAGATGTATTTAACTAAAACTGAAATTAATCATATTAATGATGGAAAAAGAATTACTATCAGTAAAACGCAATTAGATAAAAATGGAGGATTTTTACCATTTCTAGCAGCACTTATACCCTCTTTAATAACCGCTGCTAAATTTGCAGTTCCAGCATTAGCTACAGTTGCTTTATCTGGATTAGCAAGTTCAGCTGTACAAAAAATGGGATCTGAAAAAAAAAACGTGGAAAGGGGATATATCAACCATGGGAATTAGTAACAAAATGATTGAAGAAAATATGAAAAATGAAAAAGGATTTAGAGGTGTATTTACCTCTGATTTATTACCTAAAACAATAGGAAAATTTGAAAATGGAATCATTAATTTAGATGCATCAACAGGTCCTGGAACTCATTGGGTTTGTTATTATAATGACCCTAAATATAAATATGTGGAATATTTTGATCCGTTTGGTGAATATTACAATATGAAGAAAGACTATATACTTAAAAATATTAAATCATTTCTTGTTACATCCAATAAAAAACCAAAAATAGGTCATAATGATAGTTTTTTACAGAAACTTACATCTGTAAAATGTGGTTTATTTTGTATGAAATATATAAGAGAAAGGAATAAAGGTAAAATCACCTAAAAATGTTCTCAAATCATTTCCTACACAAAATCCCAGTGACTCTAATGAAAATTTTGTTCTGTATAAAGGATAATATTAAAATCTGAAGGTCATGAGAAATCAGAGGAATTTACTGTAAATTTTATTACACCTCCTAAATTAAAAAAATTAGCTTTACAGTCGTTTTCTATGGAAGTTTCATGGTTTAATATAAGTAAGAATTATGGAAATAACATATTTAGAATGTATACATTAGACACAGATATAACAATTGTTATCTCAAATGGTAATTATACTATAAGAGGTTTAAATGAGTATGTGATAAAAATATTTGGTGAGGATCCACCTGTGAAATTTGGTATTATTGAAGCAAGACAAAGAATAGCTATTAAACTGAAAAAAGGTTGGGTAATTGATTTTACAAAAAGTAACTTTCATAAAATTATAGGCTTTTTAAAACCGACTTATGGAAGTTATGATGAAGAAACAGAGGTTATAGGTGAAAATATAGCTGATATATCCAATAGAAATGATAATATTTATATTCACTGTGACGTTGTAAAAGGATCTTTAATAAATCAATCTAATTCAGAAGTCATTTATTCTTTCATTAATAAAAATTCTCCAGGTAGTATAATTTCAAAAGAATTTAATAATTGGATATATTTTCCTGTTAAAACGGATCCTGTTGAAAGAATAAAAATGAGGATTACTAATCAAAAAGGTGAATTAATTGATTTAAATGAAGGAGCTGTAGAATTTAATTTTATACCTATTTTTGAGGATAACTACGGTAAAAAAATGTATCAATTGTTATAGGTCAGGTTTTTCTTCATAAATAAATGAATAAACATAGATTATATAGAAAAAGTAAAAAAATACAAGGATTTTTAAAGGTTTTATTGAAAACTGAACCTATTATTAAAGCACAGAATAAATTAAATGAAATATTTTCAATGAAGAAAGGAGGTGGTTTAAAAATTCTTCCTAAATAAATGATTTATGATTTGAGTGATACTCATTATTATTATAATGATCAAATTAAAAGTTATGAATTAAGAGAAATTCACCCTAAAGAACATAGCTCAGATGAGAATGCCACCTATGTTTTTCATATTAATGATACAAAAGCAAAAATTTTATATTCTAGAGGATATCTAGAACAAAAATTAAGAATTACAAAAAATGATAAATCATCCATTGGAAACGAAAATGTAAGTCTGGTAAATGGCGGAGGTTTTATCAAAACTTTAAAAGATACCGAAATTGAATCAAATACACAGTTAAATTTTTCAATCATGAATCATGCTTTAAGATTAACTCATTATACTCCTGATTATACAACATCACAAGCTCAAGATGAATTTTTTTATCAAGATAAAGCTGATTCAACTGACCGTAAAGAGTTAAAATATGATGGTACTTTAGAAGATACTACTAAAATAACTGAATTTTTTAATAATTTGAAAATGAATAAATATTATAACGAAGGATACACAAAGAGATGGGAACTAACGAAAGATAGCAATGTCATTAAAATATGGACACCTTTAAAAGATATAATCGATTTCTTTGAAGAATATGAAAAGGTAATTTCTGGTTTTGAAGTGAAAATAGAAATTCAAAGAAATGAAAATAAGAATATGATATATACTGATGTTGAAAATGTTAACTATAAGGTAGTAGTTGAAGGTTTAACTTTGCATTTACCTTATATTGAATTTAAAAATTCTGCAGAAAGCGTATTTATGGAATCATTTTTATCTGATAAAGATATAGAGGTAAATTGGGATCGATATAGATTTCAGGTGGTAGGTCCCTATAAAAGTGATAGTGGATCTGTCACAGCAACTACAGCCTCCGATGAAGTTTTAGGTGTCTATGTTATACCTCAGTATGCTGAAAGAGATGGTAATTATGAAAAATATAATATGATATTTGATAATATAGATATGACTGAATGATGGTTGATGATAAATAATAAACAAATTCCTCTTATGCGTTATAAAACGAATTTTACCAATAAAGATTATAATAGAGTATATGAAGCTCTTTTACATGCAGGATTAAATGATATTAATACAGAAACAGGATGTTTGATAAATAAGAAGAATTTTGGAGATATGTATACTATTTTTTATTTTGACTTATCAAATCATGAAAACTATACCGATTTAAATAATTTAGATATTGAATTTAATTGGGAGAGATTAATGAATAATCAAAAGGAATATAAGTTTTATTTTATTTTTAAAGAAAGAAAGAGATATTTTATAAATTTAAAAAATAAAAATATAGCAATGGTTAAGAGTTTAAAATTTAAAAGTTTTTGATTCTTTTAATTTGAAATTTGATAATAAGGAATTTAAGCCAAAAGAAGAAAAAAAGATTAAAACAGAAGTGAATCTTAAAAAATTATTTACAGAACAATTTATTACTAAGCGTAAGGATATATTTGGTTTGAAGTCAAAGACTATTGGTGAACTTAGAAAAGTAGTAAAACAATTGAATATTAAACAATCTAAAGGTTGTAAGAAGGATGATATAATTAGATTATTAATTAAGAGTATCAGTAAAACAGGTGAATATAAACCTGTTTTAGTAGATTTAATAAATTTAGATATATCAAAATACTTGGAAAAAAAGAAGAAAATATTTACTAGAAAACCTGAAAAACGTAATAAAATTAAAAAGTTTTTTGATTCCTTTAATTTGAAATTTGATAATAAGGAATTTAAGCCAAAAGAAGAAAAAAAGATTAAAACAGAAGTGAATCTTAAAAAATTATTTACTCCTGATCTTACAGAACAATTGAAACAATTTATTAATGAACCTAAAAATAGGCGTAAACTTAAGAGTATATTTGATTATTTTGGTTTGAAATATGACGATGGAGAATTGGTAAAAAAGAAAGAAAGGAAAGTAGATATAAAAGTTAATCTTGATGATTTATTTAAACCTGATTATGAAATTGTTCAAATTAGTCAAAAATATATTAAAAAATATAACACATATAGGTATATTTATAAAATTGTAGAAATCAATGAACTTCGACCTGTACAATATCATAATATTTTAAAGGATTTATTTAGAAAAGCTATTGGAATAGTAGAAGGAAAAGTAGATATTATAGTACACAATCCTGCATTAAGTCAACCTTTTCATCCTAAAATGATGTCAACTAGAGAGGCTTATGATACCTATTTAGATGTTTTAACACATAAAATTGAATACAAAGAATTAGATATTAAAGAATGTACATTCGATTTTCATGTCATAGAATTACCACACGGAGGAAAACATCTAAAAATTCTCAAAGATGACGATACTGTAAACAAAGAGTATTTGTCAAATTAAAAATAACGATAATATATGTTTATCTAGATCTATTGTAGTTGCTCTATCTATTCAAAATCCTGAACTTTTATGTGCTAAATTAAAGTATAAAAAACTAACTAAAAACGACATTCTATATATTAAAAAAGGAATAATATTACAAAAAACGTTAGCTGAAAAATTACATGAAATGTGTGAAATTCCTTTAGATATTTGTAATTTAGAGCATGTTAAAAAATTTGAAGAATTCTTAAATATACAAATTACTATATTTTGTAGTGAAAATTTTAATGAAAGAATATACAGTGGTACTTATAAAACTACTTGCATTTACATTTAAAAAAATAGAAATCATTTTGATACCATTACACCTGTTACAGGATTTTTAGGAAAAACAATTTTTGTGATTACTGTAAGGTGAGTTATAAAAGAAGCGATCAGCATAAATGTTTATTAAAATGTGATAGATGTTTTATAAAAGAAAGTAATTGTGAAGGAGATGATATCCAGTGTAATGAATGTTTTCGAAGTTTTAAAGGCGAAAACTGTTTTGAAAATCATAAAAATAAATTAAATAAATTGTCTGTTTGTGAAAGACTATGGAAATGTTTAAGATGTAAGAGAAATATCAACAGAGATAAAAGAACACCTGAAGATCATATATGTGGAGAAAGACTATGTAAAAATTGTAGACAATGGGTCTCAAAAGATCATAGGTGTTATATGAAAACAAAAAAAGCTAAGGGTGGAACCTGTAAAAATATTTGTTCTACTCAAGAATGGTGTAATATATGTCAAAAACATAGATTTCCTGAAAATTATATGTATGGTAGTATGTGTGCAAACAAATGTAATTACAAAAGTAATGATAGATATAGTTGGTGTGATGCATGTAAATATTCAGGATTTACACAAAAATATATGATTTTTTTGACGTTGAAACGAATCAAGAGACAGGAAACCATGAAGTCAATTTAATTATAAATCAAGAATTTAATGGAGAAGAAAACATATTTAAGAATGAAAACGACTATTGTAAGTGGCTATTTGATAAGAAACATGCAGGTTATACCGTATTAGCTCATTAAGAGGGAAAGGTTTTGACTTTCAATTTATACCTAAATACTGTTTTAAAAATAAAATTAAAGTTTTTACAAACTATCAAGGAAATAAACTCATTTATTTGAATGCAATCAAATATAATATAAGGTTTATAGATTCTATTAATTTTACATTGATACCGTTAAGAAAATTTCCTAAAACGTTTGGATTAACAGAATTAGCAAAAGGATATTTTCCTCATTTGTTTAACACTATTAAAAATCAAACTTATATAGGAAAATATCCTGAAAAATTCTATTATGGATATGATACTATGACTGTAGAAGATAGAGCATTGTTTAATAAATGGTACAAATCTGTAAAAAATGAAATCTTTGATTTTCAAAAAGAAATGATAAAATACTGTAGGTCTGATGTAGATATTTTAAGAAAAGGATGTTTAGAATTGAGAAGATTATTTTTAGAAATAGCTAATATAGATCCTTTTAAATATATCCCTTTAGCTAGTGTTTGTATGGTTATATATAGAGATAAATTTGTACCTGAGGGTTCAATAGTTATAGATGAAGTGATCATCAAACGCGATCAATACAGTAAAAAAGCAATTGCATGGCTAGATTATTTATCTCAAAAACATAAAATAAATATACAGCATGCTTTAAATGGAGGAGAGAAAAAATAAAATTAGACAATAAAACTTATAAAGTTGATGGTTTTTGCAATAATACTGTATATCAATTTCAGGGTTGTCATTGGCATGGATGTTATTGTTGTTACAGAAAATCTACTTTAAATGAACAAAATCAAATATGTATGACAGATTTATATGAAAAAACAAAAAAGATAAATAATAAGATAAAAGATGCAGGATATGAGTTAATTGAAATATGGGAATGTGATTTTGATAATGATAAAGAAATTAAAAAATATATGAAAAAAGAATGGAAAAAATTTTTATAGCACCTTTTAATCCTAGAGATGCCTTCTATGGGGGTAGATGTGAACCAACTAAATTAAAATATGAAATGAAAAATAAATAGAAAGGTCGATATATTGATGTATGTTCACTCTATCCTACTGTAAATTATTTTGATTATTATCCAATTGGGCATCCTAAAAAGATCTATAATCCTAAAAAATATGATGAAAATTGGTTTGGGATGATACAGTGTAAAGTACTTCCTCCTAGAAAATTATATCATCCTGTATTGCCTTATAAAGAAGAAAAATTGATATTTAGTTTATGTAAATCATGTTCAAAAACATTTAAATGCTACCATTATAAAACAGATACTGAAAAGAAAAAATGTAAAAAGTATTATGAAATAAGAAATAAATTATGTAATCATACAGATGATGAAGAAAGCTTTATAGGTATTTGGACTACGGATGAAGTCAATTTAGCTATAGGAAAAGGATATAAAATTTTAAATATATATGAAGTTTGGCATTTTGAAAAGAAAACAGAATTCAAAGAGTATGTCAAAATGTTTTTAAAAATTAAATTAGAAACAGATGATACATTAAAAAAAACCAGAAGATTTTATAAATAAAAAAGATTATGAAACATACATCAATAATTATAAAAAGATTGTCAAAGAAAAATTAGATATTGATTTAGGTGAAATAAAAGAAAATCCAGGAATGAGATTTATAGCCAAAATCTGTTTAAACTCTTTATGGGGTAAGTTTGGACAAAAAAAAAATATGAAACAAACTGAGCTGGTAATAGAGCTGGAAGATTTTTATAGTATTATATTGAATGATAAAATTAAAGATTTGAATATGATATTTTTAAATGATGATTGTGTACAAATGGATTATAAGATGAAAGATGCATATACCAAGAATAACTTTAATACGAATATTTATATAGCAGCTTTTATAACTAGTTCCGATAGAATAAGATTATATAAAATGCTTGATAAACTAGGAGATTAAGTAATGTATTATGATACAGATAGTATTGTTTATATTGATGAAGGTACTAATAAAGTTAAAACAGGTTGTATGTTAGGAGAATGGACAGATGAATTGGGAGAGGATAAATATATGACATCATGGTTATCAGAAGCCAGTAAAGATTATGGTTATATTCTTAATGACGGATTGTAAAAGGAAAAGTAAAAGGATTTAGGATGAGTTACGAGAGTGAAACTAAGTTCAGTTTCAATGAAAGAATGAAAACAATAGCAGGTGAAACTGAACATATAGATGTAGAAATAAATCAGTTTCAAATACAAAAAGATAGAAATATTAAAGTGAATAAAACGAATAAAAGATACATGTTTGGATATGATAAAAGAAGAATTTTAGATAATTTTGATACTGTACCATTTGGTTATTAATATTTATAAAAATGTTTACTAATAAATGGATGAGTGTTTAGGTGATATTAGAGCTTTAAATTTTACAAATTATGAAGAAATTTAATATTTGACTTATCTTTGTAAAGAATTGTATGATTTGTATATAAAATATGATCATTCTAAAAAACTATTATCAGAAAGTTTTCAAAGGATGACTGTAGTAATTGGAAAAGAAGAAAATGAAGATATTAAATTGAATGGATTAGGAGTTTTATATGTTATTTCAAAGAACTTATTCTATTATGATTAGCAGGGTGGATTTATATTTATAAAAATGTTAACTAATAAATGGAAGAATTCAATAGACTTAGAGGTTGTCCCAAAACGTTCAAATTAAAAGATTTAAATCCTGGGATATATGATCTGATATCATTGAGAAAAATTAATACTAAATATGGAAATTCAGTAATCGTAAAGTTAGATGATGAAGAAAAAGAGTATTACCTAGCGAAAAAACATGCGAAACTTTCTGATGAATCATTATATAAAATCAATAAAGGAAGATATATATTTAAGTATTCAGGTATGATTGATGATAAATACGAATATGAATTAGAGAAAGCTTAATCATTTTTAAAGATCTCATATTTAGGTGGGGTAATGTTTCCCCATCTGAAAATTTATTATTTTATATATAGTATATTATAGTATATTATTATATAATTTATAATATTATATTCTTCTTTATATTTATCATTTTCTGAGACGATCCTATTTTGGGATCGTGTTATCTAAACTTGCTTCTTTTTTAATTTTGACATATTTTTATTATTCTTTTTAATTTTATAAAAGAAAGGTGGGTCTCACCCTTTAAAAAACAGAGCATTTTTAATATATTAGAGGGCTTCCATTCATTTCCTCTTTTTTTACGCATTTATCTTAAAATCATCTCTAATACATGTGCTATTTTTTTCTTTCATATATTCAAAGATTTTGATAGATTTGGTTTCAATAATGTCTTATATGACTTAAATATAAGTCAAAATGCATTATATTTTAGAGTCCTAAAACTCTCTTGATTTTTGATTTTTTTGAAAATACGTATTTTTGAATGATTTTATGCGTTTTTGAATGATTTTATGCATATTTGTGTGATTTTATGCATTTTTGAATGATTTTATGCATTTTTGAATGATTTTATGCGTTTTTTGGTCTTTAGAGGTTGTCCTGGTTTTTAAAAAAATGGAGGAAAAGTAGTGTATGGGTATGACTCTGGAACAAAAATGACATAGTCATTTTGTCCCAGAGTCATACCCATACACTACTAATAAACAAATATAAGTCATTGATTAGGATAGTTAATGAAGAAAACTGTTTTTTTAATGGATTGAATTTTTATAAACAGATCAAAGGTATCCCTATGATTGGGGGTTGTTCTTCGATTTTAGCTGACATTTATCTAGATCATTATAAAAAATGTCTCACATCAATAATGAAATAATCGATCTCCGTTATGTTGACGATCTGATAATTGGATATGAAAACGAAAGCTTTCTTATGAATTTTGACTTTTATCATGACAATTTGAAATCAGAAGAGAATCCCAGGATACATAATAATGTAGTGAATTTTTTGGATCTAAGTATAGACTTTAGCCAACAACATCTATCTTTTTATATATACAATAAAATAAAAACTTTTAATATTCCTCTAACAAGAATCATTCGCTGGACATCTAACACAAAAATATTTTTAGGATTGTTTTTATAAGTAATTTATCAAGAACGAAACGAATTGAAATCATTAACGTCATCAGATTGCAAATTGATAAAACATTCCTTGAACAGGCATCGGAACAGAACTATCCTGTACCTTTTATGAAATATTACAGCAGAAATTACTACGGCAAGAATAATGAATACGGTTTAAAATTGTGTGTGTATTTAGGTTCTTTAATGACATTGTAGACATAGCAACAAAAAACCGATACTGCTGAACTAGTATCACGTTGATGTCTTTAAGGACATGCATCAGTATCAAATTTCATTTTACTGTTCCATCCGTATTGTAACGTCTGATATATCTTTACACTTTCGTAAAGGTCTTGTGTTAATTATAATAAACACTCCGGGGGATGGCTACAGTCAGTTCTGGCGACCAGGAGTACAATGCCACGGTATTTGAGACATGCATGTTGGCAACTGGGGAGTAAGGTCACAACCCCTTACCGTCATTTTGCAAGCACTTTACGTTGCCTTCCTTTTCTTTTCTTTTTATCCTATTATATATATATATATATATATATATATATAATCCAAGAAAAAGAAGAATTGAAGGAATAAGGGATAACCAAATGCTTTGGATTTAATGGTTGGGGAGGATTGTGACTTGTGACTCCCCCTCCCGTTTAAAGCTGCTTTTCCAGCCAAGGCAAACGCTCACGGTACCAACACAAAGCAAAGGTTGGTCCCCATTGCGTGCTAATACGAAGGCATCCTGATACTGAAGTACAAGACCAACCAAACAGAAGGACACTGGACCAAACGTGAAACCTGCCCAACTCGCTATCTTATATATGTTCATCTTACGCATGCGTGCAATCCTAGCAGGTACGCATAAACTTTATTTACTTGCAGATTGATGAAGTAAACTGTCAAAATCAACATGATCCATGAAAATCGATCTATAACAACCCTTTAAGAAATATAAAGGATAATGTTTATATAAAGCCTCAGTTATGATTTTAATGTTGCTATTATTGCAATCTCTTTAAAACGTGTTCTAAATTTGGTTTCTCTTGAAGTGTCCGAGTATGATATTTCTGAAATTATTTTTGGTAAGATTTGCTTTCCAATCGATGAGATGATTGATCTTAATTCTATATAATTCTCTTTTGTCATATAACGTTGTATAATGACCATATAATCAATGTTTTTTTATTGAGATGTCCAGAAAATTTACCGCTTCATTTTCTTCTTTACAATTTTCTATTAATTCTAATTCCGGTGGGTAAAACGTAAAATCGAAATTGGTGGTGTCTTCATAACACCCCAATATCACATCGTCAACAAATCGGAAATATGGTATCTCTGACAAAATATGGGTTCCTTTTTCATATGTTGAGAGGTATATATCAGCCAAGATTGATGAGCAGGCTCCTCCCATTGGAATTCCCTTTATTTGTCGGTAATAATTTTTTCCGATATGTAGAATATTTTCCTTTAATACCAGTTAAATAAGGTCAAGGTATCTTCGAAATGTAATAAAATCCTTCAAATTAAATTCTTCATATAACTTTTCCAATATTGAGTATAAATGTGATAAATCAATGTTGTTAAAAAGGTAGCGGAAATCAACAAATCTTTTAAAACATATATTTTTATTACAATGTTTTAAACGATCGGTAACTTCTATTATATTCTTGATCATGACATGATTTTGTTTTTTGATGTTTTCCATCACATACTTGAAGATGTTCAGTAGTCGTTTATTAGCTATTGTCAGATATGATCCACAGCCAACGGTAACTGTGCGGAAAATTTTTTATATATAATAATATAGATAAAAAAAATAGTAAGACTAATTTAAAACATGATCAGTGTCATACCCTGGTTCAAAAACATTACGGAGGAAAATTAAGTAAAGAAGATATGAAAGGAAATATCTAACAAAAGGAAAACAATGCTACTATATAAAGCAAAATGATCATAATTTTAAATTATCAATAATACACATGAATTTATCAACATTAAAGAGCGATACATACAAATCAAGTCAAACATCAAAGGATTATCAAAATCTGGAGGCTCAAAATATTAAAATGACAAATATATATATATATATACATATATATGTGTGTGTGCGTCTAAAAGCCATGTTGTGACATCACAAGGATGTAACATCTTGATATCAACGCATAAGCTCTCCCAGTTATGATGTAACAACTTCCAAGAATGTAACGTCTTGATGAAACTCATATCAATGGACATGCTTCCCAGGTGACGTTAAAAAGCCGAAGATTTGTTTACCACTCTCGAATAAAACAAACAAACAAAACACACTCCTCGTTTAAGGTTTTAAAATGGATGTAGCTCTGCTAGTCTGTTATGGTAGATTCAAAATTTGCTATAACAGACTAGGGACTTATAGTCAGTTTCATTTCAAATTTTAGTTAAAATTGACAAATAACGTCATTTTTATTAGAATGCGAAGATATTACACTCCATGGCAATTATTGAAACATTACGAATCTTCACTTTTATGATGCAATAGTATCAATATGAAATTTCCATACATTACGTATATATCGATGAATTGTCAATTTTTTGTTTAAAATATGGATGAATCGCCCTGCTGATTATTTTTAAAGCTCCATAAAAGTACCGGTGGTTCTAAAATAAAAATTCTGCAATATTCCGTCGTACGGCGCGTTTTGTGCGCTTTTGAGTTCTCAAAAAAGTTCATCCCTTTCACATTTTCTAGATTTTCTTTTTCATACCATGATAATAATCGCCGCCTTAACCAACCCAAAGCATGCACACGCACGTAACTTTAGAAAATGCGGTGATTTATAGACATTGCTTGTAAACGTTTGCTTTGTATTTTCATTGCATGGTTAATGATGTTAATAAAATATGAAAGACATAAAATGGTACATTATCGATAAATAAGATTTTCATACACTGCTGGGGAAATATATACATAAAATTGCTATGACAACGATTACTTGAATAACTCACTTATATTTTATCATGTACTCGTTTTATGAACTTTTACATTTAAATATTTTATTCATTTTGTCCTTTTTAAATATCTGATGTGGGCAATACATGACTTTCCTTATATAATGCAATAAATTTACTACTTTCACAGTAAAAAAAAATAGGTTTTTCTTATAGTAGATACTTATACTTCTTTCCAAGATATTGAATTTTCGACAATTAGTCGTCATTTTCATTGATTTAGCGTCATTTTTATCCATTTGTTGAGATTTTCGTTAATTTGACAACATTTCAAATAGTCGCCACGTTAGCGACATTCCGCCAAATTCGTCGCCAAAATCTCGCCGAGCTTTACTGACGGAGAAATAAGTTATTCTTATAGCAGATGAATGACTATTGGCGTTCAAATACAAAAGTATTACTCGAAGTATTTTTTCTCATATCTTTTCTCTTTCGGTTCATATTAGCGTTCTAAAATTTATGTTAATCATTTTCTAATGAAAAATTACATTAGAAATGTCTATTTGCGTAACTTTATTAGCGGTATTGATTTTTTGACGATTTTTTCAAAATTTCACTCGAAAATTTAGGGGGGTTCTGAACATTCGATTACGTTTACAAATAATAGGCTTCCAGTGTTTACGGATTGTGATTTTTATACCAAATTTCGTTCGAATCGGTCCATTCGCTCGTCAGTTATCGTCTCCACAGACTCACACACACACACACACACACACACACACACATACTTTCATCCCTACCCCCACCCCCCCACACATACTTTCACTCCCTACACCTCCCCCCACACACAGACATCACTTCAAAAATGTTTGATTTGTGATCAGGGATGCTTGAAACGTGCTCTCCCGTCGAAAACTCGAATTAGAATTTTCGACCCCGTCATAATACTTTCCTTATACATTATGTATATAAGGAAAGTAAAAAGGGAATTTTGAATTTTCCAACTTTTAATGTTCTTTTTGATGATACTAAATATCCCTTTTAGTAGGTAGATGAGATAAACAATAAATTTATAAAGGAGCCTCCATGGCAAATGATGTGTACTCTTCATTATCGACAGAACTATCAAGCTTTATATATATTTTGTAACTTTTAATCTTCGTAACCATAATTTTTGTAACCTTTTCGTAACCTGAATGTCCTTAAAATCTAGAAGTGACATTTTTAGAAACGGAAGTGGAAATGCTTGGTGAACCCCTTTCCTATCCGGAATTTGATGCTGCATCTTTTGATGTTGGGTCGTTATATAGAGTTTACATAAAGTTTATCTATAGCCGATCCTGAAAAATAGATATTGCAAGGAAAATGTAAAATTTTGAATAAGAAATGACATCTCACAAGAACTGGTATGAAAGCCTTTAATGAATCTCCCTGCCCCCTCCGGAATTTTATGCTGAATTCATATCAGACATCGTTTAGGCTATATCTATAACGACTCTTGAGGAATAGGTTTTTCAAAGAACATTTTTAAATCGGAAGTCTTAAGGGAACCGAAAGTGGAAATTCTTAGCGAACCACCGTACTTCTACCAGAAATTGGTGTTGTATCTACATCAGTTATCATCTAAACTCTATTTATAGCATATCTTGAAAAATAGATGCTTCATGAAAAATTGAACTCGATATGGAAATGAACTGGAAGTGAAAATCAGTAGTGAACTCCTCTGCCCCCACTGTAATTTAATGCTGCATCCATGACAGTCATCCTCTAATCTTTATCTGTGGTGGATCCTAAGAAATGGATGCTTGAAAAATTGTTTTAGTAAAATCAATGGCAATGAAATGATTTTGCCACCAATCTGAACAATTTTATTTTTCAAGGATATTTTTTGGATATATGTAATATATAGAGTGTGACTTTCCATACGTTTTTCTCATGCATTTATATTTCATAGTGTTTGTTTCTACTAATACTAGAATTGGAATTGAAAAAAATGCTTTTTTTTTAGGTTTGCTATCCAAATTACTTTTTTACTAGGGGGCCTATCTTTCCCTGTTAGCTTTCACTCACCAATCCCCTCAGAGCGTCTCTTTTCGTCCAGCATCGGCTGCTTGATACTGCGCCCTGTGACGATATTTTATTAAATTGGCATACAGTGGAATACCGTACGGTTTGTGGTGCAAAACCGTTAAACCTCTCAATTTTGTACTTCACAGTAAGAGTTTACTTACTTAATCTGAAAGTTAAATTTTTATTATTTAATCATTAACTATTATTAGTTTTTTAAAGTTAAAATATTTTATTTAGTGACATTGAAATGATTTAATCAATAACACTTACAAAAGAAACATTTTCACAAAAGTAAGCTCTCTTTGTAAATGAGACCGATGAAGAGTTTGATGTGAGATCAGTCTACAAATTAATTACTAATTTATTTAATATTTTGATGTGACACTGGGCTACAAATTAATAACTACTTTATTTAATAGTTCATTTAGATTGACCCGTTTGATCAAATGTATTTTGCTGGTACAAACTTTGCGATCATGTTGCTCGGATAATCTTGATACTGTTTGTCGCTAGGGAGAGATTTAATCCCATGTACTACTGAGTATGCTCATTGTACACCACACAGTGAATGTTCATGACTTGCGTTGCTCTAATTGGTTGGAGAAGGCTGGAAACTGCATTTTTATTATATACTAGCAGCATACCCGTTCTTCGTACGGAGTATATAATATAAAGAAACTTATAATTCGCAATCATGTGCAAATTCTGTTAAAATATTAAATTTATTGCTCCTAAAGAAAAGTTTAAGAATATCTGTTCTCACTATGCAAAATTATCCTCACGGGCAGATCTGAAGAATAAAACATTCTGGCCCCTTTTGTAAACAAATTTACAAAAAAAAAAAAAGGAATTGAATCAATATATGCAACCCCGTACTACTTATATTGTCGCAGATTAGAAAATATGCCAGTGTGTTAGTAGAAGATTACCCGTATTACAATATCAGTCTCAAAAATATTTGCCGAAATAAAAGAGATGACGTAATAAATTGAAAATATCTATAATCCCCGTAATCTTTGTACCAGAAGGTCGTAATTGATTCCAATACATGCCAATATATATCAAAATATATGCCAATATACCTGTACTACTTATATTCTCGTAGATTGGAAGATATACCCATGCATTTGTAGAAGATTACTCGTACAACGTACTATATATGAGTCTCAACAATTTTTGTCATAATAAAACAATTCCATAATAATTTGAAAATATCAATAATCCCTGAATCAACAGTCCCCAAAAATACCAATAATAATGATGTTTAAATCTGAAGACCGTAATTGATATTATCCAGTCAACAATGCAATGTCAATGAAATTTATTTTATATACATATTTTTATTATTCAAATCGGAAAAGATTTAATAAAAACCGTATGCCGCATAACATATTGAATCCGTTGCTAAGCGACATGATATCATTTGCTTCAAATAAATTGATAGAAATCATATCATCTGAATAATGCAATCTCCATGGAAGGTTTGGCGACATTTTCGTCAATTTAGCGATAACTTAAAAAATCGCCAAATTTATCGCCAAGTGGGACTGTAGAATTGATAGTCCCATTTTGCGACAAATTGACGAAATATCATCACAATACTATCCCCTAACAAAACACAATTAATTTCATTTATTAAGCGCGATTTTATCAATTTCATGATATTTTTATGGATTTAAATATATTTTTACCAATTTGGTGATATTAAAAAAATTCCTTAAATGTGTTACTAAGTAGGATAGATGGACTGACCGACAAATGCTACAGAAACATCATTTCAGTACTCTATTAAAAAAAAACAAATCTAATTTCATTGATTTGGGCCATTTTTATCAAATTTGGAGACATTTCCACTAATTTGATAAAGTTTAAGAAAAGTTACCAAGTTATTTAGAGATATTCCGCTAATTCGTAGCTCTGAATTTGCAGATCTGAAGAATAAAATATCCTGATCCCGTTTGTATATACTAAATGAAAACTCTAAAATTGTATTAGAAGATACATACAGCCGTTCTACTCTTTTTCTGCTTCAACAGTCGGCTAAATGAATTTATTGGGTAAACACAATATATGAGTTTATTAGCTAAACACAATATATGAGCTTGAAACCTCTTTGCTTAAATAAATGAAAGTGATGTACGCAGTCCGCAATATATATAATTAAAATAACAATAAAACCGTTCATTTATAAAATATATTTTTACATCCATTTATGTATTATACAAATAGAAAAAATAATAATAAATATTACCAACACATTTAATTTCATTCCATTGCCGAACAACATGATATAAGATAGAATCTTCCTCATAAAATGTGAAATTAAATAGCCATTTTGATTTCTTTATACTTTTCATCGTTGAGTAAAAATTTGTGAAAGATGAACCATGGAGGTAGATTTTTCCATTTAAATTCATGTTTCAGACAATTCATGCTTTCCTAAAGTGACTAATTAATGCAAAAATCCCGCACCAAACTCGGAAATAAAGTTTTATTTCATTTTGGTGTTTTAAACAAACGATTTTCATCCTTTCCGTTTGGATAAACCACGGAGTTGGAGAGTAGATCTCCTAAGAAAAAGTTTCGTTTTTCATTAATGTCTCGACAACCCCTGGTCTTAGAAACTCGAAACTTGGACAAAATTTATGGGGGGCTATTGCAAGGCTATCCACAAAATTTCATTAAATTCGGTTCAGCCGTTTTCCCGTGATGATGAGACAAACGAAAATTTCGTTTTTTACTAATATCTCGAGAACCACTGGTCGTAAAAACTTAAAACACGGACTAAATTTTAAGTGGGGCTATTTCTAGGATACCTACTAATTTTCATCAAATTCGGTTCAGCCGTTCTCCCGTGATGATGGGACAAACAGACAGACAGACAGACAGACAGACAGATTTTCATTTTTATTTATATAGACTAGCAGCATACCCGTTCTTCGTACAGAGTATATAATATAAAGAAATTTATAATTCGCAACCATGTGCAAATTCTGTTAAAATATTAAATTTGTTGCTCATAAAGAGAAGTTTAAGAATATCTGTTCTCACTATGCAGAATTATCCTTACGGGCAGATCTGAAGAATAAAACATCCTGGCCCCTTTTGTAAGCAAATTTACAAAAAAAAAGGGAATTGAATCAATATATGCAACCCCGTACTACTTATATTGTCGCAGATTAGAAAATATGCCAATGTGTTAGTAGAAGCTTACCCGTTTTGCAATATGTGTCTCAAAAATATTTGCCAAAATAAAAGAGATGACATAAAAAATTGAAAGTATCAAAAATCCCCGTAATCTTAATACCAGAAGGTCGTAATTGATTCGAATATATGCCAATATATATCAAAATATATGCCAATATACCTGTACTACTTATATTCTCGTAGATTGGAAGATATACCCATGCATTTGTAGAAGATTACTCGTACAACGTACTATATATGAGTTTCAACAATTTTCGTCATAATAAAACAATTCCATAATAATTTGAAAATATCAGTAATCCCTGAATCAACAGTCCCCGAAAATATCAATAATAATGATGTTTAAACCTGAAGACCGTAATTGATATTATCCAGTCAAAAATTCAATGTTAATGAAATTTATTTTATACTAGCAGCATACCCGTTCTTCGTACGGAATATATAATATAAAGAAACTTATAATTCGCAATCATGTGCAAATTCCGTTAAAATATTAAATTTATTGCTCCTAAAGAGAAGTTTAAGAATATCTGTTCCCACTATGCAAAATTATATTCACGGGCAGATCTGAAGAATAAAACATCCTGGCCCCTTTGGTAAGCAAATTTACAAAAAAAAAGGAATTGAATCAATATATGTAACCTCGTACTACTTATATTGTCGCAGATTAGAAAATATGCCAGTGTGTTGGTAGAAGATTACCCGTATTACAATGTGAATCTCAAAATTATTTGCGAAAATAAAAGAGATGACGTAATAAATTGAAAATATCAATAATCCCCGTAATCTTTATGCCAGAAGGCCGTAATTGAATCCAATATATGCCAATATATATCAAAATATATGCCAATATACCTGTACTACTTATATTCTCGTAGATTAGAAGATATATCCGTGCATTTGTAGATTACTCGTACAACGTACTATATATGAGTTTCATCAATTTTCGTCATAAATAAACAATGGCATAATAACTTGACAATATCAATAATCCCTGAATCAACAGTCCCTGAAAATATCAATGATAATAATGTTTAAACCTGAACACCGTAATTGATATTATCCAGTCAAAAATGCAATGTCAATGAAATTTATCTTATATACATATCTTTATGATTCAAATCGGTAAAGATTAAATAAAAATCGTATAGCACATAACGCATTGGATCCGTTGCTAAGCGACATGATATCAGTTGCTTAAAATAAATTGATGGAAATCATATCGTCTGAATAATGCTAACTCCATGGAAGGTTTGGCGACATTTTTGTCAATTTAGCGATAACTTAAAAAATCGCCAAATTTATCGCCAAGTGGGACTGTGGAACTGATAATCCCATTTTGCGACAAATTGACGGAACATCATCACAATACTATCCCCTAACAAAACATAATTAATTTCATTTATTAAGCGCAATTTTATCAATTCCATGATATTTTTATGGATTTACAAATACTATTTTTATCAATTTGGTGATATTAAAAAAATTCGTTAAATGTGTTACTAAGTAGGATGGATGAACTGACCGACAAATGCTACCGAAACACCATTTCAATACTCTATTCTAAAAAAACAAATCATTGATTTGCGTCATTTTTATAAATTTGGAAACATTTTCGCTAATTTGGTAAAGTTTAAGAAAAGTTACCAAATTAGCGAAAGTTATTTAGAGATATTCCGCTAAACTCGAAGCTCTAAATTTGCAGATCTGAAGAATAAAATATCCTAATCCCGTTTGTATATACTAAATGAAAACACTAAAATTGTATTATAAGATACACCCGTTCTACTCTTTTTCTGCTTCAACAACCGGCTAAATGAATTTATTGGGTAAACACAATATATGAGTTTATTAGCTAAACACAATATATGAGTTTATTAGCTAAACACAATATATGAGCTGGAAACATCTTTGCTAAAATAAATGAAAGTGATGTACGCAGTCCGCAATTTATATAATTAAAAGAACAACCAAACCTTTCATTTAAAAAATATATTTTTTCATCCATTTATTTATTATTCAAATAGAAAAAATAATAATAAATATTAACAACACATTTAATTTCATTCCGTTGCCGAGCAACATGATATAAGATAGAATCTTCCTCATAAAATGCGAAATTAAATAGCCATTTCGATTTCTTTATACTTTTCATCGTTGAGTAATAGCTTGTGAAATATAACCATGGAGGTAGATTTTTCCATTTAAATTCATGTTTCAAACAATTCGTGTTTTCCGATAGTGACTATTTAATGCAAAAATCCTGCACCAAACTCGGAAATAAAGTTTTATTTCCTTTCGACGTTTTAAACAAACGATTTTGATCTTTCCGTTTGAATAAACCACGGAGTTGGAGAGTATAACTCATAGTAAAAAGTTCGGTTTTTCATTAATATCTCGACAACCCCTGGTCTTAGAAACTCGAAACTTGGACAAAATTTATGGGGGGCTATTTCAAGGCTATCCACAAAATTTCATTAAATTCGGTTCAGCCGTTTTTCTGTGATGATGAGACAAACGAAAATTTCGTTTTTTACCAATATCTCGAGAACCACTGGTTGTAGAAACTCCAAACATGAACTAAATTTTAAGTGGGGCTATTTCTAGGCTACCCACCAAATTTCATCAAATTCGGTTCAGCCGTTCTCCCGTGATGATGGGACAAACAGACAGACAGACAGACAGATTTTCAATTTTATTTATATAGATACATATTTTTACTATTCAAATCGGAAAAGATTTAATAAAAATCATATGCCGCATAACATATTGGATTCGTTGCTAAGCGACATAATATCAATTGCTTTAAATAAATTGATGGAAATCATATCATCCGAATAATGCAATCTCCATAGAAGGTTTGGTGACATTTTCGTCAATTTAGCTATAACTTAAAAAAATCGCCAAATTTATCGCCAAGTGGGACTGTAGAACTGATAATCCCATTATGCGACAAATTGACGAAACATCATCACAATACTATCCCCTAACAAAACACAATTAATTTCATTTATTAAGCGCGATTTTGTCAATTTCATGATATTTTTATGGATTTAGAAATATTTTTACCAATTTGGTGATATTAAAAAAATTCCTTAAATGTGTTACTAAGTAGGATTGATGGACTGACCGACAAATGCTACAGAAACATCATTTCAGTACTTTATTTTAAAAAACACAAATTTAATTTCATTGATTTGGGTCATTTTTATCAATTTGGAGACATTTCCACTAATTTGGTAAAGTTTAAGAAAAGTTACCAAGTTATTTAGAGATATTCCTCTAAATTCGTAGCTCTGAATTTTCAGATCTGAAGAATAAAATATCCTGATCCCGTTTGTATATACTAAATGAAAACAGTAAAATTGTATTAGAAGATACATACACCCGTTCTACTCTTTTTCTGCTTCAACAATCGGCTAAATGAATTTATTGGGTAAACACAATATATGAGTTTATTAGCTAAACACAATATATGAGCTTGAAACCTCTTTGCTAAAATAAATGAAAGTGATGTACGCAGTCCGCAATATATACAATTAAAAGAACAATCAAACCGTTCATTTATAAAATATATTTTTACATCCATTTATTTATTATACAAATAAAAAAAATAATAATAGATATTAAAAACACATTTAATTTCATTCCGTTGCCGAGCAACATGATATAAGATAGAATCTTCCTCATAAAATGCGAAATTAAATAGCCATTTTGATTTCTTTATACTTTACATCGTTGAGTAAAAGCTTGTGAGAGATGAACCATGGAGGTAGATTTTTCCAATTAAATTCATGTTTTAAACAATTTATGTTTTCCTATAGTGACTAATTAATGCAAAAATCCTGCACCAAACTCGGAAATAAAGTTTTATTTCATTTTGGCGTTTAAAACAAACGATTTTCATCCTTTCCGTTTGGATAAACCACGGAGTTGGAGAGTAGATCTCCTAAGAAAAAGTTCCGTTTTTCATTAATATCTCGACAACCCCTGGTCTTAGAAACTCGAAACTTGGGCAAAATTTATGGGGGCCTATTTCAAGGCTATCCACAAAATTTCATTGAATTCGGTTCAGCCGTTTTCCCGTGATGATGAGACAAACGAAAATTTCGTTTTTTACTAATATCTCGAGAACCACTGGTCGTAGAAACTCAAAACATGGACTAAATTTTAAGTGGGGCTATTTCTAGGCTTCCCACAAAATTTCATCAAATTCGGTTCAGCCGTTCTCCCGTGATGATGGGACAAACAGACAGACAGACAGACAGACAGACGGATTTTCAATTTTATTTATACAGATATAGGAAACTATTCTGTAGAAATTCTTTAAAATTTTATTATTTCACGTAAGCAATATACATTAGTGATATATTTGGCTTATCTGTGGTAATATAAACTGTTTTGATACTACAAACATCCATAGATTTGTTGAAAATTTTAATTCATCTTCATATATCTACTACCATAATTGTCCTGGAATTATCATTGGTTGCACTTGTAAACTGTTTGTTCAAGGATAACAGCTATAAGAGCTTACAGATGGAAGAGGGTGGGGGGCAGACAAAAAATATTCTGATCATAATACTGACCTTACACGTTCAAGAACACTGTCCATTACAATAAACCAAACTGATGCTTGTACGATAAAAACTTTCAAAACTTCCTTGAATAAAACAGACATCTGTCAGTGAGGTAAGTTTGTAAAACTTCTTTGAATAAAGCAGGAATATTTCAGTAAGGTAAAATTGCAAAACTTCCTTGAATAATGAAATCATATGTCAGTAAGGTAAGGTATTAACAAGGTGGTCATCAACATTTGACTTCTCAGTGTATAAACAAGAGTGTTTTTATTTCCTAAAATTTTTGTGCTTCTATCGATCTATATCGTTATCCTAGCAAATTCCAAAAGTACAAACTTAACTGTTTATCGTTTTTAACCAGAAAATTCCATATGCAAAGTTTCTGGGAATTTGATTTTCTCCACTATGTTTTTGCCTCGTTAAATAGTGTTCTTTCTCCAACATATTGATTTCAAAATTACAAGCTGATTGTGGAACTTTTAGTAAAAGAATTGAGAAAACTTTGCGGTCTTCTCAGCAGAAAAAGTTTGTTTCATCAAATTGAATTAACTCTCTGTATTTGAATATATTTCATTGAAAATAATTTTTCTGTTTATATCATTTTAAGAAAACGTCTATTGATTTTATATATGTACTGCCTTTAAAATGAGCGTCTCTAACGCTAATTCTTTTTACGGCATAAATATTGCAAAAGCTGATAGCTAAATGCACAGATAGCGATGTCAGCATAAAATCAGTTGATTGGTCAAATTGTTTTAAGCCAGTATCATTTTTTTTTTGTCATACCGATGTGCTACTCAGAAGGTTCGACCAATTCGAAGATGTAAGGTATTTGCCAGAAAAGTGCCACCTAAGTTAGACCGGAATCTCCCAACCACCCCTCTCATTTATTTTCGAAGTCACAGATTTAGCGATCGTGCCCATATTCTGCATGGACATGGGAACAGTTTTGCGGGGCGTCGAGGATCGAATACGGTACTAGAGTGTGCGATCTTCCCACCTAATGCGATCTTCCCACACTATCACTGTCCTAGTATGCAAATTTGAATATCTGTTTCAAATTCTAAGATGACGTCTTTTCAGATTCTATCGTTAGCCTTCAGTGGCGAAGTTAATGAAATTTGGGAGACAGTCACTATCCCGGTCCTAGTATGCAAATTTGAATATATGTTTCATTTAAGATGACCTCTTTTCAGATTTTTTCGTTAGCCTTCAGTGGCGAAGTTAATGGAATTTGGAAGACAGTCACTATTCCGGTCCTAGTAAGCAAATTTGAATATCTGTTTCAAATTCCTAAGATGACCTCTTTTCAGATTCTCTCGTTAGCCTTCAGTGGCAAAGTTAATGGAAATTGGGAGACAGTCACTATCCCGGTCCTAGTAAGCAAATTTGAATATCTGTTTCAAATTCCTAAGATGACCTCTTTTCAGATTCTCTCGTTAGCCTTCAGTGGCGAAGTTAATGGCATTTGGGAGACAGTCACTATCCCGGTCCTAGTATGCAAATTTGAATATCTGTTTCAAATTCTAAGATGACCTCTTTTCAGATTCCTTCGCTAGCCTTCAGTGGCGATGTTAATAGAATTTGGGAGACAGTCACTATCCCGGTCCTAGTATGCAAAGTTGAATATCTGCTTCAAATTCTAAGATGACCTCTTTTCAGATTCTCTCGTTAGCCTTCAGTGGCGAAGCTAATGGAATTTGGGAGACAGTCACTATCCCGGTCCTAGTATGCAAATTTGAATATCTGTTTCAAATTCTAAGATGACCTCTTTTTAGATTCTCTCGTTAGCCTTCAGTGGCGAAGCTAATGGAATTTGGGAGACAGTCACTATCCCGGTCCTAGTATGCAAATTTGAATATCTGTTTCAAATTCTAAGATGACCTCTTTTCAGATTCTCTCCTTAGCCTTCAGTGGCGAAGAATTTGGGAGACAGTCACTATCCCGGTCCCAGTAAGCAAATTTGAATATCTGTTTCAAATTCTAAGATGACCTCTTTTCAGATTCTCTCGTTAGCCTTCAGTGCCGAAGTTAATGGAATTTGGGAGACAGTCACTATCCCGGTCCTAGTAAGCAAATTTGAATATCTGTTTCAAATTCTAAGATGACCACTTTTCAGATTCTCTCGTTAGCCTTCAGTGGCGAAGTTAATGGAATTTGGGAGACAGTCACTATCCCGGTCCTAGTAAGCAAATTTGAATATCTGTTTCAAATTCTAAGATGACCTCTTTTCAGAATCTCTCGTTAGCCTTCAGTGGCGAAGTTAATTGAATTTGGGAGACAGTCACTATCCCGGTCCTAGTACGCAAATTTGAATATCTGTTTCAAATTCTAAGATGACCTCTTTTCAGATTCTCTCGTTAGCCTTCAGTGGCGAAGTTAATGGAATTTGGGAAACAGTCACTATCCCGGTCCTAGTAAGTAAATTTGAATATCTGTTTCAAATTCTAAGATGACCTCTTTTCAGAATCTCTCGTTAGCCTTCAGTGGCGAAGTTAATTGAATTTGGGAGACAGTCACTATCCCGGTCCTAGTACGCAAATTTGAATATCTGTTTCAAATTCTAAGATGACCTCTTTTCAGATTCTCTCGTTAGCCTTCAGTGGCGAAGTTAATGGAATTTGGGAAACAGTCACTATCCCGGTCCTAGTAAGCAAATTTGAATATCTGTTTCAAATTCTAAGATGACCTCTTTTTTGATTTTCTCGTTAGCCTTCATTGGCGAAGTTAATGGAATTTGGGAGACAGTCACTATCCCGGTCTTAGTATGCAAATTTGAATATCTGTTTCAAATTCTAAGATGATGTCTTTTCAGATTCTATCGTTAGCCTTCAGTGGCGAAGTTAATGGAATTTGGGAGACAGTCACTATCCCGGTCCTAGTATGCAAATTTGAATATTTGTTTCAAATTCCAAGATGACCTCCTTTCAGATTCTTTCGTTAGCCTTCGGTGGCGAAGTTAATGGAATTTGGGAGACAGTCACTATCCCGGTCCTAGTAAGCAAATTTGAATATCTGTTTCAAATTCTAAGATGACCACTTTTCAGATTCTCTCGTTAGCCTTCAGTGGCGAAGTTAATGGAATTTGGGAGACAGTCACTATCCCGGTCCTAGTAAGCAAATTTGAATATCTGTTTCAAATTCTAAGATGACCTCTTTTCAGAATCTCTCGTTAGCCTTCAGTGGCGAAGTTAATTGAATTTGGGAGACAGTCACTATCCCGGTCCTAGTACGCAAATTTGAATATCTGTTTCAAATTCTAAGATGACCTCTTTTCAGATTCTCTCGTTAGCCTTCAGTGGCGAAGTTAATGGAATTTGGGAAACAGTCACTATCCCGGTCCTAGTAAGTAAATTTGAATATCTGTTTCAAATTCTAAGATGACCTCTTTTCAGAATCTCTCGTTAGCCTTCAGTGGCGAAGTTAATTGAATTTGGGAGACAGTCACTATCCCGGTCCTAGTACGCAAATTTGAATATCTGTTTCAAATTCTAAGATGACCTCTTTTCAGATTCTCTCGTTAGCCTTCAGTGGCGAAGTTAATGGAATTTGGGAAACAGTCACTATCCCGGTCCTAGTAAGCAAATTTGAATATCTGTTTCAAATTCTAAGATGACCTCTTTTTTGATTTTCTTGTTAGCCTTCATTGGCGAAGTTAATGGAATTTGGGAGACAGTCACTATCCCGGTCTTAGTATGCAAATTTGAATATCTGTTTCAAATTCTAAGATGATGTCTTTTCAGATTCTATCGTTAGCCTTCAGTGGCGAAGTTAATGGAATTTGGGAGACAGTCACTATCCCGGTCCTAGTATGCAAATTTGAATATTTGTTTCAAATTCCAAGATGACCTCCTTTCAGATTCTTTCGTTAGCCTTCGGTGGCGAAGTTAATGGAATTTGGGAGACAGTCACTATCCCGGTCCTAGTATGAAAATTTGAATATCTATTCCAAATTCTAAGATGACCTCCTTTCAGATTCTTTCGTTAGGCTTCAGTTCCGAAGTTATTGGAATTTGGGAGACAGTCACTATCCCGGTCCTAGTATGGAAATTTGAATATCTGTTTCAAATTCTAAGATGACCTCCTTTCAGATTCTTTCGTTTGCTTTCAGTGGCGAAATTAATGGGATTTGGGAGACCGTGTGCAAATCTAACTTTAATTATACATTATTCAATATATTTTATGCTATTATTTAGAATGGTGGCCGATTGGTTAGATAGACACTGCCCTCTCAGATTATCTTCAAGCTTCTCTTCTATTCAGCATTGTCTGTTAAATCAAATTTATGAAGTGAATGAATGGGGCGCTATTGGTGACAAACGAAAAATTATTTATGTAGTAAAGTGTTATAACACATAAAGGTTTTATCTTGTAGAGTAAAAGAGAAACTTTTGGTATTTTTATCAATTGACACAGAGAAAAATACCCCTGAAAGCTAAGTTATATTTGTAGCTTTCGCAATCGTAAGTCGCTTAGTCTATCAAGGTCAAATTATACTCACAGTACTCTTTTATTTGTACTCACGGTTTTGAAGATTTTACCCGTATGGAATGAGTACACAGTGGCGTAGAAGTAAGGGGGAGCTATCATTTTTGGGGTGATCCTCTTGGGCTATGATTGACTTTATTATTTTGACCTGTACATATGAATTGTTCATTCAGCCCGACAACCAATGGAAAAGTTGTCAGTGTGGCGATATAGGAATTAAGATTTCGTCATTGGTATTGCCACTGTCCAGGATAAACTTTTCGAGAAGTTTCCAAACCACGAGCATTATTACAGTTAAAAATAGTTTGTTAATTTTGAAATGGCAGTATCCAGGTGTAAACAACTTGCGCCAAGATTTTTAATTGTGCTGTGGCCACAGATTCCAGTGACGTTCAAGGAAATTTTGTGACATTTGTGAAATAAGATGACAATCGCAGTTAACAAATTAGGTTCCTTTTGAGCATCCGAGAACAAAACGCGCTCGTTATTAATTACTATGTTGTCATATTGTCAGAACGGTGTAAAAATAAATAATTCATACCCCGGGATGAAATTCCCTGGGCTATACAGTTCTGTCTTCTTCCTCTGGAGGGCTAGGAACATCCTGTCTCTATCCTTGGTTTGGCTGACCGACCGTTGAGTTACGTAGCGTCACGTGCCTGATTGCAAGTTGTACCAGAATTTTGTCCCTTAGGAAAATGTAAATAGTATTAGTGAATTTTGTTAACATCTGTGCTATGCATAATTCAATAAGCAAGTGTCCACCCCGACGCCAGGCTGTCGATTCCATTATTATTTATACATTTTTCTAGTAGTGTTGAACAATTCGATCTACACAATGCGGTTTATTGTACTGAATTTATAATCTTGTAATATAGCTGGAACTAGCCTCACTGTTTCCTTGTTAAATAATTTTTGTATTAAGACAAATCCACACTTCCTACTGGGCAGATATGTTTCTGATTCCTACAGGACACCTAGGGGCATATTGTCTACAGTGAGGAGAAGTGACGTAAATCATACGAAGAAAGATAGCACAAGATACAATGTAAAAGGTATGCCCCAATCTTTTCTTTAGAATAAAAATTCTGATGTGAGCAGTATATGACTATTCCTACATAATGCAAGTACTATATATTGTTTAATGCTAAATAATGATGGAAAGCTCCACTGCACAATTTTTTTGTACACTGACAAAAGTACACTGACATTGTGCGTTTTTCTGGATGACAACAAGTAAAAATATTTTGAAGTACTCAATTGGCTTAAATTTCGATTAAATACACTACGTGACAGAGAAAATGAGACACCAAGAAGGAGTGGGCAGAAGAATATGCAAATTGCAGGGTAGACGCAGCTCACCGAGTTATGTAAATGATGCGAAATGCGTAGCTGTCCCGCTCACGTTGAGTGAGATATAAGGGAAGAAACCTGCAGAATCGGCAATAGTCGCGCCGCTCTGTCTGCCAGGGAAATCAGTTTGCAATTTTTTTGTCTCAGAGGAAACGTGTAGTAGCAGAGAATGCCAGGCCGCCGCCAACCGAGGTAGTTCTAGAAGACAGACGATTTCACGAGGGGTTTGGTGATCTGACTCAGAAGAGCAAGTTGGTCCATACTCAGCGGACAGCCACGTGGCGAAAAAGAAGACTGCCATTGACCCAACAGCACAGACGCTTAAGTTTGCAATGGCGTCGGAATAGAGCCACGTGGACGGCGGAGTGGTACAGGGTCGTGTTCTCAGACGAGTCACGCTTCTGTTTTAACAATGACAGCCGCAGTGTACGAGTCTGGCGAAGTGATGACAGTTCCAAACCGGCCGCATTTGTGGAAAGCCACACCGCGCGACAACTAAGCATCATAGTTTGGGGCGCCATAGCCTACAATAGCAGGCCACTTTTTGTCCGTATTGAGAGCACTGTGACGGCCCAACGATACGTGGATGACGTGCTGCGGCCGGTTACAACCCTTTAATCAGAGGGTACCCAATACCATTTACCAGCAATATAACGCCCGACCACACACGGCACGCATCAGCCAAAATGCCCTGCAAGGTACCCAAGTGCTTCTCTGGCCACCAGTCTCCCCTGATCTCTCACTAATGGAACACGTCTGGGACTTGATTAGGCGTCGCTTGTGCCCGTTTTCACCGCCGCGTTTAGAAGACGAACCTAAATGGTTGACAGGGAATGGGCAGCCACCTCTCAGGACACCATCTGCACGCTCATAGACTCTGTACCTAGACGTGTTTTGCCTGTATCGTCGCCTGCGGTGGTCCTACAACCTACTGATCATACGGTGTTATCGCTCAGTGTATAGGTGTATCATATTTCAATAAACATCACTTATTGTTCGTTGCTGTCTCTCTCTGTTTGTCAATTTTCATCACTTTCTGACCACTCCTTCTTGGTGTCACATTTTCAGTGTCACATAGTGTATATCTTGACAATTGGAAATATTGCTGACATCTGCTAAGCATCATATTCCATTATATTAAAAGACGTTAATTGTTAATTCATCGATTTGGAGTGATTTTGTAACTTTGGCGTCACGTTTTGCGAATTTGGGGATATTACCTGGAATTTGGCACCACATTAACAAGTCGCAAAGTTGGCGATATTTCGTCAAACGGGTCGTCAAGGTCATCAAATGTATCGCCAAGTGTTACATATTTGATGATTACTTTTTCTTAAATAAATTTTTTGATACATTTATTTCAAAAATATTCACTATCGCGAGAACGCTTATAGTTAGCCTTTTAAAGTATGTGTTATTTGTTTTAGAATAAAATATTAGGTATAAAATGATTATTTATGTAACATTATTGATTGTCCTGTTTTTTTAATGATTTTTTCAAGAATTGCATCGAATATTGTTTGATTTTCCAAACGTTCGATTGCGTAAATTTATTAATATAGTTCCAGTATTCATGGATCATAACAATAGTACCAAATTGAGTTCGAAATACTCCCGTTGTTCATGAGATATAGTATCGACACCAGACACACACACACACACACATTACTTCAAAAACGTTCGACTCGAGGTTAGAGATAGTTGAAACGTGCTCTTCCTCTGAAAACTCATATTCGAATTTTTGACCCCGTTACAATACTTTCCCTATGCATTATACTCTGAATGTAGGCAAAGTAATAAATATAACTGCCTGTAAAAAGCAGAATTTTCTAATTGAATTAATATTTCAACCCAAACAAACATTTCTTTTGTCGATATTTTCAGCTCTTTGTTTGGATTGTACAGCATATTTTTAACACTCTACTGTTTTTTATGCAAACGTAAGCTCTTTTGTCTAGTTGCTACGGTTTTAAGTTGACATAGAGCCTTTATGAGTATATATGCTTATACAGGCTCCGTTTCACCTGTGTCGAGGATTTAATATCGGATCTTATGGACCTAAAAGTCAGAGCTGTGAGGACTCTATAAACTTTAGTTATGCGGTTCCCAAATTTTAAGTTTAAAATTAAGTTTTTCAGAACTAACAAACTTTTTTTTTATTGGTTTCGGTTAAATAGACCAATCAAGAGTCCGTCAATCAATTTTCTTATCAATTATCTTATTGGTAAGGCGGGATGCAAATTTTCGGATCGGATTTGGAAAAGCAAATCAATGAATCAGTCACCCGGATTGCGACCAGGCAGGATCCGATAAAGTGTGCGAAGTGCTGGGATAAAGTGTGCGAAGTGCTGATGTAAAGTGTGCGAAATGTTGATGTAAAGTGGGCGAAGTGCGGATGTAAAGTGTGCGAAGTGTTGATGTAAAGTGTGCGAAGTGCTGATGTAAAGTGTGTGAAGTGCTGATGTAAAATGTGCGAAGTGTTGATGTAAAGTGTGCGAAGTGCTGATGTAAAGTGTACGAAGTGCTGATGTAAAGTGTGCAAAATGCTGATGTAAAGTGCGCGAAGTGCTGATGTAAAGTGTGCGAAATGCTGATGTAAAGTGTGCGAAATGCTGATGTAAAGTGTGTAAAGTGCTGGGATAAAGGATGCGAAGTGCTGCTAGGGTAACGTGTGCGAAATGCTGAGATAAATTGTGCGAAGTGCTAGCATAAAGTGTACGAAGTGTTGGGATAAAGTGTGTGAAGTGCTGAGATAAAGTTGTGAAGAGCTAGGATAAAATGTGGGAAGTGTTGGGATAAAGTGTGCGAAGTGCTGGGATAAAGTGTGCGAAGTGCTGGGATAAAGTGTGCGAAGTGCTGAAACAAAGTGCGCAAAGTGCTGGGGTAAGGTGTGCGAAGTGCTGAGATAAAGTACGAAGTGGTCGGAAAAAGTATGGAATAAAGTGTGCAAAGTGCTGAGATAAAATGTGCAAACTACTGGGGCAAATTGTATGAAGCGTTGGGGTAAAGTGCTCTAAGTGCTGATGTAAAGTGTGCGAAGTGCTGGGATAAATTGTGTAAAGTGCTGGGATGAAGTGCGCGAAGTGCTGGGACAAAGTGTGCAAAGTGCTGGGGTAGAGGTGCGAAGTGTTTAGATAAAAATGTGAAAAGCTAGGATAAAGTGTGCGAAGTGCTTGGATAAAGTATGCGAAGTGTTGAGATAAAGTTACGAAGTGCTAGGATAACGTATGCGAAGTACTTGGATAACGTATGCGAAGTACTTGGATAACGTATGCGAAGTGCTGAAATAAAGTTGCAAAGTGCTCGGGACAAAGTGTGCAAAGTGCTGTGGTAAAGTGTGTGAAGTGCTTAGATAAACTTGCAAAGTGCTAGGATAATGTGTGCGAAGTGCTGAGATAAAGTTGTGAAGTTCTAGGATAAAGTGTGATAAGTGCTGGGATAAAGTGTGCGAAGTGCTGCGATAAATTTGCGATGTGCTGGGATAAAGTGTGGAAATACTGGTATAAGTGTGCGATGTGCTGAGATAAAGTTGCGAAGTGTTTGATAAAGTGTGGGAAGAACTGGGCTAAAGTGTGCAAAGTGAGACGAAATAGGAAGGTGCGTCCACAGATTCTCCCGAGGAGAGAGCAGGGTTGACAGTGTTTCGCAAGTACCGCTTCAGGCATCAGACGATTATAACACACGAAGGCCGATATTATTTGGAAGTTAGTAAGGACATTCTTTTAAATATTTTGAGTACGAAAGAGTGCGACTCTAGTAGTATTCTAATATCCGCCCAATATTGAGAGCCAGTATTGGATCAATATAAAAAAATGGACATTTTGACCGAATTGGCCTAGTATTGGCCCAGTATTGGCTCATCATTGGCTTTAAATAGATAACATTACGCTAATATTGGCGTTTCATTGAAAATACTTCCAATGTAACACTTATATTGGCGTAATATTATAGTAAAAATATTTAGCCAATATTGGAGGCCAATGCAACTCCAATATTTGCCTAATAATCTGATTACATTGTAAGTATTTCCAATGTAATGCCAAGGTACACAATATTGGTCTAATATTAGACCAATATTAGATACCACTAGGGGAGTTTCGCATGTATTAATTAGCCAAGTATGATTATTTGAGTTCGGTCAGTTGAAAGGGCGCGTGCAATACTCTTTCTTTTAATTGCACAGAAATATTTGTTTAAGAGCCAGTGTATATGTTTATGCATTCAATAAACCCTTTTCAGTTTAAAGTGTGTTCTCCTGGGCGGTTAGGACTTTGAGGTATTGCACGATTAAATGTGTGTGAGCTTTAGCATATACATTTGAATCTGTAGAGAGAGTTATGTCCTGACCACATCAGACTTTTCAGATAAAATATTAATTCAAGAAAAAATTGTTATTTTAAGAAAAAAATTGAGACACAAAATTATGAAGAAAGTCCTGTGAAAGCATACATTTTATTTCGATTCTGACATAGTTCATGACACAATTTTGGTGCATAAATACGGAACAGGATTGTAGGAGAAACTCTATATTTGAACCTCATACTCCAGATAATAATTTTTATTTTCAAAAAATTCTGAGACTTTACAGTAAACCTTTAATATCAATTTTCACTTTTATTCTCTCTCTCTCTTCACACTTACATCTTGCAAAGTCATTCCCAGAAAACAGAACTCCATTTTTATTTTCTGAATTTTAAAACTCGCAGAATATTTAATTTCTTTGCAGCGCACAAAATAAAGCGAGTTTAAACTTTCGAATTGAGAATTTTAATGGTCTACACAGCTGTCGGAGAATAAGTCTGCTTCATCCAAATGACTTAGTTTACAAAAACGAAGTGTAATAGGAATAGAAAAAAAATTCTTGGCGAGGAGCCAAAATTTCAAAATGCCTTTTGAGTTCCAGTTTTCGTACTTTAAACTCTTATTTAAACGCTCTTTTTCGTGAAATGTATTAACTGGAATTTCATATGCTTTCCAGCGTGATATAAAGACGGTGTTCACTTAAGTGCTATCTGAACTAGTTCAATAAAATATTATTTAGAATATAATGTTGGTGATATGTGTGTGCTTTAATACTTTATGAAATTTTTGAAATTTCTATTTCTGTGTAAGGGAATACATAAAAGTGTCCAAGAAATTTTATTCACATGAGTATTTTTCATCCTTTTCTTTTATTAATTTTCATTGGCAGGTTTTATGAAGATTTGACAGATTTGAGTTTTTATTGAAGAGAGTTAATTTCCAAGATGTTGAGATAGCGTGTTTTGAAAAAACACTCGAAGCAAATGTCTATTGTTAACAACATGTAAAATGATTTTACATTTGAGTGTCCACAGGGCAAAAACAGGCAGCCATTTTCATTATATGAAAATAGGATTCAAGAATTTTGGCAATTTTCGAAGCAGGGTTAAAAGATTTGGCGAAATATCACCAACTTGGTGGTTTTGGTGAATTTCCGAACCGACTCAAATTTTTACGAAATGTCGTTTGATTTTGAAGATAAGAGCACTTTTTCCTATGAAGAGTATATACGGAAGTCATCGCTCCATTGGAGAGTGGTTGACGTGATACGAGCTAAATGAAAGTGTGAGATACGTGAAAGTTTTAAAAATTACTTCAACAACTGATTGCTCTTTTATTGTATCTGTCAACTGTGTAATGATCCTATATTTATCAAGCTACCACTGTATATTATTCATGTTAACGCTTATTAGCACATATTAAATAAAAGCGTTAATTATCCAGATATTTGTATTCATTATTGTATTCTGAGATTTTGTATCCTTGTAGTCACGATTTCAGAGGATAAGTTGTAACACTATAGTTTATAATGTTGTTGTATCATACAAATTATTACTTTCTTTATATACATAATGTATAAGGAAAGTATTGTGACGGGGTCGAAAATTCGAATTCGAGTTTTCGACGGAAGAGCACGCGTCAAGCATTTCTGATCACGAATCGAATATTTTTGAAGTGATGTGTGTGTGTGTGAGTGTGTGTGAAATTATGCATCTGTGTGTGTGTGTGTGTGTGTGAAAGTATGTGTGTGTGTGTGTGTGTATGAAAGTATATGTGTGTGTGTGAAAGTATGTGTGTGTGTGTGTGTCAGTGAGTCTGTGGAGACGATATCTCACAAACGAATAGACCGATTCGAATGAAATTTGGTACAAAAATCACAATCCATGAATACTGGACGCCCATTGCTTTAAAACACAATCGAATGTTCAGACCCCCCCTAAATTTTCGAGTGAAATTTTGAAAAAATCATCAAAAAATCAAAACCTTTGATAACGTTACGCAAATAGACATTTCTTATGCAATTTTCCCTTAGAAAACGAATGACATAAACTTTAGAACGCTAGCATGAACCATTCTCGAGATTTTGCACATTTTCTAAATAAATTTATCAAAAAATCTCATAAATTAAAAAAATATTAACTGTTGAGAAACATGCTCACTTTTCATATGTAATATCATGCGATAAATTTGGTGACGTCATTGTCGTGGATCTAGCTTGTTCCATTCATGAGAAAATATACTTTGAATAATATTTTTGTATTTGAACGCCAATAGTCATTTATCTTCTATAAGAATAACTTATTTCTCCGTCCATAACGCTTGGCGAGATTTTGGCGACTTATTTGGTGGAATGTCGCCAACTTGGCAACTTTTTAAATGTCGCCAAATTAACGAAAATCTCACCAAATGGATAAAAATAAAGCTAAATAAATGAAAATGACGACTAATTGCCGAAAATTCAATATCTTGGAAAGAATATAAGTATCTACTATAACAAAAAACTTTTTTTTTTACTGTAAAAATAGTAAATTTATTGCATTATATAAGGAATGTCATGTGTTGCCCACATCAGATTTTTTTATGGTAGTGGAAAGTTTTGTTTTACTAATGCGGCAATTGGCTAATTTTTTGGGAATTATTTTTAATTTTGCTTACTTCTTTGACTTTTTATGATAGTTTTTTTAGAAGGATTTTGGGAATCTGTTTCTATAAGTTTTGTCGACTGAAACAATCAGATGTGTCCAATACCTGATATTCCCTACGTATTAGCAACTTTATAAAAATAGTGCAATATTGAAATTCGCCACGCTATATTACATCGGAAGCCGATCTGTCGCTTTAAACACCAACTTGAATCTCATATGGAATTTTGCATAATTGTAAAATCATGTTCAGAAGCTTGCGTAGCTTATGAAGTTTGTGTATAAAGTTGCTCAACAGACCTATTGGGATAAAGACCTAAATTATCTTAAATGAAACGGATGCAGACTGCATCAATACATTAGATATAATTCCAAATAAATAAGTTTATTTCACATATATTACAGGAAATATTTTCAAGCTAGAATCTTTATAAAAAAAGTAAGTGCCGCCTCCCATGTTTAACAAATTTCTCGTTTCTCAGGTTTCTCTGCTTCGTAACGCCAAAACTATAGCTTAAAAATTATAAAATTTGGTACACTTGCAGAGAAAGCTTTGGAACATACGCTGAAATAAACCATTTTTGCTTTCCTTATGTACATAATGTATAAGGAAAGTATTGTGACGGGGTCGAAAATTCGAATTCGAGTTTTCGACGGGAGAGCACGTTTCAAGCATACCTGATCACGAATCAAACCTTTTTGAAGTGATGTCTGTGTGTGTGTGTGTCAGTGAGTCTGTAGAGACGATAACTGACGAACGAACGGACCGATTCAAACCAAATTTGGTACAAAACTCGCAATCCATAAACACTGGAAGCCTATTGTTTTCATTCGCAATCGAATGTTCAGAACCCCCTTAAATTTTCGAATGAAATTTTGAAAAAATCGTCAAAAAATCAAAACCACTTATAAAGTTACGCAAATAGGCATTTCTTATGTAATTTTTCATTAAAAAACGATTGACATAAATTTTAGAAAGTTAACATGAACCGTTCTCGAGATATTGCACATTTTTAAAAAAAAATTATCAAAAAGTCATATAAAATAAAAAATCTGATGTGCGCAACACATGACTTTCCTTATATGATGTAATGAATTTACTACTTTTACAGTAAAAAATAGGATTTTCTTATAGTAGATACTAATATTCTTTCCAAGATATTGAATTTTCGACAATTAGTCGTCATTTTCATTGATTTAGCATCATTTTTATCCATTTAGCGAGATTTTCATTAATTTGGCAACATTTCAAAAAAGTCGCCAAGTTGGCGACATTCCGCCAAATTCGTCGCCAAAATCTCGCCAAGCGTTATGCACTAAGAAAAAAGTTATTCTTACAACAGATAAATGACTATTGGCGTTCAAATACAAAAGTATTATTCAAAGTATATTTTTTCATGAATGGAACGAGCTAGATCCACGAGAATGATGTAACTCTATTTATCGCATGGTATTACATATGAAAAGTGAACATGTTTCTCAATAGGAATTTTTTTTTTATGCGGCTTTTTCATAATTTTTTTGAAAAATGTACAATATCTCGAGAACGGTTCATATTATCGTTCTAAAATTTATGCCAATCGTTTTCTAATGAAAAATTACATAAGAAATTTCTATTTGCGTAACTTTATTAGCGGTTTTGATTTTTTGACAATTTTTTCAAAATTTCATTCGAAAATTTAGGGGGGTTCTGAACATTCGATTACGTATAAAAACAATAGGCTTCCAGTGTTTACGGATTGTGATTTTTGTACCAAATTTGGTTCGAATCGGTCCATTCGTTCGTCAGTTATCGTCTCCACAGACTCACTGACACACACACACACACACACACACATACTTTCACACACACACACACACACACACACACACACACACACACACACAAACACACACACACACACACACACACACACACATACACACACACAGACATCACTTCAAAAATGTTTGATTCGTGATCAGGGATACTTGAAACGTGCTCTCCCGTCGAAAACTCGAATTCGAATTTTCGACCCCGTCACAATACTTTCCTTATACATTATGTATATAAGGAAAGTAAAAACAATATTTCCTATTGAGAAACATGTTCACTTTTCATATGTAATACTATGCGATAAATTGGGTAACACCATTCTCGTGGATTTAGCTCGTTCCATTCATGAAAAAAATACTTTGAGTAATAATTTTGTATTTGAACGCCAATAGCCATTTATCTGCTGTAAGAATAACTTCTGTCTTCGTCCATAACGCTTGGTGAGATGTTGGCGACAAATTTGGCGGAATGTCGCCAACTTGGCGACTTTTTGAAATGTTGCCAAATTAACGAAAATCCTCGCCAAATGGATAAAAATGACGCTGAATCAATGAAAATGACGAGCAGTTGTCGAAAATTCAATATCTTGGAAAGAATATTAGTATCTACTATAAGAAAAACCTATTTTTTACTGTAAAAGTAGTAAATTCATTACATTATATAAGGAAAGTCATGTGTTGCCCACATCAGATTTTTCGATATATACTGTAGTGTCTAAAATATTTAATGTCAAAATCAAAGACAAAATATTTGAGCTGCGAGTTCGCGTCCTGTATAAACTTAACAATAGCATGACCACGAAGTTTAGCAGGCAGGTACACGGGTGAATTTTTGCAGGATGGACCCCTATTTTGAATTTTTATGTAGTTTACGAGATATTTACTTTTTATGTACTTTTGGAGTGAAAATTTTTATTTCGTATCGTCACGTCCAGATATTTCTCTGTCTTGTACCGTAAAAACTGTAGCATACAAAAATACAAAATTTAGTACATTTATAGAGAAATAATAGGGTGACACGATAAAATAAACTGTTCACCGATTTAAACTTTAGTTTGCTTGAAATAGCTTGCGAAGCGAGCTCTGGATCAAAGATCAAGGAATTCAGTTTTTGGATTCCCTGGGCTGTGTAAAAGCTGTGGTGTAAATAATTCACTTGTATAACTTGTAAATGTAAATATGTAAAGGAGATGGTTTAGGCCGCAAATATATTTGTAGAAACTTATATAGTTGTAATAGTAATAGTAATAGTGGTTAGTACTCCAATAAACATAACCCAGAGATTCGCCTTCCCTGATGTTGAGCGGAAGGACTCAACAATGGCTGACAATACTGTTACTAAAATATGGCAAGAGACATGAAAAAATTACTATCATGATATTGAACAAATTCTTTAATTTTTGTGTTAAGATATATATACATTACAATTTCCATAAGACAGTTATTAGTTATATCACTTGTTTCAAAATAATTCTCATTAGTAAACTTGACTCTTATAAATGCAGAGTATAACATGTTTTGCATTTTTTAAATTTATTCATAGACACTTGACTCAGATCATTAAATTCTGTTATGAATAGACAAAATAGTCCTCAGAACAAACTTGCAAAATTTCACTAATTAAATCATTTCATGGTAATGAAAATGTCTTTCATTAAAAATAGCAATGTTATTTAATAACCATCCAAATCATTTATACTTGGCAATTTACTGGACATTCTAACCTTATTTAGACTGATTTCGAAAATTAAGCATGTAACGAGACATTTTGATCGAGCCAAGAATTTGGATTCTTATAATACTTCTTTTTAAAAATAAATGTACTTACAAACATCTTGGTTGATACTTCTAATATAGACGATCCAAAATTTATGCTGAGATGGGAATTTAAACTTATTTTTGAATTTTGACATATTTTAAAATTTTGAGCAAACTTTTATATGACCGTCAGTGTTGGCTTCTTTGTTCCATTTCCCCGAACAAGGCAACGTCCTTTTTTTCAACCTCTACTCAATATGACGTCACATCTAGATCACGCCATCAAGCATTCGCTTTTACTGGCGATCCGAAAAAGAAAGAATTAAACAAAAACGAAACTAATACATCTACTTCCAACGTACTTTCCAAAACGGAAGTCCCAGCAGCGAAAAATGCAAGAACATGAAAAGTGCGGTTTCTTCGCAGACGAAATTTAATACAGAATATTTTACACTTACATTTTGCACTAAAACACATTTAAAACAGTAAAATTAAAACTTGTAAAATACCGATACTATAGCTGAGAAAAATCCCTGATTTTACCTCCTGCTGGGAATAAATAGGTTTGTATAGAAACAGAGATTTTTGAAAGTGGAATTTTTAGAAGAGATAGATGTGAAGTGAGCTCTGCCAGAGCAGCGAGTTGGAGGCGAGGCATCCCAACTTGCAGAGCGAGTTACGGGAGGTGGCGAAGCTTAGCGATCAGGGGGCAAAGTCCCCTAGTAGTATACATTTTAGTCACAAATGGGTTGAGATTCGCAACTTTGCAATCATTATAAGTTATGCTAAGAAAGATAAATGAACCTATTAATGTTCATTCACATTAAAGATTATTGACATTTTACTATAGGTTTGCCACAAAAGATAATGTTTACCCTATGCATACCGCACATTTTATGTCTGATTAGGATAATACGTTTAGAAGTAGGCAAGAACAATTGACTGTTGCCCATACTTGTATCTCATGGTGAAAAAGTTCACTGTTGACATCTCATAGCGAATTATGCCACATTTATAAATTGCTGTGTTCATCCGCATTTTATCCAAATCTTGCTTTTAGCAAAAATAATCTTTTGTAGACGGGACTCGCTGTTTACCCACTTGCGCTGACTTGTTTATCTGGTTGTATTGCAAGTTCCTTTGATTAGTCACTAGGGCTCATCTGTGATCAGGAAAACCTTTATCATTATTAGGGTCTGTAGGTAAAAGTAATCTTTAGGGATCCCCATGTAACTTTTATAATAAAAAGAGGCGCATTGAACACGGGCATGGGCCCTCATAAATGTGGCTGATTTCAGCATTTGCCTACTTTTTCTATGATCAAAAACGGTCCTGTGTGTTATTAGCCGCTTACGGACACAGCTTGTTAGATACCCCTTTGCTTGTTAGATCATACAATCTACTGGAAACTGTAGTGCCATCTTTAATATTATTTTCAGTATCGCTATTATTTCCAGCTGTTAGTTCAACTTTTTGATATTATGTATGCATTGTATAAATGTACTTTCTGTACTGCACATGAGATGGCTCCACCACACTTACCTGATCTTCCGAGATTCTCTGACGTCGACTCACCGTACGTCATTGGGTCTGATAATTCACTACGTGAACGCCTGTAACCACTTTCACCTCAACTTACAGTTCGCGCGTCTTATGTGCAACTCAGCAGCAAATTCGCTTAGTTTTAGTAGAACTCACTGGGACGGGGAGTACCGTAGCGAACGATTAAAAGGCCGTATTAAATACCTTCATCTAGAGACTTCTTTTGTTTAACGCTAGTGTACTGGCCTACTAGTTGGGCCCGGGTCCTGGGATCAAGACCTGGCATGCCAAGTTGGTTATTTCGCATTTTGACTACAGTTGTATTCTATTTCCTTTGGTATCTTTTTCGAGAGTTATAACGTTCTGATGAAATTGTAGCCCTTGCTCGTCACTTATAGCACCGCAGTTAGGCTGGAAGTGATCCACTCGAGAGTGTAAAAAGTGTATTCAAACGATTTTTTGCACTCTAATCTATCATGGCACTGCAAGAGATTCTTTACGAGTAATGCAGACCATTCATTTCGACAGACACTCTCTCCTACCCTTATCCCCTTATCTTGAAAACTAGAACTATAAAGTTTAAATGCCTCCTTATCCTCTTTATATGCCTTTGTAGAGGATTTTTTCTTAATCTGTTCAAAGTGATTTGACTCAAACTTAGAGTACTTCAAATTTCGACCTTTCGGTCTAAGGGCAATATCACAGAACTGCGCTGTTTTAAATCAAATTCATTTTATTGGGGACTTCAAAAAATACAGCAGTCTGCTGTTTAAAGCAATGGACAACATATATACTAATTGTTATTGCACACGCCCAGAATGGATGAGAATTATACAAGCTACTACAATATACTAGGCTGGTGATACTGCTTATTTGGATACCCATTTACAAAGCTTATAAGCTTACCCGGATATTCTGTTGCTTCGCTCTGTATTGCGGCCACACTCTGAATACTAGACTTTTCCTAGTCATCGTTGTATCGAATGGGGTTTTCTTCCACTCACTACTCACTCGAATCGTCTACCCAAGAACCCTTCTTTCATTCCAAGAACCCTCTACTCAAGAACACTCTACTCAAGAATCCACTACTCAAGAACACTCTACTTAAGAACCCACTACTCAAAAATACTCTACTCAAGAACCCACTCCTCGCGCAGCTACTACCCAAGAAACCACTACTCAAGAACCTACAAGTCAAGAAGTCACTCAGACTCCCAAGAACCGAAGCATATTCCTATTCTACCGCAGGAACGCAGAAAATGCTGATTAAGTCGATGATTCGTCTAACAACCGAACCAGTTAGGATGGTTAGTTTAAAGGAACATAAATTATAATGCAACCTGAGGGAAATAATAAGCGAATTTCAGAGAAATTTCAATTGTTGTCCAGTATTATATAAAAAAACGGCCAAGTAGAAATATAATTCTTCTGTATCTGAAAGTAGCAGTCGAAACAGTTAATTACAAAATTGTAATTATTTAAGGATATACTAATCAGGGAATTTATCTTTTGACTTAAAGTTGCAAAATTGCTTAAGATCTGCTCAAGCATAATTGAAAAAGCTCATTTAGAAAGCGAATGCAACGTTGATATTTTTTCCGAAAAACATTTAAGAGTTTCTCATAAAATCCACTTGTTTTGTTGGACAAAGAAAGTAATTGAATTGGGCAGGTCATCGTGTTTTGTCATCAGACAGCAAAAAGGACAGCAATGTATATCTCGTAGACCCAGTAGTATTTCAATTGAAATATTAAAATCTATTTTGTACGCAATCGGTAAGATAAAAGCATATATTGTTGAAATAAACACAGAATATTGCATTGGTTATATATTTTGAATTAGTTGTGTAGCCTGCCAAAGACAGGGTAACTAAATCTATTAAAAAATATGTGGGGACTTCTTTTTAATAATGTTTATTTTATACATTCCTTTTAGTGTTGAAAATAATCGTCTTATTCGGTGATTGACTAAACTATATCCCGCGGTCAATACTATAAGTGTGAAAAGTTTCAGATTTCTAGACATGGAACAACTTCTGGAATAACTGAAAATGATTTTCGGCCAACCATTTTGTCCGCCACTGAGGGATAAATTGAAAATACGCTTTTGTCAGGTTCTGCCCCACCGTTGATAATATAAGTGTACAAAGATTCAACATTCTAGATAAGTTTCTAGAGGACCTGAAAAAACTTTTCGTGAAACTCCACTTTCTCGGACTACAGCGGGGAAAGCATAGAAAATCCAGTTCCTTCTGGGTTCTCCCTCGTGGTCGATGTTATAATAATATACTATAATACTATAATATAATTACAATATAACTGTGATGTAATTGAATACAATAATGTAACTGAGATGATATAACTATAATGATACTGTGGGGTTCTCTGATTGTTGTAGTCTGAACCTGACTTAAGGTTTCTGTGGCTTGCTGACAAGCCCTGCGTACAACTTACCTGTCGTCCAAACAGATACTTTATACCTTTCTGGTAGGTCGGACGGTCTGGGTCGAAGAAGAAAAAGACCTGCATACAGTCCAGAGCAGTAGTATCCTAGGACATTAAAAGTTCGAAGCAGTCGAACAGAGGTTTCGACTGAGCAGTTCGAAAGTTCAAGAAAAAATTTGAAAGAAAAAATTCGAAAAAATTCAACTGTGCAGATCGAAAGAAAAAATCGACAGGAGGTTCAACCGATCAGGTCTAGATCTAAAGAGGAAGTATTCAGTCGGCATAGTTGAAAGATTTTCTCTGGACTAAAATTTGTACATACCCCAGAAGCGAGTGATCGACCATCTCATTGGCCATCACCGGTCACGGGGCTGATTTATGGTGTGTCATCCATGTACACCACGTGTTTTTAAGGTGTACCATCATATTAGTTTTCACAAATTCCGGTGCCAAAAATTATTACTTTCAAGTGCCAACGTACTGTCATTGACGTTAAAGTTATGTGAAAGTCCCATTGGGAGTCTTCAGAAGTCAGGCGTCCAAAACAGGAAAAGGTATGCGGTTTCCTCAGTTATGTGATACTTAGAGAAACGCCGTTTCGAGTTGCTTTGGTGCAGGTGGCATAAATGGCGATGGCAAACCGCAACAATACTATGATATAACTGTGCACAAAATTAGTCTTTTCAGTCACCGGAGAGCTTTTGGAGGGTCAGGAAAAAAATACAGATGCTAAAAAAATATTATATAGATTTATTTTGTACGATAAAGGATGTTTATAAGGGAAATTGAATTTATGAAAATGGGAATTAAATATAGAAATAAGTTGAATTAAAAAATTATTGCATTTTTAACACTTTACAACATGGTTGAAAAGTGTTTATGGCTTTGTTCATTCTGCCTGTCTGTCTGTCTGTCTGTCTGTCTATCTGTTAGCACGATAACTGCCGTAAAAATGATTTTATCAAAATGAAATTTTAGTATGTTGTTCAGACGGTCTGTGGAACCTATGGGTATATAAATGAATAATATCACCATATTAGTTTAGGATTGAACCCGGGTTGAAAAAATAAAATACATTGAACCCTAATGGACCTAATTTTTGAAACATTTTTTAAGCGTATTTAAAATTCACAAATTGCTTAGAAAATTTTATAAATATTCAAATTATCCCATAAAATATATAAAAAAAAATTCAGCAAAACATATTGAGTAGTTTTTTAAATAAAAATTAAAATAATAATTACTCACTTTTTATGGAGAGATCGCGTGACCATTAAATGAAGACATCACGTGACCCACTTCAAAATAAAATATGGTATCCATCTTGTCTCAAAATCATGAATTTTAAAGTTCTTTATAATTCATAATTAGTGTTGTATCCGTCCTAAAACCGCTTTACTTTTGTTAAATTCTGTGCATCTACATATTGAAACAACGCAATTACAATGTAGCTGAGTTTAAATTATCATCCATATTTGATTACTTCTACAACGAATTCTACTTTTCACTTATGGAGAATGTAAATATCAAAAGATGTAGTGAGTTGTATACGAATTGCTGCAGTTCTTTAACGCAAAATTATTTAACTTATGGAGTCTGAAATATAGCTGATATGAATGAAATATTTATTGATTTTATGCAGAGAAGCAAACGATTTTTTTGGATGAAGTTTTAAGCAGAGAGTTAAATTACTTGTAGCTCCATGGTGTGAAGTTTGTAAATAAAATAAATTATTATAGTATTGTGATGTATGAAATAAATGGAAAAATGTTTATAAATGAAATTCTGCTTTTACAGAGAGAGCCAGGCGTGTTATATCTCGATGACGTCATTTGAATAAATTTCATTAGTTTTCGATGAAGTTTTCAAATATATTAAATTATTGCAGTATTATGATTATTTTAAAGTTATTACCGAGGAATGTATAGCATTTTAGAGGTGTTTAAACCAGGCAATTTATATTTCAATGCCGTAATTTGAATGAAGTTCATTTTTATCGATGTAGTTTCAAGTTTTCAAATACAATAAATTAATGTAGTATTGTGATAATTTTAAAAATATTACCGAGGAATGTATCGCATTTTAGAGATGTTTGAATGAAATTGCATTGAAGTTGGAAAGTGTTTCATAATCAATTCTTTATGCATGATTGATCTTTCTTGTTTATTTAAAGCATTTTACAAGATGATCATAATTATGAAAATTCTCTGTGCCCGAAAAATTTATAAGAGCTGCGTTTTGAAGTCGTGGGTATAGTGATAATTACGTACACTGTGATGTTTTCCGTGAATCACCGTCCAAATCTATCTTTATAGTGACAGTCAACTTACTTCTTCTGAAAAGTAAAATTATTGGTCACTGACTACGCTATTTAGCTTCTTAAATCATAATATTTATTTAGGTGGCATTCAAAAGTTATAAAATAACATTTACAAATAATATATTCTATTCATTTAAGCTTTTATGAGAGGGGCTTAGGAGGAGATAATGTGAGACCAAAGCAGTTAATTACCGAAATGTCAATATTTCTTTACTCGAACTATTTCTTTCTATATAGATCTGGTACATGCCCTATGTGCATGTTAAATGCATTAAGGAGTACTTTGTATGGTCTTTGACTTGGGGCACTTGACTTGGGGTCTCAAATGCTTTCACACTTCTGGCTCCTTCAGCAGATATCGAATAAATCAGCATATATCGAATAAATCAGCATATATCGAATATACATTTTCGCTGTTTCTTTCACTCGTCCTGACATTTCGAATGCCTTACAAAATCTGATTACTTCACAAAACCCCACATTTCGAATGCCTTTAAACATCTGTAGGAATTGATGTTGCTAGTCCCGAGCCAGGTCCGAACTCGGGACCCCGTGGTTACAAGATCGACATTATAAGGTTAGAGCAAAAGCTAGCTTCCACTTCGAACTCATAATTCGGGTACAGGTTCCTAGCATCTTCGATCGATGTCTTTGGCAGCAGCAGAGTCGTCTGCAGCCACACATCTTCTAGGCCTTTTTCTTGTTAAGTAACTTTAATTTTCATATTTATTGCTCTATTTGTTCTCTCATCTTCAATCAAAGTTTTCTGAAGAAATATACAATAGACAGAACTAAATATAACTTACGAATTGTAATGACAAATATTGAATGCAGGTATATAAAGTATTTATAATGTGAGTAAGATTGTTATGTGAAGAATTGATATGACCGTAAAGTCGAAATACTGAACAGTAAGAAAGACAGAATGTCGCCAGAAGTTGACAATTACATCAGTACAATTTATTAGTTTTACATAAATTTTCTGGAAATTTGCCGTACCCGTCAGTGTGAACCACGGGTTTATTACAACTAACTGAAAACATACATATTAATGCATATATTATGATCCAGGAATAACCAATTTACGTATAAACTAAAGGTGCGATTTTGCCTGTGGAGGAACTATAAAGCCTACCGAATGTTTTGAATGAGAAACAATCAGATATGTTAATATCCATTTCGACAAGGATCAGACTTGAAAATGACTTCCAATGGAGACAACAGATGTGTTTTTGCAACCTAAGTTCCAAAGGGATAATACCAACCACTGCTATATTAATTGGTAATCTGTGCTTAAGCGAAGTCTGAACCATTAAGAATTTAAAACTTGCATTCATGACTTAATGTAGCACATAACTTCAAAATTTGAAACTTTTATTTCATTTTTAATTTATTTTAACTTATTTTGTAAATATATATGTATATTTTTAAATTATGATAATTAATTCATAAATTAATTATATGAAAGAATGTTATTTAAATATTTGCAATATTTTCTTTGTAGTAAAATATACGGAAAATAAAATATTGTTTCTTTCTTGTTCAAAGGTTTGTTTTTGCATTTAATTTTCAAGAACATTTAAACATTTTTTATTTTTTATATATTAAAAGCATGTCTTATTACATACATATAAATTTTGGAATATAATTTTTAAAGCAATATATAAGAGGAATTTTTCAGAAAGTTTTATTTTTTTCTGTCTGAGACTTCTTCAGCAAGAGTACAGCTTCTTCATTTTATTAGATTTATCAGACATTAAAAATCTATTTAGAATCAACAAAAACTTCATTTGCAGTTACACAAAATAATTTCAAATTCTCACGAGAAATAGTTTACATTTAAAAAGACAGCATTATTTTGTGCGATTTTTTTTTCAGAGGTTTTCTTTTATAAGAATATCTCTGATATTTTTTCTGAAATAAACAAAAAAAAATATTCTTTGAATGTGACGCATCCCAAAGTTTCATCTTCAGAAAGTGGAAAGATAAACCATTGTTTTTTTTCAAACAATCGTATTACAAATGAAAAATATCAAAATTTCTTGTGTAAGTAATATAGGTGAAACAAATAAGCTCAAAATTCGAAATTAAATCGATATTTCTAAATTCGAGCACATGGTCAACAAATTTGTCACCAAGGTCAAGGACTCAGACTTTAAAATTATAACAATATTTTTCTGTTATGTATTCGTAAGAGTATGATGTCAACATGTCTTAATTATTACAACAACATGTCTTAATTATTAAGACATTTTTCAATTGAAACGTCTTAAAGTGCATGGTCGTCAATTGAAACGTCTTAAAGTGCATGCAGAAGAAAATGTTCCACAGGAAATAATTAATATTATTAAATTACACTTCGAACAATTGCATTTACAGCTAGATGAATATTTTCCCGAAACCAATGACGGTGATGTGCGGATATTGAATCCATTTGTTAGTGAACTACCAACCAACCACTCTCTTACACCACAAGAAGAAGATTTTTTTGGCGGATCTTTCATCGGATTGTTCTCTAAAATTAATATTCTCACAAGTATAATTAGCTGACTTTTGGTTATGACTATTTTCAACTTGCAAGAAAGGTTCTTAAGTGCTTAAAACTCCCTTTCCCACAACTTACTTGTGCGAAACAGCTTTCTCCCACCTGACATATATTTAAAATCTAAGTTGAGAAATAGACTTGAAGTTGAAAGTGATTTAAGACTGAAATTATCAGACATTAAACCAAATATTACCGATCTAATTGCAATAAAGCAGCATCACTGTTCACACTAAATTATGCTTGTTGTACATATCCGGTAGAAACACGCCCTTGCAATATGGTTTTAAGGGGTCCGCGAATTTTTTTTTTCTCTGAGGGAGTCCGCTGACCGAAAAGTTTGGGAACCACTGTCTTAATATAAGAGTCTGTAAGTAAAGTCATGTGTTGACTCCATTAGATTTTTTTTTCACAAAAACACAACGAACTATTATTTTCGGTGAACAAAGAAAATAATTGAATTTGGTGGTTCACCGACTTTCATCATCAGACGTCCAAAAGAAAAACAATTTATTTTTTGTAGACCTAAGCGTCTTTCGAATGAAATATCAAAATCCCTTGTGTATGCAATCTGTAAAACAAAAGAGTATAAAATTTATAAACAAATAAAGAACATTGAATTGGCAATTTGTTTCGGATTCATCTTGGAAACGAAATATGATTTTTCCAAAGAAAATTGCATTTCAGCAATTGCAAACTAAATAGAGAAAATGCACTAACTTAAAAAGAAAATTAAATTTCGATTTATATTTTTATATTAAGTTAAAATTAAAATTATATTTTCAACTCATGATAGTCATGTAAAATAAAAATATGACTATTGTGCAAGATGAAACCATGCAGGACACTTTACGCATTTTGCGATTAAAACATTCTAGAGCTGCAGAAGCAGGGTCTATGAATAGGAAAGCGATTATGAGCTATATATAAAGAAAGTTTGCAGTGACCTCTAGCGGCTAATTGAATAAGTTAGAATTCATATCTCGAAAAGAGCAAGCTAGTTGAAAATTTTCAAATATAAAGCTTTAGACCGTTCTCTAATTCAGTACTCCGCAATTGATGTGTCGAGGCACATTGTTATGCCACGAGACGATGCTAAATATGCCACGAGACGATACTAAATATGCCACGAGACGATGCTAAATATGCCACGAGACGATGTTAAATATGCCACGAGACGATGCTAAGTATGCCACGAGACGATGCTAAATATACTACGAGATGATGCTAAATATGCCACGAGACGATGTTAAATATGCCACGAGACGATGCTAAGTATGCCACGAGACGATGCTAAATATACTACGATACGATGCTAAATATGCCACGAGACGATACTAAATATGCCACCAGACGATGCTAAATATGCCACGAGACGATGCTAAATATATCACGAGACGATGTTAAATATGCCACGAGACGATGCTAAGTATGCCACGAGACGATGCTAAATATACTACGAGATGATGCTAAATATGCCACGAGACGATGCTAAATATACCACGAGACGATACTAAATATGCCACCAGACGATGCTAAGTATGCCACGAGACGATGCTAAATATGCCACGAGACGATGTTAAATATGCCACGAGACGATGCTAAGTATGCCACGAGACGATGCTAAATATACTACGAGATGATGCTAAATATGCCACGAGACGATGCTAAGTATGCCACGAGACGATGCTAAATATGCCACCAGACGATGCTAAGTATGCCACGAGACGATGCTAAATATGCCACGAGACGATGTTAAATATGCCACGAGACGATGCTAAGTATGCCACGAGAAGATGTTAAATATACTACGAGACGATGCTAAGTATGCCACGAGACGATGCTAAATATGCCACGAGACGATGCTAAATATGCCACGAAACGATGTTAAATATGCCACGAGACGATGCTAAGTATGCCATGAGACGATGCTAAATATACTACGAGATGATGCTAAATATGCCACCAGACGATGCTAAGTATGCCACGAGATGATGATAAATATGCCACGAGACGATGCTAAATATGCCACGAGACGATGCTAAGAATGCCATGACACGATGCTAAGTAGGCCATGAGACGACGTTAAGTAGGCCACGAGACGACGTTAAGTATACCACGAGACGACGCTAACTGTACCACGAGACGATGCTAAGTATGCTACGATGCATTGTCTTCAAGGGGGGATGTGCAGTACAAGCAATTTACATCGAACGCACAGTTGATAATCATTCGGAAAGTAGTTACAATTATTTTCGGTTAATATGCTACTAAGAATATGGTCACCAAATACCTAACCTATAACATCGTGAAATCTGCAAGGAACTTTACACTCAGTTGCTTGTAGTTGGTTTGCCAGATCGGATAGGTTTTAGTTCTAAGTGAAAAAAATAGTTGTTAACTGAAAAGTAAAATTTTTCAAATAAGAAAATTATAAATAAATGTAATATCCGCGCATGCACTTTCTAACTCCTACATATTTTGTTCATTTTTGCTCGTGGTGTGCCGCGGTATTCTGGGAAGAACGTTGGTGTGTCGTAAAATTCTGGGAAAACATTAAGTATGCCGAATAGGAGAGCAAATTGTGGAGCACTGCTCTGTTTAGTATGGAATGACGTGAAGTTTGTACATGCATGTACACAAACTATAGAAAGCTGAGTGGGTAGCATATGGCCTTCCCTACAGACTCAAATTCGTTTTCTCGTTCTTCTTTTCATAATTAGTTAAATTGAGTTTAATTGCACACACACACACATACACACAGATAGTGTTTTCGTGTTCTGGAGGTGCTAAAACGTGTAGATCCGCAAAAAATCCGATTTGCGATTTTCAGCACGTTTCCAATACTTTACCTACACATTACCATGTATTGTAAGGAAAGTACAAATGCAACATATGACTATATTGCATGCTTATTTTACTTTCACTTTCTCAAACTTCTATGTAACAATTCATAACATACACATCCTGATATTTTTTCTCAAACTTACTGAAAGATGTGTACAGAAAATTTACTTCCTAAAACTGTTACCGCAGTACTTTGCGGCCTTACAAAGAAACCTAGATAGAGTTTTTCCCCCCCGCAATTAACGTTGACATAATTTCGAGTAATTAGAAACAATTCCCTTTCTGGTATTATAATTATGAAAATTCTGTCTTTACTCTGTTTACTTTTAAACCATTAATTGAGTTTATGCATGTGGAAAAGCATTTCTTCAGTGTTTCTCATTAACGTGAATTAAGATAGATGAATCTGAAAATGAAAAACATTTTCAGAGCGTGAGTCTTCAAACGACATTCAGATTCCATAGATTTTGTATTTATTTTTATCTCACAAAAATATCATTTCATGATAAAAAAATCTGATGTGGGAGGCACATGACTTTCCTTATATAATGCAATTAACTTACTATTTTTACACCAAAAAAATGGGTTATTCTTATGGTAGATACTTATATTCTTTCAAAGGTATTGCATTTTCGTTAATTAGTCATCATTTTCATACAATTAATGTTATTTTTATCCATTTGGCGAGATTTTCGTTAATTTGCAACATTTATAAAAGTCGCCAAGTTGACGACATTCCGCCAAATCCGTCGCTAAAATCTCGCCAAGCGTTATGGACGGAGAAATTAAATTATTCTTATAGCAAATAAATGACAATTGGCGTTCAAATACAAATGTATTACTTAAAGTATCTTTTCTTATGAATGGAACGAGCTAGATCCACGAGAATGATGTCACCAAATTTATCGCATGATATTCCATATGAAAAGTGGACATGTTTCTCAACAGTTAATATATTATTTTTAATTTATGGAATTGTTTTATAAATTTACTTGAAAAATGTGCAATATCTCGAGAAAGGTTCATGCTAGCTTTCTAAAGTTTATGTCAATCGTTTTCTAAGGAAAAATTACATAAGAAATGTCTATTTGCGTAACTTTATTAAAGGTTTTGATTTTTTGATGATTTTTTCAAATTTCACTCGAAAATTTAGGAGGGTTCTGAACATTCGATTGTGTTTTAAAACAATAGGCTTCCAGTATTCATGGATTGTGATTTTTGTACCAAATTTCATTCGAATCGCTCCATTCGTTCGTGAGATATCGTCTTCACAGGCTCACTGACACACACCCACACACAGACACGCACATACTTTCACACACACACACACACACCTACACACAGACACCCACATACTTTCACACACACACCCACATACCCACACACCCACACACAGACGCACACATACTTTCACACACACACACACACACATAGTCAATACTTCAAAAATGTTCTATTCGTAATTAGGGATGCTTGAAACGTGCTTTCACGTCGAAAACTCGAATTCGAATTTTCAACCCTGTCACAATACTTTCCTTATATATTATGTATATAATGAAAGTAAAAATAAACTCTCCAACAAGTATAAGGAACAAGAACTTTTGCCAAAAATGTTGTAAAATCTCAAAATGGTTTTCCCCAAGGAACCGAAGCTGTACTTTCAGGTTTGAGGTACCCAATGGTAGAGCGTCTTCTAGACAGTTTGGAGATCCACGGTTCGATTCCCGGTTGGGACAGCAAAGTTCTTCACAATGGCGAACGAACGAATTAGCCCTGTATGTTAGTGCAAAGATGTTGGAAGTTTGAAAGTTACTCTAGTATGACCAGCACGAATTCAGTGGACTCTGAGATATTGAGCGCCGATTTCAAATCAAGAGGACAACGCAGGATACTAACCTGGGAAAAAATAGTAGTATCGGGAGGCTGACCTGAGATAAGAAGTAGCAAGAGGTGGTCAGTCAATTGTTCTATACGGATCGGAGACTTGGACTTTAATTAAAAGATATACCGATCTTTTGGGAATATGGGAAAGAAAAATTCTGCGGAGAATTTTCGGAGCAATATGTGAAGATGGACATTGGAGGAGTAGAACAAATAAAGAGATTTATGAGAGATATAAAGAGATAGATATTGTTACAACTATAAGGAAAAAAGATTTCAATGGCTCGGACATATGATGAGGATGGACGAGAAGAGAGCCACTAGAAAGCTTTTCGAGGGAAACCCAGGCGGGTCAAGATCCCGAGGAGGAGCTAGGGTCAGATGGAAGGAGCAGGTAGAGGAGGATTTGAAATTGCTTGGTATTAGCAATTATAAGGGGAAAGCGGTCAATAGAAAGGAATGGTCAAAAATCTGAAAGGAGGTCAAGGCCCTACTGTAGTACCATGTAGTACCATGGTGATGATGTAGTACCACGGTGATGCTGTAGTACCATGGGGGCTCTAGTACCATGGTGATGATGATGAGGTGGTCAGTCAGATTTTCCGTGTCCCGCGAATCTGACATTAGATGGTGGAGAATTCAGAATCCACTTCGACAATAAGAGCTTGCAATTCCGTCCCAGATGCTCAATGGTAGAGCGTCGGCTGGCCAGTTCGGAGATCCAGGGTTCGATTCCCGGTTGGAGTAGCTAGGTTCTTTACAAAGTTAAGCGCTTTATTCACAAGTAAAGAACTTCATGGTAATTAATTGGAGTGTGGATCAACTCAACTTTCTCCTCCATTTTTAAGTAACTTGTGAATTTTTTTTCAAATTTTACAACTGTACAACGTAACATGCTGTAATTGTGAAAATTCGGAACAACGTTTTTTTCTGATACTGTTGAACTTACGGACAAATGATACTGAAACATCACTACAATACCATCACCTAACAAAACACAACTAAGTTAATTGATTGTGTGTCATTCTGATCAATTTGGCAATATTTTAATCAATTTGGCGACATTTTTGTCCATTAGTTTTACCCATCATCCACGCCAACCATGTCAGACGATGCTTAGGCGAAATTGAAATCTGCGGCCACACTCCTCATACTCCGCCTATTCCCAGGATTCCCAAAGATTCTTCCTCGTGTAAAATCAAAAATTTGATGTGGGCAGCACATGACTTTCCCTGCAGACTGTATTTCTTTACGGTCTGTATTCGTATCGGATTTTTTCTGTATTTCTTTAAGAAATCATTAAATTGAGTTTCATTGCATAAAATAACACTAAATTTGCATTTTTAATTCAATTTCTGCTTTTATTTGGTAATTGGACATACAAAGGCGGCATAGCAAAAATGCGAAAAATCTCAAATTTCTCGACAACGATTAGTCCTAGAGAAATAGAGTTGTTCTTATTCTTTTCTTCGTCAAAAATTACGTATAAAACAAGCACTTAATTGATACTTTTGAACATACGTAGTTTTTTTTTTTAGATATTGGGGATTTTTGCGGACCGTTTCGTAAAAAAAGCTGGTTGTTCTTTTCCGAATCGTACCAAAATCTAATCAGCACCAGAATATCCCATAAGAGATTTATCTAGCAAATTTTGTGAAATTTGGTCAAATAGTATTTCCGCTGGAGTGGATACATGAAATTTTTGCGGACCATTTCGCACAAAAAGGCGGGTTTTTTTCCGAATTGTACTAAAAACTAATCAGCACCAGGGTCGCACCCAAGGGTCTTACCTACCAAATTTTATGAAATTCGGTTCATTAGTTTTTGAGTTAGAGTGGATACATCCATTGCACAGACACACAGACAGACACACACACAGACATACGCACAGACGTCACGCTAAAAATAGTGTTTTTGTATTCTAGATATCCCGAAACGTGTAGATCCGTCGAAAACTCGAGTTGCGCGATTTTCGACGTGATTCCAATACTTTCCCTATACATTACCATGTATTGCAGGAAAAGTAATTAAATGGTTCGTAATGGCCATATCTTTCTCTTTTATACGAAACAAACCTCACTAAGAGTGTGGAACACTCTTGTTCATCTGCCCAACCAGTGCGGAAACAAGGTTCTTTAATATAAGCTTGGGCAGCCAGCCCGACTACGATTAAAAAAAGCTGATGTGGTCAGTAAATGACTTTCCCTGCCAACTCATATTCATGTTCTCTTTATTTCTTTAATAATTCATAAACAACAATAAATTCACATTTTTACTTTCCCTGCAATACAAAGTAATGTATAGGGAAAGTATAGAAATCATGCCGAAAATCTCAACTCAAGTTTTCGATGGATCTATACGTTTCGGTTACCTTTAGAATACGAAAAAACTATTTTTATCGTGAAATCTTTGTGTGTGTCTGTGTGTCTGTCTGTGCAATGTATGTATCCACTTTAACTCGAAAACTACTGCACCAAATTTCATAAAATTTGGTAGGTAAGTAACTTGTGAGCGACGCTGGTGCAGATTGGTATTTGGTACGATTCGGGACAAAAGAACTCGCATTTGTTTGCATGTATCCACTCTAGCTGAAAAACAAATAGATCAAATTTTACAAAATTTGGTAGATAAATAGATAATTTGATAGATAATAAATAAATAATATGTAATTGGTTATTCTGTTGCTGACTTGACTTTGGTACGACTCGGAAAAAAGAAGAATCTGCCTTTTTTGCGAAATGGCCCGCAAAAATCGTCAAAATCTAAAATAAAGAACTACGTATGCTTAAATATATCAATTAATTGCTTGTTTTATAAGTAACTTTTAACAATAAAAAGAATAAGACTCGCCGTTCTTGAGATATTTTATATTTTTCGCATTTTTCAACACCACTTTAGAAAATAAGCCCAGCTACCAAATGAGAACGAAAATTGAAATAAAAATCTGATGTGGGTAGCACATTTCTTTCCCTGCAGACCTATATCCATGTTCTCTTTATTTTAATTAAATTTAATTCACTTTTATTTCAATCAATTTTTGTTCTTCATTGGTAACTGGACTTATTTTCAAAGGTGGCGTACAGAAAATACGAAAAAACTAAAATATCTCGAGAACGGCTAGACCTAGAGTAATAGGATTGATCTTATTATTTTCTTCGTTGAAAATTACGTGTAAAGCAAGCATTTAATGGATATATTTACGCATACGTAGTTTTTTATTTTAGATTTTGACGATTTTTGGGGACCATTTTACAAAAAAATGTAGGTTATTTTTTTCCGAATCATACTAAAATCTAATCAGCCCCAGGGTGACTCACATGCAACTTATCTACCGAATTTTGTAAAATTCAGTCCATTAGATTTTCAGCTAGAGTGGATACAGTTTTTTGCGGACCATTTCGCAAAAAGAGGAGGGTTCTTTTATCCCGCTTCATACCCAAAGCTAATCAGCATCAGATTCGCCCACAACTGACTTACCTACCAAAGTTTATGAAATTCAGTCAAGTTTAGTTAGAGTGGATACAAAATCTGCACAGACAGACAGCCAGACACAGGGACAGACACACAGACACACAGCCAGACACAGAGACAGACACACAGACACACACACAGACGTCAAGATAAAAATAGTTTTTTCGTATTCTAGAGGTCTCGAAACGCGTAGATCCGTCGAAAACTCGATTTGCGATTTTCAGCACGATTCTAAAACTTTCCCTATACATTAGCATGTATTGCAGGAAAAGTAAAAATCTGATGGGCAGCACATGACTTTCCCTGCAGACTTATATTCACGTTCTCTTTATTTTAATTAAATTTAATTCACTTTTAATTCATATTTCGTTCTCATTTGATAACTGGACTTATTTTCAAAGGTGGCGTAGAGAAAATGCGGAAAAACTTAAATATCTCGAGAACGGCTAGCCCTAGTGTAATGGGATTAGTTTTATTCTTTTCTTCGTTAAAAATTATCTATTAAACACGCATTTAATGGATATATTTGAGCATACGTAGTTTTTTATTTTCGATATTGGCAATTTTTGCGGTCCATTTTGCAAAAAGGGCAGGTTATTTTTTTCCGAATCATACCAAAATCTAATGAGCACCAGGGTGTGCCACACATTACTTATCTACCGAATTTTGTGAAATTCGGTCCTTCTTTACTTTTTCAGCTAGAGTGGATACAAGCTTTTGCGGGCCATTTCGTAAAAAAAGGCGGGTTCTTTTATTCCGAATTGTACCCAAAACTAATCAGTACCAGATTCTCCCACAAGTGACTTACCTACCAAATTTTATGAAATTCGGTCCATTAGTTTTGAAGTTAGAGTGGATACAAAATGTGCACAGACAGACAGACAGAGACACAGACTGTCATGTCGCAATTCTGCGCCATGAGCCTTTCTTATTTTTCTGCGAGAGAAACATCCTTCTCTCCGTTCGTGCCTGTGCTGTGTTTTTCGTTAAGACTTGTTTCTATTGAAATTACATTAAAAAGCGCATTTGGTCGTGAATTCGTTGGAATGTCTGGACTTAGTGTCTGGCCGGGATGCGTGACGTCGGCTCACTTGTTACTAGGAGAAGCGCGCCTGTCCAATCAGGAAGAGGCGAAAAGCGAAGGAGAACCTTTTTTTCGTGGGCTCGAGCGACCCACACTTTGCTCTCTTCGAGCTGGAAAATTCCGACTGAAAGGTCGCATCGAAAGTTTTGTCTTGTAAATAGACAAAGGCTTTTAGCCGAAATGGCTAACTGGCGGAGATGGGCATTTTGGTTCTAAAGGAAACCGCCCCTGCATTTCTGGAGATGATTGAAGAAGATCCTGGAAACCTACATTAACTTTTCTGTACATTTTCTAAAATATAATTTTTTATTCCAGGAAATCTATCCGACATCGACGCCGAGCTTGAAGTAGTTATTCCGCCATTGTTCGGATTGGTGCATAATAGACTGATGTCCAGTACCTAAAGTTTTGGACTCCTCATCGATTCTTTTTTTGAGAACTTTGGTTCCACCTAAAATCGTGCACATCTGATGAGAGGTATTTTCTGAAAAGCTTGAAATGTATAATAGCCAGGTAACATTTTCTTTACGGGAATTTTAATGCCGTACAGCACCGGCATAGTGAAGAATGATTTCTATAATTCATAGGCTCATGTCAAAAATGTATTTATGGATAATTTAAAATCAAAATTAAGATCATATGATTATTGAAGTGAATTATTGGTTGCTATATTATTTTGACCAGAGCAGTAATGTTGAATGTGTTATAATAGATAAGCTCTGAAGTCTCTGAATTAAAATTTGAAAGCTAAAATGCATATATTCATTTTTGAAAATATTAAATAAATATTAATTTGTGTGATAAATGAGCCTGATTTTTGCGTTGCCTTTGTGTTTTACTCACTGCAAATCATTTAGGATTTAATTCTCCTAAACTGGGAAACTCTTTAAAATTTGAACCTGGTGTTTTAATTGGTAATGTTGACAAAATTTATTATGTTGAAATTAATTGTTCTCTTTGGCATTTTGAAATTACGTTCACGTCCTTGTGCGTAGTGGAGTCAGTAGATGCTGTATGGTACTGATTCCGCTCCCACACAGACACACAGACAGACACAGAGACACACAGGTACTTCTTTGTCTTTTCTTCAATAAAAATTACGTATAAAACAAGAATTTAATGGATATATTTCAAGCATACATAGTTTCTATTTTAGATTTTGTCGATTTTTGCGGGTCAGTTTGCAAAGAAAGGCAGGATTTTTTTTCCGAATCGTACCAAAACCTATTCGGCACCAGAGTGCCCCACAAGCGACTTATCTACTAAATTTTGGGAAATGCGGTCTATTAGATTTTCAGCTAGAGTGGATAAAATCTTTTGCGGGCCATTTCACAAAAAAAGGCGGGCTCTTTTATCCCGAATCTTTCCCAAAACTAATTAGCAACAGATTCGCCCACAAATGACTTACCTACCAAATTTTATGAAATTCGGTCAGTTTACAAAATCTGCACAGACAGACAGACAGACACACAGACACGCACACAGACGTCACGCTAAAAATAGTTTTTTCGTATTCTAGAGGTCTCGAAACGTGTAGATCCTTCGAAAACTCGAGTTGCGATTTTCGACATGATTCCAATACTTTCCCTATATATTACCATGAATTGCAGGGAAAGTAAAATGTAAATTCAGTTTAATTTTAAATAATTATAGTTGTTTTGTGAAATTAAACTCAACGAAATGATTTATTGAAGAAATAAAGAGGACCTGAATATAAGGGGAAAGTCATGTTCTGCCCACATCATATTTATAATTCAAATTTTGTTTTTATTTGGTAATTGGCCAGTTTTCCGAAAGCGGCGTAACGAAAATGCAAGAAATCTGAAATCTCTTGAGAACGGTTAGTCCTAAAGTAATTGGGTTGAACTTATTCTTTTCTTCATCAAAAATTGTGTATAACGCAAGCATTTAATTGAAACATTTGAGCTTATGGTGTCTTTTTTTTAGATTTTGGTGGTTTTTGAGGGCCATTTCTTAAAATAAGGCAGGTTGTTCTTTTCCGAATCATACCAAAGTCTAATCAGCAACAGAGTATCCCAAAAGTAACTTATCTACCAAATTTTGTGAAATTTGACCAATTAGTACAGTGGATACATGAAATGCGTAAGGGCCATTTCTGAAAAAATCGGGTTTTGTTCTTCCGAATCATACTAAAATTTAATCAGTACTAGGGACATGCTCCATTGACTTATTTACCAAATTTTATGAAATTCGGTCCATTAGTTTTTGATTTAGAGTGGATATAAACATTGCATATATTGACACACACACTGGCGTCATGCTAAAATAGTATATTCTACAGTTCCCAAAATGTGTAGATTTGTCGAAAACTCTGCGATTTTCGGCATAATTCCAATACTTACCGTATACATTGCCATGTATTGCAGGGAAAGTAAATATCTGATGTGGGCAGCATATGATTTTCCCTACGGAGTCAAATTCATTGCCACTTTATATTTTTAATTCATTAAATTGAGTTTAATTGCAAAAAGCTGAATTTGTACTTTTGATTCGATTTTTTTTTCTATTTTGTAACTGGACATTTTTTTTCAAGGTAAAATTTTCATTTTTTTTCAGTGAAAATGCGAAAAAACTGAAATATCTCGAGAACGGTTAGTCCTAGAGTAATGGGGTTCTTCACCTCGCTAAAAATTACATATAAAACAAGCATCTAATTGACACATTTAAACATACGTAGTCTTTTATTTTAGATTTTGCGATTTTTGCGGGGGCCATTTCGTAAAAAAGGCGGTTTCTTCGTTTCCGAATCGTACCAAAATCAAAGCAGCACAGGGATATTCCACAGGTGACTTATCTACCAAATTCTGGGAAATTTGGTCAATTAGTTTTTTTAACTTGAACGGATACAGGAGATTTTGGCAGGTCATTTCGCAAAAAAAATGTGGCTCTTTTATCTCGATTCGTACCAAAAACTAATCAGATCCAGGATCACACACAAGTGACTTACCTACCAAATTTTATCAAATTTGATCCATAAGTCTTTGAGTTAGAGTGGATACGTAAATTGCACAGATAAACACAGAGACACACAGACAGACAGACGTCACGCTAAAAATAGTTTTTTCGTATTCTAGAGGTCCCAAAACTTGTAGTTCCGTTGATAACTATATAGTTGCGATTTTAGATACGATTCCAATACTTTCCCTACACATTACCATTTATTGCAGGGAAAGTAAAAATTGTTAAATTACCTTAGAAAAGCATAACATTTCGTAATTCGTGAAGGGTAGAGGCACGGAGAAGGGTAGAGCCCCTATATACTATATACAGCTGGCTCATGAGCACCATATTGCTGCCCGATTACAGCCGATTGGGAAAACGTGAAACTGGTCTTGATTTGGTGAGATTATCGCGACAGTTGCAAAAATCGTTCTCTTCGAAAATATTTTCGAATTTCGGGTGGTTTGCTCTTCGTTGTTGGCTTTTGCCCTTTCATTCTTTGAGATGTAGTTTGAAAAATTTTATAGTTTGAAAAATTGTTTTATAGTTGAAAAAAATGTAGCTGTTTTTACCATTCATATGTATCAGCATATTGCTCTTGGATTGACTAAATCATACATATACCGTATTGCCATAAAAAGGGCATTAGCTAAATTGTAATGAGCGCTGTTTGTTAATTTACAACATAGAAATTTGAATCTAACATTCTAAACTGTTTAAAATTCTATTTATTTACTTTAAAACACATTACTCAAGTCACGGACAGGGGCTTCAAAGGATTACTCGAAGTGCCTTGTGATCACTTAATCTTTCAACTTCAAATTTACTCTGTCGCCAAATTTGAATATCGACTACTTCTGACATTGAGGGTTGCAACTCAGTTATCAGGGCCTTCCTTCATTTCTGGGAATCTAACCATCCTAAAACCATTTCTTGAATCGTTTGAACAGTTTATGGTCGAACACCCACTCATATTCCGAGTATTTGATATCAAACTACAGTATTCGTCAAGCGGTTGCCAAGGTACGAGATAGGGAAATTGACAACAATATGACTGATGCGTCAGCTCGTATATATAGAAGCTTTAGAGAAGGGGGGACTTTCAGAGTCGTTGCCAAAACACAGTAAGTTTTCACATTATTACAATTAAAAATTGTTTGTTAATTTTGAAGTGGCAGTATCCAGACATAAACAAATTTCGCTTAGATTTTAAATTCTGCTATGCACCCTTCCCCAGTGACATTCAAAGAAATGTAGTGGCGTCGGTGGAGTAGAGTAACAGTCGCTGTTAACAAATTCGGTCTCTTCATAAAGTCCGAGAATAAAATGGTCGCGTTTGCTATTTCCGTGACATCAAATGCGTAGAGCCATGTAAAATGAATAAGTCAATCATGCTCGGGATAAGATAATTTTGTGCGAAACCATTATCATTCTTTTCCCTTTTATTACTTTCCTTATATACATAATGTATAAGGAAAGTACTGTGACTGAGTCGAAAATTCGAATTCGAGTTTTCGACGGGAGAGCAGGTTTCAAGCATCTCTGATCACTAACCAAACATCTTTGAGGTGATGTCTCTGTGTGTGTGTGTATGTGTATGTGTGAAAGTATGTGTTTGTGTCTGTGCGTCTGTGTGTGTCAGTGAGTCTTTGGAGACGAAATCTCAGGAACGAATGGAACGATTTGAATGAAATTTGGTACAAAAACCACAATCCCTGAATACTATTGTTTTTAAACGCGATCGAATGTTCAGAACCCCCCTAAATTTTTGAGTGAAATTTTGAAAAATCATCAAAAAATCAAAACCTTTAATAAAGTTACGCAAATAGACATTTCGTATGTAATTTTTCTTTAGAAAATGATTGACATAAACTTTAGAACGCTAGTCTGAACCATTCTCGAGATATTGCATATTTTTCAAATAAATTTATAAAAAAATCCCATAAATTAAAAAAAATATATTAGCTGTTGAGAAACATGTTCACTTCTCATATGTAATAACATGCGATAAATTGAGTGACATCATTCTCGTGGATCTAGCTCGTTCCATTCATAAGAAAATATACTTTGAGTAATACATTTGTATTTGAACGCCAATAATCATTTATCTGCTATAAGAATAACTTATTTCTTCATCCATAACGCTTGGCGAGATTTTGGCGACGAGTTTCGCGGAATGTCGCCAACTTGGCGGTTTTTTAAATATTGGCAAATTAACGAAAATCTCGCCAAATGGTTAAAAATGACGCTAAATCGATGAAAATGACGACTAATTAACGAAAATTCAATTTCTTGGAAATAATATAAGTATCTACTATAAGAATAATCTATTTTTTTGCTGTAAAAGTAGTAAATTCATTGTATCATATAAGGAAAGTTAGGAGCTACCCACATCAGATTTTCTTTTAACTGCTTATGACGTTATCTCTGATGTCACCATTCTAAAATTTGAATATGCACCAGATTCTGGCGGAATATCCTTGGTTATATAAATCGTCAGAGGTCGGTTCATTTAAGTATTATGTTGTAACCATTAGAAATATTTTTACGCGCTAGTGTAGTAACACGACTTTTATAATTTCTCATTATCATATTTATTAATTCATTTATGAACATAACCTTTCTTAAACATGTACTTCACGAAACCTTTTATGGCTGAAAATTCTGGATATTCTCTCCTAAACTTACTGAAATGTCTTTTGAAGAGTTTTACTTTCTAAAACAAGGTAATTATGACATTGAGAAAAAAAAGTCGAGATAATTTAGTGAGTTCTCTTTTCTTACGTTGAACTTTGGTATAAGTGCGAAAGATCAGAAACTATCTTTCAGTATTTCTTTAATTATGAAAATTCTGGTCTTTAATCTGATTACTTTTAAAGTTTTAATGAAGTTTATATATTTAGGAGGTGTTTCTGTCGTGTCTCATATTAAGGTGAATAAAAATAAATGAAGATGTGAATCAAATAAATATTCTAGGTATTTAATAAACTTAATAAACTGGGCCACAACGCAAAATACTACAGAAATGAAGTTAAAAAAGCAAACATACGTTTTTGGAAATTTTTAGATTTATTTCATTAGTGTGAACATACTAACAATTTCCAACAAACTGACTATTTTCAATTTGTCAGAAAAACACAACCAAAATTGGAATATTTTTTTTTCTTTTAAATTAAATAGATATTTCTCGTAATTCCCATTGAATTTCGAATATCCTATTTTCGATTTACCTCATTTCAATTCTTCTACTAAGCAGCCGGCACCAATGCACTGCAACCTGCTTAAATTTGATTCAATATGCATGTTGGGAATGTGCATCATAGATCTCCATAGACGTTTGCAAAATTGCGGCAGGCGGCATCAAATAAATGGCAGCCTACATCATTTTGATGCCATGTGCGCGGGAAAATTGTATTTATAGGTTTCCATAGATGTTTACAAAATTGTAGCAGACGGCATCAAATAAATTGCAACTTGCATCAATTTACTGTTGTATGCATGGTTAGACTGTATTTGTAAGTCTCCATAGATGTTTGTCAAATTGTGACAGCGGGCATTAAATAAATTGCTACTGTCATAATTGTGGTGTCATATGCGTGGTAGGACTGTATTTGTAGGTCTTCACAGACGTTTGCAAAATTGTAGCATCAAATAAATTGCACTCGGCATCAATCGGATGCCATATGTATGGTATATTTGCAAGTCTCCATAGCTATTTGCAAAATTGTGACAGCCTGCATCAAATGCATTGCAACCGGTATCAATTTGATCCCACATGCATGCCAAGACTATATTTGTAACTCTCCATAGACGCTAGCAAAATTGTGGTTTCCGCCATCAATTAAAATGCAATCGACATCAATTGGATTCCATATGTATGGCACATTTGCAGATCTTAATAGATCTTCTCAAAACTGTGGCAGCCAGCATAAAATAAATTACAACCGGTATCAACTTGATGCCATATGAATTGTAGGACTACTTTTATAGGTCGCCACAGACGTTAAAAAACCTTTAGCACATATTGGATTATTGCGATCAGGCTTCAGTATCGGCTTTTACATGTTAAAAACATATGAAAAGCGCAAATGCAGCCCATGGACTCTATTAACTGCAATGGAAGAAACTCTTCTAAATAGGAAGACATTGTTAAAGAAATATTACGTTCTATTGCTCCTTGAAATAGATGGTTTTGTTACATAGCTGAATAATTTTAAAGGTGTCTGCATTTATAAAATATCTGATGTGGGGAGCAAATGACTTTTCCTGCAGACTTAAATTTATTTTTTTATTTCAAATCACACTGAATTTGCACTTTTAATTCAATTTTTGCTCTCATTTGGTAACTGGACTTATTTTCAAAGGTGGCGCATCGAAAATGCTAGAAAACTAAAATATCTCGAACCCGGTGAGTCCTGGTATAGTGTGGCTAGCCTTATTCTTTTCATCGTTAAAAATTACGTATAAAACAGCTATTTAAATGATATATTTGAGCAGACGTAAGTTTTTACTTTAGATTTTGACGATTTTTGCTGGCCATTTCGCAGAAAATGCCAGGTTATTTTTTCCGAATCGTACCGAAATCTAATCCGCATAAGTGTAACCAGTTACCCACACCAGTGTAACCCCCCAGTTACTTAACTACCAAATTTTATAAAATTTGATCCATTAGTTTTTCAGCTAGAATGGATACGGGCAGTTTTTGCGGGACATTTCCCCAAAAAAAAGACGGATTAATTTATCTCGAATCATACACAAAACTAATCAGCACCACTGTCACCCACAAGTGACTTACATACCACATTTCGTAAAATTTCGTCCATTAGTTTTTGAGTTAGAGTGGGTACATACATTGCACATACAGACACACAGACACACAGGCAGACAGACACACAGACAGACGCCACGATAAAAATATTTTTTCGTGCTCTATAGGTGTGAAAACGTGTAGATCCGTCGAAAAAATCCGTAGAGAAAATACGAAAAAACTAAAATATCTCGAGAACGGCTAGTCCTAGTGAAAAGGGGTTGATCTTATTCTTTTCTTCGCTAAAAATTGCGTATAAAATAAACATTTAATGGATATATTTGAGCATACGTAGTTTTTATTTTATATTTTTACGATTTTTACAGGCCATTTTGCAAAAAAAGGCGGATTATTTTTTTCGAATCTTACCAAAATCTAATCAGCACGAGGGTGACCCACAAGCGACTTATCTACCGAATTTTTTGAAATTCGGTCCATTTGTATTTCAACTGGAGTGGATATAGGCAATTTTTGTGGCCATTTAGCAAAAAAAGGCGGGTTCTTTTATCCCGAATCGTACTCAAAACTAATCAGCACCAGATTCTTCAACAAGTGACTTATCTACCAAATTTTATGAAATTCGGTCAATTAGTTCTTTAGTTATAGTGGATATAAAATCTGCACAGACAGACACGCAGACAGACACACAGACAGACACACAGATAGACACACAGGCACACACACAGATGTCACACTAAAAATAATTTTATCGTATTCTAGAGGTCTCGAAATATGTAGATGCGTCGAAAACTCGAGTTGCGATTTTCGGCATGATTCCAATAAGTTCCCTATGCATTACCATGTATTTCAGGGAAAGTAAAATGAGCGATGCTAAATGATTCTAAAATTTCGAAGTCATAAAAAATTCAAAGTACTTTATTTGTACACAATCAGTCAGATAATAATGCAACGTCCTTTGTAGACTCTAAATTGCTTTAAACTTTAAAGCGATATTTCTATGAATTATAATAAGATAAATTCGATATTCATTAATTTGAACTTTAAGATTTAATGCATTTACTGCTTAAATTAAAGTATTCCCATCCAATTAAGTCTAAGTCGCTATTTATTGCCCACCAGATAGATGAAGATTCTAAGAAGCTTCTGCTTTCGGAATTTAATCGTTATGCACTAGAATAGAATACTATGAAATTATACAAATTAAAGTTATAAATTGTGACGTCAAATTATACGATGAATAGGAATGGCACAAAGGCGATTTTTATAAAATATCATACAATTGAATTTAAGTGTTTAGAAATTTTGGGTATTTATTTTCTTGAAATTTGATGTGAATAACATCTATGGTCGGGGTTACATACAAATTAAAGTTATAAATTATGCCGTCAAATTATAGGACGGGTAAGAACGACACAAAGCTGATTTTTATATGATATCGTATAACTGAATTCAGGTGTTCACAAATTTTGCGTATTTATTTTCTTGAAATTTGATGTGAATAACATCTATGGTCGGGGTTACACACAAATAAAGTTCTAAATTATGGCATCAAATTATACAATGGGTAAGAACGACACAAAGCTGATTTTTATATGATATCGTGCAATTGAATTCAAGTGCTCAGAAATTATGAGTATTTATTTCCTTGGAATTTGATGTGAATAACATCTATGGTCGGGGTTACATACAAATTAAAGTTATAAATTATGACGTCAAATTATAGGACGGGTAAGAACGACAGAAAGCTGATTTTTATATAATATCGTACAATTGAATTCAAGTGTTCAGAAATTTCGAGTATTTATTTTCTTGAAATTTGATGTGAATATCCATCATTTTTCCCAATGTAAAAATCGTGATTTTCAAAGTTCTTTTAAATTTATATTTAATGTCGCATCTGTCCTAAAACCGCTTTATTTTTGCATGTTATCTGCGTTTCTAAATTCTGTGCTTACGCAATTACAATATTTTTTATTTAAATGATTACTAAACTTTGATTATTTCTTTAACGAAGCCTAATTTTAACGAATGCAAAACGTACGCAAAACAAGCGATCGTAAGATGACTTGTATAAGAATTGCTGAATTTTTTAACACAAAATTATTTAGTTTTGGAGTCCGGAATATGAGTAATATGAATGGAATATTCATTGATTTTACTTAGATAGAGAAGCACGAGATTTTATGGCATAGCCTTTTTTGATGAAATTTTAAGTTTCCAATCATTGTACTATTATAATTTTAAAAATATCACAGCTGAATGTATCGCATAGAGATATTTAAATAAAATTGCATTTCAGTTGGAAAGTGTTTCATAATCAATGTTTTATGCATGATTAATATTCCTTGTTATATAATATCATGTAATCGAATTCAAATGTTCAGAAATTTTGAGTATTTATTTTCCTGAAATTTAATGTAAAAAGCATCTTTGGTAGGGGCATATCATTTATACAAATTAAAGTTTTACATTGTGACTTCAAAATATAAGACAAGTGAGAATCGCACAAAGCTGATTTTTAACACTTTCCAACATAGTTGAAAAGTAGTTCCAACATAATCTGTTTGTCTGTCTACCCGTTCGCACAATAACTGTCGTAAAAATGATTTTATCAAAATGAAATTTTAGTATGCTGTTGAGACGGTCTGTGGGACATATGGGAATGTCAATTATTTGTCACGCATTTGTAAATTATTGTCACGCAAAATTATTTAGCTCTGGAATCTGGAATAAAAGCGATACAAATGAAATAATTATTGCTTTTACATAGAGAGCCAGACGATTTATATTTCAATGACGTCATTTGAATAACGTTTGTTTTTCTTGATGAAGTTTTCAAATATAATAAATTATTGTAGTGTCGTGATAATTGAACAAATATTACTGTTGAATTTATCGGTGGCGCCGTAAATGACGAAACTTATGTTGGCTTGTTGAAACATATTTAATTTATCTTAGAATATGGCCGAAATTATCGTATGCGTGTAACATTATTATACATTGGGTTGTGTGCCGCTGATAACCCACCAATTTTATCTTTAGCGCGAGTCCTGGAACAGAATATTAATTAATATGAGACTATAATTAACTGTACCATTTTAACTTAACATAAAATCACTTATTATTAATATTCTATTAATTATTAAATTAGTTACTATAATCATTCATATTAATTGCGGCGGAGAGAGACAATGTGAGACTTAAAAATGCCTAAAATGTATTTAAGATCTTCAACAATTATTAATGGGCACATACCTTCACTTTCGGCTTTGGCCATGGATCACAGTTCTTGCATCAGCATATCGTACAGGCCGTAACTGTACGTGTTTGGCTCCAACTCGTACTGCTAATTGTACTGCAATTGATCTAGCCATTTCTTTGGAATCTCTACGGAACACACTGCAACACTTGCCTCTTGCTTCGGACTTTTTAAACTACTTCATGACCCTTGTTTCACAACTCCTAACTGATTATTCTCGTAGAAGTTGTTGAGACCCAGACCGTCCGACCTACCAGAAAGGTGTAAGGTAACCGTCTCGTAGAAGTTGTGTAATTTCATCTCTTGGTTGCCCCTTCTTTTTGCCTGAGGTGTGACACGCCTCTATGGCTCTGATTGGGTGACCTAAAAGCACTGAGCCCAGACATCTTCTCTTCCATAATTGGTTATTCTTTTTAACCACTCTCCTGGCCTCTCCTTATCCTTAGAGTCCTTCAACCCACTTGTCTTGACGCCAGGGTGTTGTTGTTGTTGTTGTTGAGACCCAGACCGTCCGACCTACCAGAAAGGTGTAAGGTTACGACGCCAGGGTGTTGTAAAAACTGGCATCATTTCATCTGAAGCATTGTTGGTAATTGCAACCAGCCATAAATATTGAACATAAAACTGTCTCACTTAAATCTGGTGTGAGATCTATTTCTGGTCTCACAGTATCACATTTTAGAGATGTTTAAATAAAACTGCATTTCAGTTGCAAAGTATTTCATAAACAATGCTTTATGCATGATTGATCTTTCTTGTTATATAATGTCATCGAATAGAATTCCAGCGTTTAGAAATTTTGAGTATTTATTTTCTAGAAATTTGATGTGATGAACATCTATGGTCGGGGTATTAAGCTTTGAAATCGGAGCGTTAACAAAAATTTAATAAACACTTTAGACTCTTACATCACCAAACCTAATAGATAAAAACGTGAATAATTTGCACTTGTTTTGTTGGAAATGAAGTACAATTTATGAATATATACAAGTATTTTAAATATTTTAATATTTTGAAAAAAAAAAATTAAAGTTTTGTTCGAGAGAGTTTTTGGCTCACTTTATTTATTTTCACTCTAAATATCTTTTAAATTATTAAAGATGGATACAAATATGTTCAATAGGAATTCAATTTCAGTTTCTATATGAATTATTTTTTTTACAGAGCTTCTATAGTTTTTGAGTAATCGTCTTGCCAAGGTGAAGAATATTGAAAATTTCAGTTTTTAACACTTTTCAACATAGTTGAAACATATCTATGTGTTTGGTTATTCTGTCTGTCTGTCTGTCTGTTCGCATGATAACTGCCGTAAAAATTACTTTATCAAAATGAAATTTTAGTATGTTGTTGAGACGGGCAGTGCGACATATGGGAATGAAAATGAATAATATCACCCAATTAGTTTTGGATTTTACTTGGGTTGAAAAAATTACATACATTGAACTCCATGAGACTTAATTTTTCAATAATTTTTTAAACAAAATTAAATTTACAAATTTCTTCAAAAATTAAAAAAAATATTGAAATCATCACGTAAAATGTGTAAAAAAATTTTCGGCAAAATATGTTAGATAGTTTTTTAAATAAAAATTGAAATATTAATTACACTCATGATATATAGAAAAATCACGTGACCCATTGTAAAAAATCTGATGTGCGCAACACATGACTTTTCTTATATAATGTAATGAATTTACTACTTTACGGTTAAATAAACAGTTATTCTTATAGTAGATACTTATATTCTTTCCAAGATAGTGAATTTTCGTCAATTAGTCGTCATTTTCATTGATATAACGTCAATTTTATAAATTTGGCGAGATTTTTGTTAAATTGGCAACAATTAAAAATGTAGCCAAGTTGGCGACAATCCGCCAAATTTGTCGGCAAAATCTCGCCAACCGTTATGGACGGAGAAATAAGTTATTCTTACAGCAGATAAATGACTATTGGCGTTCAAATACAAAAGTATTACTCAAAGTATCTTTTTTCATGAATGGAACGAGCTAGATCCACGAGAATAATGTCATCAAATTTATCGCATGGTATTACATATGAAAAGTGAACATGTTTATCAATAGGAAATATATATTTTTGATTTTATATAACTTTTTGATACTTTTTTTGAAAAATATGCAATATCTCAAGAACAGTTCATGTTAGCGTTCTAAAATTTATGTCAATCGTTTTCTAATGAAAAATTACATAAGAAATGTCTATTTGCGTAACTTTACTAGCGGTTTTGATTTTTTGACGATTTTTTCGAAATTTCACTCGAAAATTTAGGGGGGTTCTGAACATTCGATTACGCATAAAAACAATAGGCTTCCAGTGTTTACGGATTGTGATTTTTGCACCAAATTTCGTTTGATTCGATCCATGCGTTCGTCAGTTATCGTCTCCACAGACTCACTGACACACACACACACACACAGACATCACTTCAAAAATGTTTGATTCGTGATTAGGGATGCTTGAAGCGTGCTCTCCCGTCGAAAACTCGAATTCGAATTTTCGACCCCGTCACAATACTTTCCTTATACATTATGTATGTAAGGAAAGTAATAAATCTCAAAAATTAAAAGTGGGAGACTAAGCTTTCACGCTTTCTACCGATGGTGTAATTAAGTCATAGAAACTGAACGTTTCTTTAAAAATTTTTTCTTAAAATTTGAAAATCACTCTCTCACTTTACAGACACTATATCTCTCATAGTGCTACAATTTTTTCTCTGCTTTCAAAGCCGAAAGTCGCCCTCAAAATCATGAACTTTACTTGCTCTCAACTTTGCTGACCTTTTAAAAACTGAAGAGCCTTTATCACGTTCGAGACGGTTTCGGTCCCTGGGGTCTGACGCCAAACTTTTCCGTTTGGCCAGTATCCGGTCTTAAGGACCGGCCCTGAATCTGCCGTTTAGCCGGCGTTGGATTCTGTAGACCGACGGTATCGAATTTGATAAATAAATATAATTTATTAAACATAAAAAATACACTTACAAAATTGTAATTTATATAACATAAAAATACACTCACACTTACATCTTCAGTGTATTTTATTGGAATATTCTAAATATAAAGTGAAATAGAATCTCTATTGCGTCAAGCGCGTTGTCTACTGTCTTACTCTGTAAGCCCAAATATCCACTGAGGACTCTCCGCCGGCAGAACGGACAAAATCGGCTCCGCCTTGAACGTGTTAAATTGCAAGACTTAAATTTACGTATCTAGTAAATTATTTTTTCATACTCTGCAGAAGACAGGTAAGGCCAGTTAGATAATAAAAAAATCTGATGTAGGCAGCACATGACTTTCCCTGAAGACTTATATCCACGTTCTTTTTATTTTAATTAAATGTAAATAACTTTTAATTCAATTTTCGTTTGCTAACTGGACTTATTTTCAAAGATGGCGTAGAGAAAAAAAAAAAAAAAAAAAAAAAAAAAAAAAAAAAAAAACACGTATAAAACAAGCATTTAATGGATATATTTGAGCATACGTTGTTTTTATTTTAGATTTTGACGATTTTTGCTGGCCATTTTGCAGAAAACGGCAGGTTATTTTTTTCTGAATCCTACCCAAATCTGATCAGCGACAGGGTGACACACAAGCGACTTATCTCCCAAATTTTGTGAAATTCGGTCTATTAGTTTTTCAGCTTGAGCGGATACAGGCTTTCGCGGGCCATTTAGCAAAAAAAGGCGGGTTCTTTTATCCCGAATTGTACCTAAACCTAATCAGCACCAGATTTGTTCACAAGTGGCTTACCTACCAAATTTTATGAAATTCGGTCAATTAGTTTTTTAGAGTGGATACAAAATCTGCACAGACAGACACACACACAGACGTCACGCTAAAAATAGTATTTTCGTATTTTAGACGTCTGGAAACGCGTAGATCCGTCGAAAACTACAGTTGAGATTTTCGGCATGATTCCAATACTTCCCCTATACATTACCATGTATTGCAGGGAAAGTAAAAATTAATTAAAAGAAGCAATAAAACACGTTGCAAACTTCCGCGTTGCAAAAATGCAATAGCCATAAAAATTACTGTTTGAATATTATTTACAAATACAGTGTATTTTCAAATTGATTTTTCAACTTTTTTTAGAACAGGGCATTTCCCAAATAGCAGAATTTGATCACATTTTTACGTTCGTCAGGCTTTTTCAATCTTCTCATTTACCGTTGTTTCTATTTCTATCATAAGTAATCATTTTAGGTCGATTTTCTGTTTTTCAACTCTGATTATATGTCTGGAATTTCAGAGGAAAATGGAAAATCAATATTATTCAGAGAGATGTAAAAAATGGAGCGTCTCAGTTTATGCGAATAACATTATCAATATAAAGCTCTTTCAATTTTATTATTGCATGATATATTCATATTTTAAAGAACGTCGTAGATGATTCCATTTACCTAAAAACATAAAATTATTTTTAGAGATGAAAGTAAAATGATTTCATTTAAAAAAAAAAAATTAAAAAGAAAAAAAAATTGATGTGGACAGTGCATGACTTTCGCTACAGGCATATTCGTAGTACTTACCTTATGTACATTGTATAATATATATAAAGTATTGTGACAGGGCCGAAAATTCGAATTCGAGTTTTCGACGGGAGATCATGTTTCAGGCATTCCTGACGACGAATCGAACATTTTTGAGGTGATGTCTGTGTGTGTGTATGTATCAGTGAGTATCAGTATGTATCTCTGGAGACGATATCTCACGAACGAATGGAGAGATTCGAATGAAATTTTGTACAAAATTACAATCCATAATATTGGAAGCCTATTGTTTTTAAACATACTCGAATGTTCAGATCCCCTTTAAATTTTCAAGTGAAATTTTGAAAAATTCATCATCAAGTTCTAAGGATCACGAATCGAACATTTTTGACGTGATGTCTGTGTGTGTGTGTGTGTGTATCAGTGAGTCTGTGGAGACGATATCTCACGAACGAATGGAGCAATTCGAATGAAATTTAGTACGAGAATTACAATCCGTGAATACTGGAATATTGTTTTTAAACACAATCGAATGTTTGGAACTCTTCTAAATTTTCGAGTGAAATTTAAAAAAAATCATCAAAACATCAAAACCTTTAATAAAGTTACGCAAATAGACATTTCTTATGTAATTTTTCATTAGAAAACGATTGACATAAATTTTAGGACCCTAGCATTAACCGTTCACGAGATATTGCACAATTAAAAAAAATATATAAAAAAATTATATAAAATAAAAAAAGTATATCCTCTTAGAAACATGTTCGTTTTCATATGTAATATCATGCGATAAATTGAGTGGCATTATTCTCATGGATCAAGCTCATTTCATTCATGAAAAAAGATACTTTGAGTAATACTTTTGTATTTGAACGCCAATAGTCATTTATCTGCTATAAGAATAACTTATTTCTCCATAACGCTTGGCGAGATTTTGGCGACGAATTTGGCGGAATGTCGTCAACTTGGCGACTTTATTAGTTGTTGCCAAATTTACAAAAATCTCGCCAAATGGATAAAATTTACTCTAAATCAATGAAAATGACGACTATTTGACGAAAATTCAATATCTTGGAAAGACTATATGTATAGTCTATAAGAAAAACCTATATTGTTTTTACTGTAAATGTAGTAAATTCATTGCATTATATAAGGAAAGTCATGAGCTGCCCACATCAGATTTTTTCTTTATTTATTCCATCATGCATTCATTTAGGGGTTTCCGTGACATAAATATTATTTATTTTAATATCTGGGATTTTAGAAATAAATTGTATTCCTGAAATGCATGCCTATACAAGGATTAATTTATATATGAAAAATTATTGAACAATTTGAAATTATATTTTTAAACGATTTAAATTTTTACTTTCCTTATATACAATAATGTATAAGGGAAGTATTGTGACGGGACTGAAAATTCGAATTCGAGTTTTCGAAGGGAGAGCATGTTTCAAACATGCCTGATCACGAATCTAACATTTTTGAAGTGATGTCTGTGTGTGTGTGTGTGTGTGTGTGAAAGTATGTGTGTGCGTCAGAGAGCCTGTGGTGACGATAACTGACGAAATATTATATTATACGCAATCATGTTCCGAACCCCCCTAAATTTTCGAGTGAAATTTTGAAAAAATCGTCAAAAAATCAAAACCTGTAATAAAGTTACGCGAATAGACATTTCTTATGTATTTTTTCATTAGAAAACGATTAACATAAATTTTAAAACGCTAACATGAACCGTTTTCGAGATATTGCACATTTAAAAAAAATTATCAAAAAGTCATATAAAATAAAAAAATATTTCCTATTAAGAAACATGTTCACTTGTCATATGTAATACCATGTAATAAATTTGGTAACATCATTCTCGTGGATCTAGCTCGTTCCATTCATGAAAAAAGATACTTTGAGTAATACTTTTGTATTTGAATAGTCATTTGCCAATAGTCATTTATCTGATGTAAGAATAACTTATTTATCCGTCCATAACGCTTGACGTGGATTTTGGCGACGCATTTGGTGGAATGTCGCCAACTTGGCGACATTTTTAATTGTTGCCAAATTAACAAAAATCTCGCCAAATGGATAAAAATGACGCTAAATCAATGAAAATGACGACTCATTGAAGAAAATTCAATATCTTGGAAATAATATAAGTATCTACTATAAGAATAACATTTTTTTTTAACCGTAGAAGTAGTAAATTCATTGCATTATATAAGGAAAGTCCTGTGTTGCCCACATCAGATATTTTTAGATGTAATGCTTGACAACGAAAAGAAAAAAACAACAACTTCATACTTCTAGGACTAACCGTGCTCGAGATAATTTAGCATTTTCGTACTTTTACCATATCGCCTTAGAAAGTGCATCCAGTTGTCAAACGAAAACGAAAATTGAAATAAAACGTCAAATTCATTGTAATATTTAAGAATTATCGGTGTTATTTTGTGCTATTAAACTCAATGTAATGAATTATAAACGAAAACACGAGAAAATGAATTTGAGTGTGTAAGAAAAGTCAAGGGATTCTCCCATGAGGCTTTTGAATTTATATTCAGTGAAGATGTTTAGTATAATTTCTTTTCCTTATCTTTCTAGTTTGTCCCCCTGTTGAAAAATAAGACTTTTTTATATGCCGTTTTTAAAGGAACTCAAAAAATAGTCTTCGCGGAATACGTCTCAATCTATTAAGAAATTTGTTGCTAAATTAACGAAGAACTCGTCAAATGGATAAAAATGACTCTAAATCAATGAAAATGACGACTCATTGACGAAAATTCAATATCTTGGAAAGAATATAAATTTCTACTATAAAAATAATCTCTTTTTTTTTACTGTAAAAGTGGTAAATTCATTGAATTATATAAGGAATGTCATGTGCTGTCCACATCAGATTTTTGAATTTAAAACATGTTTAATTGTTGATGGAATTCTCTGATCCTTTTTCATAATTTTTTTCACTGTTGTGAACAGAAAAGGTGTCGTATAAATTTCTCTTCAGATTTAAAACTCTATTATTTGTAAAATTTTTAATAAATTAAAATGTAAAATATTTATTTTTTAAGAGTAATATTTGTTTATAGGAAAATACGCTAAATAATTCACTCGAAACACAAAAATAACCTGAAGATAATGTATTAAATATAGAATAGAGGAATTCTGTATAAAATTCTATATATATACCTTCTAAGGAAATTAAATATATTCTTCTAAATGAAAAAAATCCATTTCGAGGTATATGAACTTCATTACTCACCTTTCAACAAAACGGATAGTAAAAAGTAAAAACTGATATATCAGCAAATGGTATCACCATAAGAACATTCTTTTGCGTTATTTTTTTTAAAAGCTGTATAGTGCTTTTCAAGCAACGAAAATAACAAGAAAGATCAATCATGCATAAAGCATTGAATAAGAAACTCTTTCCAACTGAAATGCAATTTTATTTAAATATCCATAAAATGTAATAAACTCCGCGCTGCTATTTTTTAAATTATCACAGTGCTTCAGTAATTTATTATACTTGAAAACATAAAACTTTGTCGAAAACGACAATACTACGTAGTTACACAGAATGAACTTTATTTAAATAACGTCATCAAAATATAAATCGTCCGCCTGTCTATATAAAATCAATTCATTCATATCATTTGTAATCCAGACTCCAGAGCTAAATAATTTTGCGTGAAAAAAATTCAGTAATTCTTACACAACTCACCTAACTATCGCTTGATTTGTTTACATTTTGCATGCGTTAAAATTAGGTTTCGTTGTAGAAATAATTAAAATTTAGTGATCATTCAAAATAATAAATATTGTAATTGCGTTTGCACAGAATTTAGATGAGCAGATAAAACACAAGAAAAACAAGAAAGATTAACCATGCATAAAGCATTGATTATGAAAAACTTTCCAACTTCAATGCAATTTTATTTGAACATCTCTAAAATACGATGCATTCCTCGGTAATATTTATAAAATTATCACAATACTGCATTCATTTATTATATTTGAAAACTTAAAATTTCATCTAAAACAAATGAACTTCATTCAAATGACGGCATCGAAATATAAATTGCCTGGTTTAAGCATCTCTAAAATGCGATACATTCCTCGGTAATATTTTTAAAATTATCATAATACTACAATGATTTGTTATATTTGAAAACTTCATCGAAAACAAATGAAATTCATTAAAATGACGTCATCGAAATATAACACGCCTGGCTCTCTCTATAAAAGCAGCAATTCATCATAACTTTTTTCCATTCATTTCATTCATCACAATACTATAATAATTTATTTTATTTAAAACCTTAAGACCATGGAGGTACAAGTTATTAAACTTTATGCTTAAAACCTCACCGAAAAAATCGTCCTTCTCTGTGTAAAATCAATGAATGTTTCATTCATATCAGCTATATTGTAGACTCCATGAGCTAAATAATTTTGTGTTAAAGAAATTCAGCAATTCTTATACAACTCATTCAACATCTTTCGGTATTTACATTCTCCAAAAGTGAAAATTATGCTTCGTTGTAGAAATAATCAAAGTTGGATGATCATTTAAACTCAAATATATTATAATTGCGTTGTTTGAATATGTAGATGCATAGAATTTGAGCAAAAATAAGGCAGTTTTAGGACGGATGCAACACTAAATAGGAATTAAAAAGAATAAAATTCACGATATTGACACAAGATGGATGCTATATTTTATTTTGAAGTGGGTCACGTGATCTTTTTATATAATGGTCACGTGACCGCCTCATATAAAAGGTGTAATTATTATTTTTTTATTTAAAAAACTACTGAATATATTTTTCTGATATTTTTTTATATATTTTATGGGGTAATTTGAATATTTACTAAAACTTTCGAAGCAATTTGTGAATTTTAAATCCGGTAAAAAATGTTTGAAAAATTAGGTCTGATAGAGTTCAATGTATTTCATTTTTTCAACCCGGGTTCAATCCAAAAGTAATTGGGTGATATTATTCATTTATATTCCCATAGGTTCCACAGACCGTCTGAACAACATACTAAAATTTCATTTTGATAAAGTCATTTTTTACGCAGTTATCGTGCTAACGGACAGACAGACAGACAGAGAGACAGAGAGAATGAACAAAGTCATAAACACTTTTCAACTTTGTTGTAAAGTGTTAATAATTCTACCTTCGGGTGCCCCGGGTCATTAGACTAAACAGAAGCAGTGCACACATTCTTCCTTAAATGTAATGTTAGGGCCACGACAACAACAACAACAACAACAAGTGTTAATAAAAAAGCGGTTTTATGACGGATGCAACACTAAATATAAATTCAAAAGATCTTTAAACATCACAATTTTTACACAGCTAAAAAAATTGATGCCATATATATATATATATATTTTTTTTTTTTTGCAACGAGTCACGTGATCTCTTCATTTAACATGAGGGTAATTATTGCTACAATTTTTATTTAAAAACGCACGCAACATATTTTACTGAAATTTTTTTATACATTTTGTAACAATTTCGAATATTTTTAAAATTTTCGAATCAATTTGTGAATTTTAACTTTTCTTAATATTTCTTGAAACATTGAATTCCATAGGGTTCAATGTATTTCGTTTTCTCAACCCGGGTTAAATCCGAAACTAATTGGGGGACTTTTATTCCCATGTGTCCCACAGATCATTTCAACAACATACTAAAATTTTATATTGATAAAGTCATTTTGCGACTGTTATCGTGCGAACGGACATGCAGAATGACCAAAGTGATAAACGCTTTTCAACTATGTTGGAAAGTGGTAAAAATGTGTTTCTTTACAATATACGAACGTAACCCCTACTTCACAATCACCTAAATGCGCAGTGTCAGAATGGCAGAGCACGAAATTCAACCTTGAGGGCTGAAAAAACTCGTGTATGCTAAATTCGACAAAGCTGAATCCCAATATGAAATCCGTTTTTCGAATTAGTCCTTGGATTTCGAGAAATAGCTTCTCAAAGTTCTTTTCTTTTATTTTTAATACTTTACAACAAAGTTGAAAAGTATTTAGTGACTTTGCTCATTCTGTCTGTCTGTCTGTCTGTCCGTTAGCACGATAACTGCCGTAAAAGTGACTTTATCAAAATGAAATTTTAGTATGTTGTTCAGACGGTCTGTGGGACCTATGGGAATATAAATGAATACTAATATCACCCAATTAGTTTTGGATTGAACCCGGATTGAAAAAATGAAATACATTGAACCCTATGTAACCTAATTTTTCAAACCCTTTTTAAGCGGATTTAAAATTCCCAAATTGCTTCGAAAGTTTTAGAAAATATTCTAATTATCCCATAAAATATATAAAACAAATGTCAGCAAAATATATTCGGTAGTTTTTAAAATAAAAATTAAAACAATTATTGCACCTTTTATATGAAGCGATCACGTGACCATTATATGAAGAAATCACGTGACCCACTTCAAAATAAAATTTGGCATCCATTTTGTGTCAAAATCGTGATTTTTAAAGTTCTTTTCAATTCATAATTAGTGTTAAATCCGTCCTAAAATCGTTTTTTTTTAATAAATTCTGTGCATCTACATACTGAAAGAACGCAATTATAATATATGTGACTTTAAATGATCATTCAACTTTGATTATTTATATAACGAAGCCTAGTTTTCTCTTATGGAAAATGTAAACAGAAAAATATGTAGAATTAGTTGTATAAGAATTGCTGCATTTATTTAACGCAAAATTATTTAGCTCATGGAGTCTGCAATATTCTGATATGAATGAAATATTCATTGATTTTACAGAGAAAAGGACGATTTTTTGGATGAAGTTTTAAGCTTAGAGTTTAATTACTTGTACCTCCATGATCTTAAGTTTTTAAATAAAATAAATTATTATAGTATTGTGATGATTGAAATGAAGCCAAAAAAGTTATGAATGAAATGCTGCTTTTATAGAGAGAGCCAGGCGTGTTATATTTCGATGACGTAATTTGAATAAATTTCAGTTGCTTTCGATGAAGTTTTCAAATATAATAAATTATTGTCGTATTATGATAATTTAAAAATATTACCGAGGAATGTATCGCATTTTAGAGATGTTTAAATAAAATTGCATTGAATTTGGAAAGTGTTTCACAATCAATGCTGTATGCATGATTGATCTTTCTTGTTGTGTTTATAATCTCTGCCCGAAAATGTTGCCACAGGAAGATGCAATTGTATTGTCATGAAACTAATTCAGCTGTCATCAAACTAATTTAGGAAAACTGTATTCAGCGCATGGAGTTAGGGATGAAACCACCTCCATAATCCTGCTGAATAGGAAAGTTAATGTTGAGATGTCATCTCAATTTAAAATCCAAAACCATGGAGTTAAGGAGACTTGCCTCCTCCTTTATCTTCTAATTCATGTTTTAAACAATGCGTTTCATGTTCATAGATAGATTAGTTGGAGCTAAATTGTATGATCATGGAGACAGAGGGAGTTAGCTGAACAGTAATTTCTCCAAACTGCGTATGAGAAGGTAAAAATTTACTTTTTCATTTTCTCGAAACATAACGAGATTTTAAAATTTGATGTGACTGTCCTTTGGATCCGATTGTATTAATTATAGACTAGCAGCGATTACCCGGCGTTGCTCGGGATTTACTATGATAAAAATTACACCGGAACATATAGGGCCGAGTGCGATATATTACCGCTGAATGTATCGCATTTTAGAGATGCTTAAATAAAATTAAAGTTTGAAAGTGTTTCATAATCAATGCTTTACGCATGATTGATCTTTGTAATTTCTTAATACTTATCGTTGTTGAGTAAGCCTGTGAGAAATAAACCATGGTGATAGTTTCCATTTAAATTCATATCTCAAACCTGCGATTTTCAAAATTGTCTAATACGTTCAATAAACTCCCACAAAACTCAGTGTTGAGTAAAACTGTGAGAAATAAACCATGGTGATAGTTTCCATTTAAATTCATATCTCAAACTTGCGATTTTCAAAATTATCTTAATACGTTCATTAAACTCCCACAAAACTCAGTGTTGAGTACGCCTGTGAGAAATAAACCATGGTGAAAGTTTCCATTTAAATTCATATCTCAAACCTACGATTTTCAAAATTCTCTTAATACGTTCAATAAACTCCCACAAAACTCAGTGTTGAGTACGCCTGTGAGAAATAAACCACGGTGAAAGTTTCCATTTAAATTCATATCTCAAACCTACGATTTTCAAAATTATCTTGATACGTTCAATAAACTCCCACAAAACTCAGTGTTGAGTAAGTCCGTTAAAAATAAACTACGGTGAAAGTTTCCATTTAAATTCATATCTCAAACCTGCGATTTTCAAAATTGTCTAATACATTCAATAAACTCCCACAAAACTCAGTGTTGAGTAAGCCTGTGAGAAATAAACCATGGTGAAAGTTTCCATTTAAATTCATATCTCAAACCTGCGATTTTCAAAATTGTCTAATACATTCAATAAACTCCCACAAAACTCAGTGTTGAGTAAGCCTGTGAGAAATAAACCATGGTGAAAGTTTCCATTTAAATTCATATCTCAAACCTGCGATTTTCAAAATTGTCTAATACATTCAATAAACTCCCACAAAACTCAGTGTTGAGTAAGCCTGTGAGAAATAAACCATGGTGAAAGTTTCCATTTAAATTCATATCTCAAACCTGCGATTTTCAAAATTGTCTAATACATTCAATAAACTCCCACAAAACTCAGTGTTGAGTAAGCCTGTGAGAAATAAACCATGGTGAAAGTTTCCATTTAAATTCATATCTCAAACCTGCGATTTTCAAAATTGTCTAATACATTCAATAAACTCCCACAAAACTCAGTGTTGAGTAAGCCTGTGAGAAATAAACCATGGTGAAAGTTTCCATTTAAATTCATATCTCAAACCTGCGATTTTCAAAATTGTCTAATACATTCAATAAACTCCCACAAAACTCAGTGTTGAGTAAGCCTGTGAGAAATAAACCATGGTGAAAGTTTCCATTTAAATTCATATCTCAAACCTGCGATTTTCAAAATTGTCTAATACATTCAATAAACTTCCACAAAACTCAGTGTTGAGTAAGCCTGTGAGAAATAAACCATGGTGAAAGTTTCCATTTAAATTCATATCTCAAACCTGCGATTTTCAAAATTGTCTAATACATTCAATAAACTCCCACAAAACTCAGTGTTGAGTAAGCCTGTGAGAAATAAACCATGGTGAAAGTTTCCATTTAAATTCATATCTCAAACCTGCGATTTTCAAAATTGTCTAATACATTCAATAAACTCCCACAAAACTCAGTGTTGAGTAAGCCTGTGAGAAATAAACCATGGTGAAAGTTTCCATTTAAATTCATATCTCAAACCTGCGATTTTCAAAATTGTCTAATACATTCAATAAACTCCCACAAAACTCAGTGTTGAGTAAGCCTGTGAGAAATAAACCATGGTGAAAGTTTCCATTTAAATTCATATCTCAAACCTGCGATTTTCAAAATTGTCTAATACATTCAATAAACTCCCACAAAACTCAGTGTTGAGTAAGCCTGTGAGAAATAAACCATGGTGAAAGTTTCCATTTAAATTCATATCTCAAACCTGCGATTTTCAAAATTGTCTAATACATTCAATAAACTCCCACAAAACTCAGTGTTGAGTAAGCCTGTGAGAAATAAACCATGGTGAAAGTTTCCATTTAAATTCATATCTCAAACCTGCGATTTTCAAAATTGTCTAATACATTCAATAAACTCCCACAAAACTCAGTGTTGAGTAAGCCTGTGAGAAATAAACCATGGTGAAAGTTTCCATTTAAATTCATATCTCAAACCTGCGATTTTCAAAATTGTCTAATACATTCAATAAACTCCCACAAAACTCAGTGTTGAGTAAGCCTGTGAGAAATAAACCATGGTGAAAGTTTCCATTTAAATTCATATCTCAAACCTGCGATTTTCAAAATTGTCTAATACATTCAATAAACTCCCACAAAACTCAGTGTTGAGTAAGCCTGTGAGAAATAAACCATGGTCAAAGTTTCCATTTAAATTCATATCTCAAACCTGCGATTTTCAAAATTGTCTAATACATTCAATAAACTCCCACAAAACTCAGTGTTGAGTAAACCTGTGAGAAATAAACCATGGTGAAAATTTCTATTTAAATTCATATCTCAAACCTGCGATTTTCAAAATTATCTTAATACGTTCAATATACTCCCACAAAACTCAGTGTTGAGTAAGCCTGTGAGAAATAAACCATGGTGAAAGTTTCCATTTAAATTCATATCTCAAACCTGCGATTTTCAAAAATCATCTTAATACGTTCAATAAACTCCCACAAAACTCAGTGTTGAGTAAGCCCGTTAAAAATAAACTATGGTGAAAGTTTCCATTTAAATTCATATCTCAAACCTGCGATTTTCAAAATTGTCTAATACATTCAATATACTCCCACAAAACTCAGTGTTGAGTAAGCCTGTGAGAAATAAACCATGGTGAAAGTTTCCATTTAAATTCATATCTCAAACCTGCGATTTTCAAAATTGTCTAATACATTCAATAAACTCCCACAAAACTCAGTGTTGAGTAAGCCTGTGAGAAATAAACCATGGTGAAAGTTTCCATTTAAATTCATATCTCAAACCTGCGATTTTCAAAATTGTCTAATACATTCAATAAACTCCCACAAAACTCAGTGTTGAGTAAGCCTGTGAGAAATAAACCATGGTGAAAGTTTCCATTTAAATTCATATCTCAAACCTGCGATTTTCAAAATTGTCTAATACATTCAATAAACTCCCACAAAACTCAGTGTTGAGTAAACCTGTGAGAAATAAACCATGGTGAAAATTTCTATTTAAATTCATATCTCAAACCTGCGATTTTCAAAATTATCTTAATACGTTCAATATACTCCCACAAAACTCAGTGTTGAGTAAGCCTGTGAGAAATAAACCATGGTGAAAGTTTCCATTTAAATTCATATCTCAAACCTGCGATTTTCAAAAATCATCTTAATACGTTCAATAAACTCCCACAAAACTCAGTGTTGAGTAAGCCCGTTAAAAATAAACTATGGTGAAAGTTTCCATTTAAATTCATATCTCAAACCTGCGATTTTCAAAATTGTCTAATACATTCAATATACTCCCACAAAACTCAGTGTTGAGTAAGCCTGTGAGAAATAAACCATGGTGAAAGTTTGCATTTAAATTCATATCTCAAACCTGCGATTTTCAAAAGTGTTGCGTTCAATAAACTCCCACAAAACTCAGAGATTTAATTGACTTTCACGTTTTAAATCAACAATGTCCAACTTTTTTCGTTATGAATCATGGAGTTAGAGAGTAGAACTCCCAGGTAAAAGTGTCGCTTTTCACTAATATCTCAAGAACCACTGGTCGTAGAAACTCGAAACATGGCCTATGTTTTTTGTGGAGTGATTTCAAGACTAACAAGACAAATTTCATGAAATTCGGTTCAGCCGTTTTTCAGTTATGGTGGATCATACATACACATTTTTCTTCTTTATATATATAGATAACAATGCTACAAATATACGGCACTTAAGCAATGGAATTTACTTATGTATCACGCCATGCCATTGTTTTAAAATCGAAAGTATTTGAATATTCAATTTTTTTAGAACAAACATAAATGACTACGAATTTTAAAGTTTTAATTTTCCAGTGGTTGATTAATGAACATTTAATACACATTAAAAAGCACTTAGTGAATAAACTTGGAAAAATATAATTTTTCTGGGAAAAGAACGAATTGAACTTTTATAATAATTTGAGGTTCGTGCACGTGTTTTCAATGTGAGTGCGTGTATATTTCTTTCACGAGACATAAGTGATACGCCTGCAATAATGAAAGGAGATAGATGTCCGCTTGTTCGTCAGATAATAACTTAGCGAAAAATCGAAGCGAGTCACAGCTAAGAAATTCGGTATAGTTATGATTCAACTTAAATTCCTGGATACTTTGGGGGAAATTTTTTAAAAAATCGAATCAGTTTTTTAGTTATTACTTTCCTTATATACATAATATATACGGAAAGTGTTGTGACGGGGTCGAAAATTCGAATTCGAGTTTTCGACTGGGGAAACCACGTTTCGAGCATCCCTGATCACGAATCAAGCATTTTTGAAGTGATGTCTCTCTCTCTCTCTCTCTCTCTCTCTGTGTGTGTGTGTGTGTGTGTGTGTGCGTGTGTGTGTGTGTGTGTGTGTGTGTGTGTGTGTGCGTGTGTGTGTGTGTGTGTGTCAGTGAGTCTGCGGAGACGGTAACTGACGAACGAATGGACCGATTCCAACGAAATTTAGAACAAAAATCACAATCCGTAAACACTGGAAGCTTATTGTTTTTATACGCAATCGAATGTTCAGAATCCTCCTAAATTTTCGAGTGAAATTTTGAAAAAATCGTCAAAAAATCAAAACTGCTAATAAAGTTACGCAAATAGACATTTCTTATGTAATTTTTCATTAGAAAACGATTGGAGTTCTCGAGATATTGCACATTTTTCAAAAAAAATATCAAAAAGTCATATAAAATTAAAAAAAAATAATATTTCCTATTGAGGAACTGTGAGACCAGAAATTGTTCTCACATGAGACATTTTTATTTGATTATTTATGGTGTCCTTTATGGAAAAGAAAGCTTGAGTCTGGCTGGCGCCGAACTTTACGACAACTTGAACTTTTAGATCAAATGCTATAAATTTAGGTGTGCCAGGCCACAGGGGCTGAGAGGGGCTGTGAAGTGATGCCATTGGGTTCAGAGGAACCAATGAGCGCCAAGGGGAAGAAGGGCGGAGCTCCCCCTCCCGCCGAAGGAACCACAAGTCTAAATCAGTTTTACGAAAGGAGCGAAGTGAATTAGACCTAGCAGACATGACCTAGGAGTTGCAGTTTGAGTACGAGTATTTACACTATCATGACTTAAGAGGAAAGAAATCAGAGTTCGGAGACACACACCCCAGAGTTGTGGACGAAATACACGAGTTTCAGTTATAGACAAAATGAGAGTGCAGTAGCATACGAAAGACAATGAGGAGTTGTGGCAAGCGTGATGAAAACCTTGGAGAGATGATAAGCCCAAGATTAAACTGGAAGGTGTGTGCTCTGACTGTTACCGGTCCTAGACACCATCGTAAAACTAATATTTTTGGTCGCATATCTCCCCTTGCTAAAATAAGTAAATGAAATTTGATAATAATTGAAAATTGATATTGATGAAATTTAGTGTTATTGATAAATTGATGTTGTTAATAAATTATATTGTTTAAGTTTAAATAGTCTAATCTTTTAATATATTAATTAATAATTCTTTTCAGGACATACACAAAAGGTAAAAATAATTGGAGGGGTTTTTGCGGCACAATAACGAGCAATGTACATTTAAATGTTAATTCCACTTTATGAGATCAACGGCCATGTCTTTAATGCTTAATAATAATAATCAATTATAATGTTAATTGTAAGTTAAACTGTAAGTTTCCTTTTTTATTTATTTTGCGTCCCACAGGAACATATTCACTTTTCATATGTAATACCATGCGATACATTTGGTGACATCATTTTCGCGGATCTAGCTCATTCCATTCATGAAAAAAGATACTTTGAGTAATACTTTTGTATTTGAAAACCAACAGTCATTTATCTGTTGTAAGAATAAATTATTTCTTCATCCATAACTCTTGGCGAGATTATGGCGACGAATTCGGTGGAATGTCGCCAACTTGGCGACTTTTTACATGCTGCTAAATTAACGAGAAACTCGCTAAATGGATAAAATGACGCTAAATCAATGACGACATGGAAAATGACGACTCATTGAAGAAAATTCAATATCTTGGAAAGAATATAAATAACTACTATAAAAATAATCTATTTTTTTTTACTGTAAAAATAGTAAATGCATTGCATTATATAAGAAAAGACATGTGCTGCCCACATCAGATTTTCTTTTGTTGCACTGTTGAGCGATTTTTAAATAAATCGGTTTCACTGATATTGAAAATATTATCACTGTATGTTCAGCTTCCCATCATCAAAAGGCTCGATAAAAGCTCTTTGTAATGAGCTTTGAACTGAATTCGTGGCGTAATTCATTTATATTTAAAAAGTTGTTTGAAAATACATGTTTTGGGACATTCCTTCTTTATTTTTGTGCATCGACTAATTGAAGATTCAATTTTTTTTGCGTGTATATGAAGTGATATCTTCCCATTCGAATACTAAAAAATCTGATGTTAGCAGCGTACGACTTTCCCTACAGGTCTAAATTCATTTTCTCTTTATTTCTTTATTTCATTAAATTGGGTTTAATTGTACTAAGTAACAAGCATTAGTTTTTGAAATAACACTGAATTTACATTTATAATTCAGTTTTTGTTTCCATTTGGTAGCTAGATGTATTTTTAAAACTATAGTAGCAAAAATGCGAACAAAATTTAATATCTTGGAAATGGCTAATTCTAGAGTAATGGAGTTGGTCTTATTCTTTTCATTGTGAAAAATTACCTATAAAAGAAGCATATATGAATAATTGATACATCTAAGCATATGTATTTTTGTTTAGATTTTAATGATTTTTGCGGCCCATTACGAAAAAAAAAAATACAGATTTTTTTTTATCGTACAGATTTTTTTTTATCGTATACGAATACATCGATATCGTATACTTCGATATCGAAACAAGACTGATATTGTCCTTTGTCGTAGATTGCAGTCATTCAGTGGGAAGATATTGCTACAAAACAAGATTTTTGAAAAATATTGTTAGTTCTACTTAACTTTTCGGATATTAGGTAGTTGGTTACAGTGTGGGAATTGGAATTTTATTACTTTACAACACTTTGACTGCAATACATGGTGATGTACAGGGAAAGTATTGCAATCGTGTCGAAAATTGCAACTCGAGTTTTCGATGAACCTGCACATTTTGAGATTCCTAGAGCACGAAAAATTTAGTTTTAGCGTGACGTCTGTGTCTCTCTCTCGATAATTCTCGTGAAAATAATACTTTCTCAAAACTGCGTATGAGAAGGTAAAAATCTACTTTTTCATTTTCTCGGTACATAACGAGATTTTAAAATTTGATGTACGTGTCCTTTCGACCTCCTTGTATTTGTTATAGATAACAATGTTACAGATATATGGCACATTAACAATGGTACAACATACGTATCACGCCATGCCATTGTCTTGAAATCAAAAGTATTTAAGCATTCATTTTTTTAGAACAAACAAGAAATGACTACGAATTTTAATTTTCCAATGAGTGAATAATGACCATTAAATACACATTAAAAAGAACTTAGCAAATAAACTTGAAAAATAAAATATAATTTTTCTAGAAAAAGAGCGAATTGAATTTTTATAATAATGAGATTCGTACAATAATACGTATGTTTAATGTGAGTGCGTGTATATATCCTTCACGAAACACAAGTGATACGCCTGCAATAACGAAGGAAGATGTCTGTTTGTTCGTCATATGGTAACGAAGCAAAAAATCGAAGCGATTTACAGTTATGAAATTCCGTACAGTGATGATTCAAGTTGGATTTCCATATACTTTAGAGCGATTAAAAAAGAAAAACGAGTTGGTTTAGTCTTTTTTTGGTTAAAGCACAATTTCGAGAGATTTTTAAATAAATCGGATTTTTAGATATCGTAGATATTATAAAGGTGTTTTCGTCTGGAAACCATCGGAAATATCGATAAGCAGTCTTTCTAAAGAGCTTCGAACCGAAATCGTGGAGTAATTCGTTCATATCGAAAAATTTGTTTGAAAATACATCGAAATACAAGTTTGGGGACATTTCATTTTCATTTTTGTCATCGGCGAATTAAAGATTCAGACGTCAGAGATAAGGAATACAAAAATTCCTAAACTGACTATGACCTTTCATATATATTGTTAAGCACACACTTTCTTGTTGTCGTTAGACGTGACCAGGATTCACGTAGACAGGTTTATATATGGATTTATGATATCTAGCAGGCCAGACAATGGCATCAGACTAGAATACGTCAATGTATTGCAGCCCTGACATGAAAGGTCAGATATCACTTAAATAAGGGGGCTTCAAGTACAGGTTTGGTCGAGCCAGAGCAGTTACTGGAGGCTAAAAAACCATGGGATTGGTTAAAAGGTTAACCAATAAGGAGGAATTACCACGCCGCCCTGAGGTTAACCAATGGTTGCCGAAGAGGCGTACCAGACCTCAGGCAAAAAGAGGTTGCAACCAGTAGAAGGTTTTACATAGCTACTGCAGATATGAAAAAGACAGATCAGTAATGTAGTAAGAGATGTAAGATACAGTTGGAGTAACAGGAGATAGCAGTTAGAGTCGATATGCATATATGCAGTAAACTCGGCTCAGGTGGATAAAGAGAAGCATCAAGGTTCTTATGCAGACCAGTCAGAATATTCAAGATGAATTAAGTTCCACACAGCCTCAGAGAATTTTGCATCAAGTTACTCATACAGTGCAGTAATGATACGGTAGTTCAACAAGCAATGATCCATAAACTTCTAACGACAACAAGAACGTATGTGCTTAACAATATATATAAAAGGTCATGGTCAGTTTAGGAAATTTTGTATGCCTGGTCTCACATGTCCACTCTCCTCTTTAAATATATAAGTATAATTGTAGTAATCTAATTATGATTATAAGGTGCTTAATAAATATATATGTTTTAAAGTTAAAATGGGTAAAGTTAATTGTATGGTATTATTTTAATATATTTTATTCAAGAAACTCGTACTAAAGATATTAATGGTGGGTTATTAGCGGCATTTCAAAGTATCAACGCAATGTGTTTAACTAACTTCAATAAACTCTTTTTTTTGTGCACCACAAGACGATTCTAATTTTTTTTTTGCATGAATATGTAGGGCATCTTCCAATTTGAATAATAAAAAATATTCAAGTGACAATATTTGTTAAGTTTGAATTAAATTTGCTGTGAAACTTCTCATAGGTTCTCCAATATCTCATAGCCAGAGTACAGAGGCCCCTTTGTTCAATATTGATGGGGAACGTTTTCTATTTTCCGTTTCATACGGATATCGCCAAGACTCGGTTCATGATGTCTCCGATTTCAGTGTGCGACTGCGATGGAATCAGTGTCAGTTTGAAAGTTTCTCAAATTTTGAATATTAATTTCAACTTCGATATTATATTTTAACAAGAAATACCAATCATGCTTAAAGCATTGATTACGAAACACTTTCTAACTGCAATGCAATTTTATTTAAACATCTCTAAAATACGATACATTCCTCTGTAATATTTTTACTTTCCCTGCAATACATTGTAATGTATAGGGAAAGTATTGGAATCAGGCCGAAAATCGCAACTCGAGTTTTCGACGGATCTACACATTTCAAGACCTCTAGAATACGAAAAAAACATTTTTAGCGTGACGTCTCTGTGTGTGTCTGTGTGTCTGTCTGTCTGTGCAGATATTGTATCTACTTTAACTAAAAAACTAATGGACCGAATTTCACAAAATTTGGTAGGTAAGTCACTTGTGAGCGAGTCTGGTGCTGATTAGTTTTGGGTATGATTCGGAATAAAAGAACCTGCCTTTTTTTTTCGAAATGGCCCGCAAAAGTTTGTATCCACTCTAACTAAAAAACTACTGGATCGAATTTAAGAAAATCCGGTAGATGAGTCACTTGTGGATTACCCTGGTGCTGATTAGATTTTGGTACGATTCGGAAAAAATAACCTGCCTTTTTTTGCAAAATGGACCGCAAAAATCGTCAAAATCTAAACTAAAGAACTAGGTATACTCAAATATATCCATTAAATGCTTGTTTAATACGTAATTTTTAACGACGAAAATAATAAGACCAACCCCATTACACTAGGACTAGCCGTTTTCGAGATATTTTAGTTTTCAGTATTTTCTCTACTCCACCTTTGAAAATAAGTCCGGTTACCGAATGAGAACGAAAATTGAATTAAAAGTGAAATAAATTTAATGAAAATAAAGAGAACGTTAATATAAGTCTGCAGGGAAAGTCATGTTCTGCCCACATCAGATTTTTATAATTATCACAATACTACATTAATTTATCATATTTGAAAACTTAAAACTTTATCGAAAAAAAAGAACTTTATTCAAATAACGTCATTGAAATATAAATTGTTTAAACATCTCTAAAATGCGATACATTCAGAAGTAATATTTTTAAATTATCACAATACTACAATAATTTCGTATATTTGAAAACTTCATCGAAAACAAATGAATTTTATTCAAATGACTTCAATAAAATGAAAATCGCCTGGCTCTCTATATAAAAGCAGCATTTCATTCATAAACTGTTTTCAATTCCTTTCTTTCATCCCAATACTACAATAATTTATTTTATTTAAAAACTTCAAACCATGGATGTATAAGTAATTTATCTCCATGCGTAAAACTTCATCGGAAAAATCGTCTGCTTCTCTATGTAAAATCAATAATTGTTTCATTCATATCAGCTATATTGCTGACTCTAGAGCTAAATAATTTTGCGTTAAAGAAATGCAGCAATTCCTATACAACTCATTCTACATCTTTTGGCGTTTACATTCTCCATAAGTGAAAATTAGGCTTCTTTCTAAAAATAATCAAAAATTGTATGATCATTTAAACTCATATATATTGTAATAGCGCTGTTTCAGTATGTAGACGCACATAATTTAAACAACAATAAAGCGGTTTTAGGACGGATACAAAATATAAATAAAAAATAATAAAAATCAAGCTTTTTCCACAGATGGATGGCATATTTTATTTTGATGTGAGTCACGTGATCTCTTCATATAATGGTCACGCCATCTCTCCATATGAAGGGTGTAATTATTATTTTAATTTTTATTTAAAAAACTACTGAATATATTTTGCTGAAATTTTTTTTATATATTTTACGGAATAATTTGAATATTTGCTAAAACTTTCGAAGCAAATTGTGAATTTTAAATTCGTTTAAAAAATGTTTGAAAAATTAGGTATCATAGGGTTCAATATATTTCATTTTTTCAACCCAGATTCAATCCAAAACTAATTGGGTGAAATTAGTCATTTATATTCTTATAGGTCCCACAGATAGTCTAAACAACATACTAAAATTTCATTTTGATAAAGCCATTTTTACGGCAGTTACCGTGCTAACGGACAGACAGACAGACAGACAGACAGGATGAACAAAGTCATAAACACTTTTCAACTATATTGTAAAGTGTTAATAAGGATGATTTTGTCCTTCGTCGTGAATTGCAATCGTTGAATGGGAAAATATTCCTACAAAACTAATTAAATTTGCTTTTCCTAGATTTTCAATAAATATTGTTAGTTCCAAACTTTAAGAATAAGGATATCCAAAAAATTGGGCATTACCATGCCCTTCATCCGTGGTAAATTGAAAATAATTGGCGAACATGTGCTTGCATACAGATTATAACCGCCAGACAATATTTACATATTAATCATTTTGCATTTTTAAATACGAGGCAAATTAAATTTTATTTAATTATAAAATACAAAAATACATTTAAAGGAAAGGGTTCGTAAATTAAATGGCAACCAATAGAAATGTCTTCAAAAACAAAATAAAGCATCTACTAATTCAGAAAATCATATAAAGGTTCAACATTCAGTAGTTGCTTTAATTTGTTTCTGACGAAATTTCTATTGGCTACCATTTCATTTATGAGCCTTTTCTTTGTATTTTTGCATTTTATAATTAAATAATATTTTACATGCATCGTATTTAAAAATATAAAACGATTTATCTGTAAATTTTGTTTGGTGGTTATAGCCAGCATTTATAGAATGGTAATGGCCGAAAGCGCTATGGCAGTGTTGTTTTAGTACGTCGTAAAAAGATATTTTAATAAAATGCTTTTAATTATGGCCAATTTTTTGGTTGTCTTTATTTTTAAGGTATTGATTATTTTGATGTGTTTTCATACAATTTTACTATTAGTTCTACTTAACCTTTTGGATTCTGGATAGCTGGTTACAAAGTGGGAACTGGGATTCTATTTTACTTATATTACTTTCCCTACAATACGTAGTAATGTAAAGGGACAGTATTGTAATCCTATCGATAATCGCAACTCGAATTTAGTTTTCGAAGGATCTACACGTTTCGGGCACTCTAGAATCCGAAAAAATTATTTTTAGAGTGACGCCTGTGTGTGTCTGTGTGCGTATATGTATATCTGTCTGTATATCTGTCTGTGCAATGTATGTATCCACTCTAGTTGAAAAACTAATTACCCAAATTTCATGAACTTTGGCAGAAAAGTCATTTGTAGATTACCCTTACGCTGATTAGATTTTGGAACGGGTTGGTGAAATAGAACCTGCCCGCTTTAGCGAAATTGCCCGCAAAAAGGTAATTATCTACTTTAGATGAAGTACTAATTGACCAAATTGCACAAAATTTGGTAGATAAGCAAGTGTGAAAAACCCAGACCACACGACAGACCCGAAGGCTTCTAGATAAACATGTGTGGAATATTTTGGTACTGATTAGATTTTGGCACGATTCCGGAAAAAAAGAAACTGTCTATTTTGCGAAATTGTCCGCTTCACTTGCCAAATCTAAAATAAATGACTACGTATTCTTAAATGCACCATTTAAATGCTTTCCTATATATGTGTTTTGATTACGAAAAAAATAAGATTGACCATACAATCCAGAACGAAACGTTGTCGAGATATTTTAGTATTTCGTATTTTGACCACGTCGTCTTTAAAAATACTTCCCGTCTGTGCAATGTATGTATCCACTCTAACTCAAAAACTAATAGACCAAATTGCTTAAAATCTAGTGGGTGAGCCACTTGTGGGTGATCACGGTGCTGATTAGTTTTGGGTACGATTCGGTATAAAAGAACCCGCCTTTTTTTTGCGAAATAGAACGCGAAAATTGCCTTTATATTCTCTAACTGAAAAACTATTAGATTAAATTTTATAAATTTGGGTGAATAAGTCACAGTGCTGATTAGATTTTAATATGATTCGGAAAAAATTAACTTGCATTTTTTTACGAAATACTCCTCAAAAATCCTCAAAATCGAAAATAAAAGAAAATAGGACTAATCTCATTGAAGTAGCACTAGCCGTTCTGGAGATATTTTAGTTTTTGCGCATTTTCGCTACCCTATCATTGAAACCAAGCCTATTTATAAAATGCAAACTAAAAATCTGATGTGGGAAGCACATGACTTTCCCTGCAGACTTATATACACTTTCTCTTTATTTTAATTAAATTTAATTCACTGCTAATTCAATTTCCTTTCGCATTTGATAACTGGACTTATTTTCAAAGGTGGCGTAAAGAACATACGAAAAAACTAAAATATCTCGAGAACGGCTAGTCCTAGTGTAATGGCGTTTTGTCTTATTCTTTTCTTCGTTAAAAATTGCGTATTAAATAGGTATTTAATGGATATATTTGAGCATACGTAGTTTTTATTTTAAATTTTAGCGATTTTGCGGAACATTTTGTCAAAAAAAGACAGTTTATTTTTCTCCGAATCGTACCAAAATCTAACCAGCACTAGGGTGATCCACAACCGACTTATCTTCCGAATTTTGTGAAATTCGGTCCATTAGTTTTTCAGCTAGAGTGGATACAAGCTTTTGCAGGCCATTTCGCAAAAAAGCGGGTTTTTTTATCCAGAGTCGTACCTAAAACAAATCAGCACCAGACTCGCCCACAAGTGACTTACCTACCAGATTTTATGATATTCGGTCAATTAGTGTTTTAGTTAGAGTGGATACAAAATCTGCACAGACACACAGACACACATACACACAGACGTCACGCCAATAGTTTTTTCGTATTCTAGAGGTCTCGAAAGGCGTAGATCCGTCGAAAACTCGAGTTGCAATTTTCGACATGATTCCTATACTTTCCCTATACATTACCATGTAGTGCAGGGAAAGTAAATATTTGATGTGGCCAGCACATGACTTTCCCTGCAGACTTATATACACCTTCTCTTTATTTTAATTCAATTTAATTCACTATTAATTCAATTTTCGTTCTCATTTGGTAACTGGACTCATTTTCAAAGGTGGCGGAGAGAAAAACGAAAAAACTAAAATATCTCGGGAACGGCTGCTCCTAGTGTAATGGGGTTGATCTTATTCTTTTCTTCATTAAAAATTATGCATAAAACAAGCTTTTAATGGATATATTTCAGCATGCGTAGTTTTTATTTTAGATTTTGTCGAATTTTGCGAGCCATTAAGGCAGGTTATTTTTTTTCGAATCATACCAAAATCTAATCAGCACCAGGATGAACCACAAGCGACTTATCTACAAAATTTTGTGAAATTCGATCCATTAGATGTTCAGCTAGAGTCGATACAAGCTTTTGCGGGCCATTTAGCAAAAAAAGGTGGGTTCTTTAACCCCAAATCGTACTCCAAACTAATCGACATCAGATTCGTCCACAAGTGTCTTATCTACCGAATTTTATGAAATTCGGTCCATTAGTTTTTTAGTTATAGTGGATGCAACATCTGCACAGACAGGCACACAGACACACACAGAGACGTCACGCTAAAAATGGTTTTTTCGTATTCTAGAGGTCTCGAAACGTGTAGATCCGTCGAAAACTCGAGTTGCGATTATCGACATGATTCCAATACTTTCCCTATTCATTACCATGTATTGCAGGGAAAGTAAACATCTGATGTGGGCAGCACATGACTTTCCCTGCAGACTTATATTAACGTTCTCTTTATTTTAATTACATTTATTTCACTTTTAATTCAATTTTCGTTCTCATTCGGTAACCTGGCTTATTTGCAAAGGTGGCGTAGGGAAAGTACGAAAAACTAAAATATCTGGAGAACGGCTAGTCCTAGTGCAATGGGGTTGGTCTTATTCTTTTCGTCTTTAAAAATTACGTATTAAACGAGCATTTAATGGATATATTTGAGTATACCTCGTTCTTTAGTTTAGATTTTGACTATTTTTACGGGCCATTTTGCAAATACAGGGAGGTTATTTTTTTTCGAATCGTACCAAAATCTAATCAGCACCAGGGTAACCCACAAGTGACTCTTCTGTCGAATTTTGTGAAATTCGGTCTAGTAGTTTTTTAGTTAGAGTGGATACAAACTTTTGCGGGCCATTTCGCAAAAAAAGGCGGGTTCTTTTATCCCGAATCGTACCCAAAACTAATCAGCACCAGACTCGCTCACAGGTAACTTACCTTCCAAATTTTGTGAAATTCGGTCCATTAGTTTTTTAGTTAGAGTGGACACAAAATCTGCACAGACAGACAGACACACAGACACACAGACAGACAGACACACAGACAGACACACAGACACACAGAAAGACAGACACACAGACACATACACAGGCGTCACGCTAAAAATAGATTTTTCGTATTCTAGAGGTCTTGAAACGTGTAGATCCGTCGAAAACTCGAGTTGTGATTTTCGGCATGATTCCAATACTTTCCCTATACATTACCATGTATTGCAGGGAAAGTAAAAATCTGATGTGGGCAGCACATGACTTTCCCTGCAGACTTATATTAACGTTCTCTTTATTTTAATTACATTTATTTCACTTTTAATTCAATTTTCGTTCTCATTCGGTAACCTGGCTTATTTTCAAAGGTGGCGTAGGGAAAGTACGAAAAACAAAAATATCTGGAGAACGGCTAGTCCTAGTGTAATGGGGTTGGTCTTATTCTTTTCGTCCCTAAAAATTACGTATAAAACGAGCATTTAATGGATATATTTGAGCATACCCGGTTCTTTAGTTTAGATTTGGACGATTTTTGCGGGCCATTTTGCAAAAAAAGGCAGTTCATTTTTTTACGAATCGTACCAAAATCTAATCAGCACCAGGGTAACCCACAAGTGACTCACCTACCGAATTTTGTGAAATTCGGTCCATTAGTTTTTTAGTTAGAGTGGATACAAACTTTTGCGGGCCATTTCGCAAAAAAAGGCGGGTTCTTTTATCCCGAATCGTACCCAAAACTAATCAGCACCAGACTCGCTCACAGGTAACTTACCTTCCAAATTTTGTGAAATTCGGTCCATTAGTTTTTTAGTTAGAGTGGACACAAAATCTGCACAGACAGACAGACACACAGACACACAGACAGACAGACACACAGACAGACACACAGACACACAGAAAGACAGACACACAGACACATACACAGGCGTCACGCTAAAAATAGATTTTTCGTATTCTAGAGGTCTTGAAACGTGTAGATCCGTCGAAAACTCGAGTTGTGATTTTCGGCATGATTCCAATACTTTCTCTATACATTACCATGTATTGCAGGGAAAGTAAAAATCTGATGTGGGCTGCACATGACTTTCCCTGCAGACTTATATTCACGTTCTATTTATTTAAATTAAATTTAATTAATTTTTAATCCAATTTTCGTTCTCATTTGAAAACTGGACTTATTTTCAAAAATGGTGTAGGAAAAATAGGAAAAACTAAAATATCTCGAGAACGTTTAGTCCTAGTGTAATGGGGTTGGTCTTATTCTTTTCTTCGCTAAAAATTACGTATTAAACAAGCATTTAATGGCTATATTTGAGCATAAGTAGTTCTTAAGTTTAGATTTTGATGATTTTTGCGGGCCATTTTGCAAAAAAAGGCAGGTTATTTTTCATCGAATTATACCAAAATCTAATCAGCACCAGGGTGGCCTACAAGCGACTTATCTACCAAATTTTGTGAAATTCGGTCCTTTAGTTTTTCAGTTAGAGTGGATACAAACTTTTGCGGGCCATTTCGCAAAAAAAGGCGGGTTCTCTTAAGCCGAGTCATACCCAAAACTAATCAGCACCAGATTCGTGCACAAGTGACTTATCTACCAAATTTTATGAAATTCGGTCAATTAGTGTTTTAGTTAGAGTGGATACAAAATCTGCACAGACACACAGACACACAGACACACAGACACACACACAGACGTCACGCTAAAAATAGTTTTTTCGTATTCTAGAGGTCTCGAAACGTGTAGATCCGTCGAAAACTCGAGTTGCGATTTTCACATGATTCCAATACCTTCCCTATACATAACCATGTATAGCAGGGAAAGTAAAAATCTGATGTGGGCAGCACATAACTTTCTCTGCAGACTCAAATTCATATTATTTTTCTTTAATAATTCATTAAATTGAGTTTAATTGCACAAAATGAAACTAAATTTGTGCTTTTTAATTCAATTTCTGTTTTTATTTGGCAATTAGACATTTTTCTAAAAGTGGCATAACTAAATGCGAAAAATCTCAAATATCTCGAGAATGGTTAGTCCTAGAGTAATAGAGTTGTTCTTATTATTTTCCTCATCAAAAATTACGTATAAAACAAGCATTTAATTGATATATTTGAACATGCGTACGTAGCTTTTTGCTTTTTTTAGATTTTGCGATTTTTGAGGGCCATTTCGTAAAAAAAGGCAAGTTGTTCTTCTTCGAATAATACCAAAATCTAATCAGTACAAGAGTATCCTCCAAGTAACTTATCAATCAGATTTTGGGAAATTTGGTAAATTAATATTTTAGTTAGAGTGGATACATGACATTTTTGCGGGCCATTTTGCAAAAAAAGGCAGGTTATTTTTTATCGAATTATACCAAAATCTAATCAACACCAGGGTGGCCTACAAGCGACTTATCTACCAAATTTTGTGAAATTCGGACTATTAGTTTTTCAGTTAGACTGGATACAAACTTTTGCGGGCCATTTCGCAAAAAAAGGCGGGTTTTCTTAACCCGAGTCATACCCAAAACTAATCAGCACCAGATTCGTGCAAAAGTGACTTATCTACCAAATTTTATGAAATTCGGTCAATTAGTGTTTTAGTTAGAGTGGATACAATATCTGCACAGACAGACAGACACACAGACAGACACACAGACGCACAGACACACACACAGACGTCACGCTAAAAATAGTTTTTTCGTATTCTAGAGGTCTCGAAACGTGTAGATCCGTCGAAAACTGGAGTTGCGATTTCACATGATTCCAATACTTTCCCTATACATAACCATGTATAGCAGGTAAAGTAAAAATCTGATGTGGGCAGCACATGACTTTCCCTGCAGACTCAAATTCATATTTTTTTTTCTTTAATTATTCATTAAATTGAGTTTAATTGCACAAAATGAAACTAAATTTGTGCTTTTTAATTCAATTTCTGTTTTTTATTTGGCAATTAGACATTTTTCTAAAAGTGGCATAACTAAATGCGAAAAATCTTAAATATCTCGAGAATGGTTAGTCCTAGAGTAATAGAGTTTTTCTTATTATTTTCCTCATCAAAAATTACGTATAAAACAAGCATTTAATTGATATATTTGAACATGCGTACGTAGCTTTTTTGCTTTTTTTAGATTTTGCGATTTTTGAGGGCCATTTCGTAAAAAAAGGCAAGTTGTTCTTCTCCGAATAATACCAAAATCTAATCAGCACAAGAGTATCCTCCAAGTAACTTATCAATCAAATTTTGGGAAATTTGGTCAATTAATATTTTAGTTAGAGTGGATACATGACATTTTTGCGGGCCATTTCGTAAAAAAAGGCAAGTTGTTCTTCTCCGATTAATACCAAAATCTAATCAGCACCAGAGTATCGTACAAGTAACTTATCTACCAAATTTTGTGTAATTTGGATTAGAATTTTAGCTAGAGTGGATACAGGACATTTTTACGGGCCATTTCGCAAAAAAAAGGCGGGTTCTGCTTTTACGAATCGTACCAAAAACTAATGAGCACCACGGTCATACCCAAGTGACTTACCTACCAAATTTTATGAAATTCGGTAAATTAGTTTTTGAGTTAGAGTGGATACATACATTGCACAGACAGACACACAGACAGACAGACAGACGCACACACAGACGTCACGTCAAAAATGGTTTTTTCGTATTCTAGAGGTCTCGAAACGTGTAGATCCGTCGAAAACTCGAGTTGTGATTTTCGGCATGATTCCAATACTTTCCCTATACATTACCATGTATTGCAGGAAAAGTAAAAATCTGATGTGGGCAGCACATGACTTTCCCTGCAGACTTATATTCACGTTCTATTTATTTAAATTAAATTTAATTCATTTTTAATTCAATTTTCGTTCTCATTTGAAAACTGGGCTTATTTTCAAAAATGATGTAGTAAAAGTACAAAAAACTAAAATATCTCGAGAACGGCTAGTCCTAGTGTAATGGGGTTGGTCTTATTCTTTTCTTCGCTAAAAATTACGTATTAAACAAGCATTTAATGGCTATATTTGAGCATACGTAGTTCTTAAGTTTAGATTTTGATGATTTTTGCGGGCCATTTTGCAAAAAAAGGCAGGTTATTTTTTTTCGAATTCTACCAAAATCTAATCAGCACCAGGGTGGCCTACAAGCGACTTATCTACCAAATTTTGTGAAATGCGGTCAGTTAGTTTTTCAGCTAGAGTGGATTCAAGCTTTTGCGGGCCATTTCGCAAAAAAAGGCGGGTTTTCTTAACCCGAGTCATACCCAAAACTAATCAGCACCAGATTCGTGCAAAAGTGACTTATCTACCAAATTTTATGAAATTCGGTCAATTAGTGTTTTAGTTAGAGTGGATACAAAATCTGCACAGACAGACAGACACACAGACAGACACACAGACGCACAGACACACACACAGACGTCACGCTAAAAATAGTTTTTTCGTATTCTAGAGGTCTCGAAACGTGTAGATCCGTCGAAAACTCGAGTTGCGATTTCACATGATTCCAATACTTTCCCTATACATAACCATGTATAGCAGGTAAAGTAAAAATCTGATGTGGGCAGCACATGACTTTCCCTGCAGACTCAAATTCATATTTTTTTTTCTTTAATTATTCATTAAATTGAGTTTAATTGCACAAAATGAAACTAAATTTGTGCTTTTTAATTCAATTTCTGTTTTTTATTTGGCAATTAGACATTTTTCTAAAAGTGGCATAACTAAATGCGAAAAATCTTAAATATCTCGAGAATGGTTAGTCCTAGAGTAATAGAGTTTTCCTTATTATTTTCCTCATCAAAAATTACGTATAAAACAAGCATTTAATTGATATATTTGAACATGCGTACGTAGCTTTTTTGCTTTTTTTAGATTTTGCGATTTTTGAGGGCCATTTCGTAAAAAAAGGCAAGTTGTTCTTCTCCGAATAATACCAAAATCTAATCAGCACCAGAGTATCGTACAAGTAACTTATCTACCAAATTTTGTGTAATTTGGATTAGAATTTTAGCTAGAGTGGATACAGGACATTTTTACGGGCCATTTCGCAAAAAAAAGGCGGGTTCTGCTTTTACGAATCGTACCAAAAACTAATGAGCACCACGGTCATACCCAAGTGACTTACCTACCAAATTTTATGAAATTCGGTAAATTAGTTTTTGAGTTAGAGTGGATACATACATTGCACAGACAGACACACAGACAGACAGACAGACGCACACACAGACGTCACGTCAAAAATGGTTTTTCGTATTCTAGAGGTCTCGAAACGTGTAGATCCGTCGAAAACTCGAGTTGTGATTTTCGGCATGATTCCAATACTTTCCCTATACATTACCATGTATTGCAGGAAAAGTAAAAATCTGATGTGGGCAGCACATGACTTTCCCTGCAGACTTATATTCACGTTCTATTTATTTAAATTAAATTTAATTCATTTTTAATTCAATTTTCGTTCTCATTTGAAAACTGGGCTTATTTTCAAAAATGATGTAGTAAAAGTACAAAAAACTAAAATATCTCGAGAACGGCTAGTCCTAGTGTAATGGGGTTGGTCTTATTCTTTTCTTCGCTAAAAATTACGTATTAAACAAGCATTTAATGGCTATATTTGAGCATACGTAGTTCTTAAGTTTAGATTTTGATGATTTTTGCGGGCCATTTTGCAAAAAAAGGCAGGTTATTTTTTTTCGAATTCTACCAAAATATAATCAGCACCAGGGTGGCCTACAAGCGACTTATCTACCAAATTTTGTGAAATTCGGTCAGTTAGTTTTTCAGCTAGAGTGGATTCAAGCTTTTGCGGGCCATTTCGCAAAAAAAGGCGAGTTTTTTTATTCCGACTCGTACCCAAAACTAATCAGCACTAGCCCCGCCCACAAGTGACTTACTTACAAAATTTAGTGAAATTCGGTCCATTAGTTTTTTAGTTAGAGTGGATACAATATCTGCACAGACAGACACACAGACAGACAGACACACAGACACACAGACACACAGACAGACAGACACACAGACAGACACACAGACACACACACAGACGTCACGCTAAAAATGGTTTTTTCGTATTCTAGAGGTCTCGAAACGTGTAGATCCGTCGAAAACTCGAGTTGTGATTTTCGGCATGATTCCAATACTTTCCCTATACATTACCATGTATTGCAGGGAAAGTAAAAAAAATGGAAGTAAAATTCTATATTCAGTGTAACTTCAAATAATTAACAGTGGTGCTTTTGCCATTAGACCCAATTTAATGAATTATAAAAGAAAGAAAAAAGAAAATGAATTTGAATCTGTAGATTCATGTGCTGCCATCTGTAGAGTCATGTGTTGAGTCATCTCTAGAGTCATGTGCTGCTTACATCAGATTTTTTTTTTTTAATTCGAAAATTGTGAAGTTTATGTATGAAGTTACGTTAAAGCTTACGCGGGAAAATGCGGGCATATCAGCCGGCGCATGCAGTCGTTTATTTAGGGCTAATACTAAATGAATATGAGTATAGTGTAGCGGGTGTATCATTATTTAATGTAGTGAGGTGACCGTATTTTGTACGTTTCAGCATGCAACGAACTCGCGCTACGGGCGTATTTGGATTGCATGCGAGGATTGAGACCATACATATAGTCCAGAGCTATTACAGAATGCTATTGCATGTCAAGACATATTTAAAACGGGCAGAGATCTTGGCGTATCCGCTTTTGACTTACGGTAGCCCTGTGGTTAGCGCGCGGGGGTTGGACTCGGTAGTCCCGGGTTCGATTCCCGCCGCTGCTCAAACTGCCGCCGTGTTCATGCGGAGTACGATCACGTTAAACATGTGGGTCCGTAAGTCCTTCCGAGAGGTTGGTGGTAGAGGAAGGAGGGTACGGTCCCTGTGGATGCCTCCCCCACTGGGTTCCGGTCTAAAATAGGGTGCACTTCCCGGCCGTCCAAACAGATACCTTACATCTTTCTGGTAAGTCGGACGGTCTGGGTCGAAGAAGAAGAACTCGAGTTTTCGACGGATCTACACGTTTCGAGACCTCTAGAATACGAAAAAGCTATTTTTAGCGTGACGTCTGTGTGTGTGTCTGTCTGTCTGTGCAGATTTTGTATTTACTCTAACTAAAAAACTAATAGACCGAATTTCACAAAATTTTGTACGCAAGTCACTTGTGGGCAAGTCTGGTGCTGATTAATTTTGGGTACGATTCGGGATAAAAGAATGCGCCTTTTTTTGCGAAATAGCCCACAAAAGCTTGTATCCACTCTAGCTGAAAAACTAATGGACCGAATTCCACAAAATTCGGTAGATAAGTCACTTATAGGTCACCCTGGTGCTGATTAGATTTGGTACGATTCGGAAAAAATAACCTGCCTTTTTCTGCAAAATGGTCCTCAAAAATTGTCAAAATCTAAACTAAAAAGCTACGTATGTTCAAATATATCCATTAAATGCTTGTTTAATACGTAATTTTCAACGAAGAAAAGAATAAGACCAACCCCATTACACTAGTCTAGCCGTTCTTGAGATATATTAGTTTTTTTCGCATTTTCTCCACGCCTACTTTGAAAATAAGTCCAGTTATCAAATGAGAACGAAAATTGAATTAAAAGTGAATTAAATTTAATTGAAATAAAGATAACGTGGATATAAGTCTGCAGAGAAAGTTATGTGCTGCCCACATCAGATTTTTATTTTTACTTTCCCTGCAATACATGGTAATGTATAGGAAAAATATTGGAATCATGGCAAAAATCGCAACTCGAGTTTTCCACGGATTTCAAGTTTCCAGACCTCTGGAATACGAAAATCTATTTGTAGCGTGACGTCTGTGTCTGTGTCTGTCTGTGTGTGTGTCTGTCCGTTTGCTGTGTGTCTGTGCAATATATGTATCCACTCTAACAAAAAACTAATGAACCGAATTTCATATAATTTGGTAGGTAAGTCACTTGGATGTGACCCTGGTGCTGCTTATTTTTTGGTACGATTCGTAAAAACAGAACTAGCTTTTTTTGCGAAATAGCCCGCTAAAATTTCATTTCTCCGCTTTAGCTAAAATACTGATTGACTAAATTTCACTAAATTTAGTAGATATGTTACTTGTTGGATACTCTGGTGGTGATTGGAATTTGGTACGATTCGAAAAATAAGAACTCGCCTTTTTTTACGAAATGACCCGCAAAAGTTTCATGTATCCACTCTAGCTAAAATACTAATTGACCAAATTTCACAAAATTTTGTATATAAGTTACTTGTGGGATACTTTGGTGCTGATAAGATTTTGGTACGATTCGGAAAATAGCAAATAGGCCTTTTATACGAAATGGCCCGCGAAAATCGCCAAAATCTAAAAAAAAAAAAGATTACGTATGCTGATATGTATCAATTAAATTCTTGTTTTATACGCAAATTTTGACGAGGAAAAGAATATAACACACTCCATTACATTTTAGGACTAACCGTTCTCAAGGTGTTTGAGATGTCTTGCATTTTCATTACGCCGCTAGCGGAAAAATGTTCGATTACCAAACAAAAACAAAAATTGAATTAAAAATGTAAATTTAGTGTTATTTGGTGCAATTAAACTCAATCTAATGAATTATTAAAGAAATAAAGAAAAAATGAATTTATATCTGCAGGGAAAGTCATGTGCTGTCTACATTAGATAAGCGAGCGTATTGGTAAAACATTCTTTGGATTTCGAGAAATTTACTTTGGATTCAGGTTCAATTTTATTTAGAGGTTTGCATATTAAATTTAATTAAATGGTTATTTCTAGACTGCAATAAAAATACTATGTTAATAGCTGTATAGAATTCTATGTTAGTATTAGAAAATGTTCCCGTCGTTGTCCGGGATTTAACATGAGCGTTCCTAGCGTAGTTGGGTGTCCAGCCATACAACAGTTTATTTTATCTCATTTTTGTTATAAGTGACATTTCTTTCATCGTTATAGATATAAGATAGATAGACTGCGTCTTCCACGCACACAAAGTATACATTTTTCAAAATTTCATGAAAATTAGTCTATTAACATTATGGATTCCGTTCAAAGTCTAATGTTCAAAGTCTAATGTTCGTTCTAATGTTCAAATAGTAACAAATATAGTCTGTACAGTAAGTAGTATACCACTACTTACTGCAACATCTACTGATTCTTTGCACTATGCCTGCTACCTACTATACCACTACACCACCTACACCACAGCGATTGCTCCACTACACCGACTACACCATTACGCTGCTTCGACTATACCACTACAGCTTGCAGCACTTACTATACGATTAGTGAACACACACTGAAATTGTATTCGGACGGTCTGGGTCTTCAACACCGAAATTGTAGAATCTGTGATAATATTTTCGGATATTAAGAAACTGATTTGTGTAAAAGTCGTTCAAAATTATGCTAAATCGGTGTTAAACTATGAAATAACTCATAAACTAACTCGAATTTAAAAGAATGTTCGCCGACGTGCACCTTCTTGGGATTTGAAGTATTTGTGTATCAAATTTCATGGCCTTACGTGGCTTAGATTTTCCGTTACTGATGACAGATAGTAACAAACAGATGAACAAGCAGACGAACAAACGGATTGATATGTCCCTTTATTATTATAGACTGGAAAATGTACCCAAGGTTGACCGCAAATTAGTTATATAAAATAACAAAATAAATACATTTCATTTATATAAATGATAATGAAACTTGCATACAATCTGTGTACATCGGTGCAACGGGCGTGATACGTACTCCCCTTCAAATCTCAAAATTGAAATCCATCACTTGTGGAGACTCTACGTTCTACGTAAAATATACCTACGAACACAATTTAAATATTAATTTTTTTTCACAATCTCAGCACAATTAGACCCATCTTTATATTGGCCACATTTTTTGCAAACAACACAATTTTTATATTTACAATTAAAGTATGAAAATGACAGAATGTTCACTTTCCATTGTTTAGAGGCCTAATATGCCCCATTCTTCAGACAAAAAAAAACAGTATCCGCTCTTAACAAACGCTTTTTAACGGTTGTTAAGGTCGTATACTTTTCATTTGAACTACAAAACGAGGCTTAAAACACCCTCGAAACCTTGAAAGAATGCACCATATGTAGTCACCTAATTGAAATATGCCAGCTTTCTTCAAGAAAGTTTTGTAAGTTATCACATGACACCTACTATATCAGACTGCAACTACCTAAACACCATTATAGACTGCAACACTTGGTATAATACCACTGACGGCAACATCTACTGTATCTCTACACTATACCTTCTATCTAATACACCACTGCACCACCTACACCACACCGATTGCTCCACTGCATCGGCTACATCATTACATTGCTTCGACTATACCACTACAGACTGCAGCAGTTACTATACTACTAGCGACTAGAACATCCACTACATCACTAAATTGAACTGTCTTATATATATCACATATTCACATATACCACATATACCGCATCGTCAATACGATTAAAATACATCGGTTACACTGCTACACTGCATCGACTAACCCGCTACACTACACCGCAGTGGCGGTTCCTGACTTCACGAATACGTGAAACAAATTTAGTGGCGGTATTCTTGCCTCCTCCTCGACAACGAACATCATCAAAACACATCGTGGTACTGGTACAAGTGTTATCAAATAATATGTAAAAATAGCCAAATGAGGCTGAAAATTTCGCCAAATAATAATAACCATTCAACCGATAACGTACGGTGACGTAGGGTGAAAAGCTGCTTCACCTGACGAGCCGCCACTGTTACACCGTCTTCATAACTACACCTACTTTCTACTTTACCTCTACCTATCCCTATCTACTTCACCTCTACTTTCCTCACCTCCAAGGTCCGTAGAATATCTTATATACAGGGTGTCCAGTGCTATCAGTGCCCAATGACTATTTCCTCAACCGTTAGTCACAGAGATATATTTCCAATTGCAAAAATGTTTTACATTTTAAAATCTATTCTCTTAGAAACAGTTTAAATCAATAAATGTATTTCTGAAAGAAATACGAAATATAAATTTTTATACGGTCCCCCAGTCCTACCAATTATATCTAGAAAAATCATCCTCATACAATTTCATGCAAAATAAAAAAAAATCTTCCTTTTACGGCCAAAATTCACCGAGTTATGAGGCATTAAACTTTATGACTTAAGTCGTTTTCCCACGCATAAAACTGTCCCGTTTCAGGCAACCAACCAATCAGGGACTGTATTGACCATTTCTCAGCTCAAAAAGTGATCCAAATTTAAACAGCTATAAGTCGGTCAATTTTTGTCGTAAAAGGATGATTTTTTTTTATTTTGCATAAAATTCTATGAGGACGATTCTCCTAAATATAATTGGTAGGACCGGGGAATTGTAAAAAAATTTATATTTCGTATTTATTTCAGATATGCATTTATTGATATAAGCTGTTTCTAAGATAATAGATTTTAAAATATAAACATTTTTGCAACTGGATGTGTATCTCTGTGACTAACGGTTGAGGAAATAGCCATTGGGCACCGATAGCACTGGACACCCTGCATAATATTCTGTTATATCTATCTTAGAAATAATATTCTATTAACCTTGCTTCTCCCCTACCTACCGAATGTACTTTACCAATTTGGCCTTATAAAGAATTTTCAGAATTACAGTTATGCCCTCTTTCAAAGCAAAGTGGAAGGAGGAGGGGTTTGGTGGCCAAAATAGTCCTACGGCCGCTTGCATGCTATATTTATATTATGGTGCTAATTGAAAGTATAACACCCAATTTCATGGGAAAAATCACTCAATCACAGCATATCATATCCGGGCGGCTTGGACTGTGTCCAGGTTTGCTATTTATTGTTCGACTCTGACAATGTAAGAAATTACTAGATTTGCCTTACAGTCCTTTACAATCTTTTCTAAATTGAATGTTAAATAATTTGAATATCAACACAGAAATACATATTAAAAATCCCGTCCTTTAAAATATTCTTTTAACTTCAAAACACAAGAACTCTGTATCCAATAAAATTTTACTGTTTCCGAAAATTTGCAGTTATCTATCGGATTATTTGGCAAAGAGCCTTAATCAATCTTACACACCTAGACCTCGCCCCAGCAGACTATTTACTTTGTTTCAATGCTTTGTTACCCCGGTACATCTGTTATCTTTAGCCAACGTCACTTTGGAGCGTAAAAGATAAACGGGACAAAAGTTTGTTTGCTAAGTTCTTAGAACGAATTGAATCAACTCCTTTTATAATTCTTTAGACATTTAATTGAAAGAGAAAGTGAAGATTGTAAAGTATTTTGTGGTATATGTGAATGTAATGTTTAAAAAATTGTTATTGAATGTTAAATAATGTTATTATTAAATTTTGTTATTAAATAGTTAATTAATGTTGTTATTAAATGTTATCAAATATGTTGTTATTAAATAGTTAATTAATGTTGCTATTAAATGTTATTAAATATGTTGTTATTAAATATTAAATTTAAATACATTTAAAAAACGGTTTGCAAGAACTATGTTGAGGTAAAATGAAAACAAATAAAATCGGTAAATAGTTACAAATGAATTTTAACTACGAATGACCCAGAAAAGAAAGCTATTTGTTTGTTTCAACTCGCTAAACTAGATGCAAGAATCAATAGAATTCATATTAGAAAGAGTGTTTGTTTTCAATGAGAACAAAACATTCATCAACATAACGGACACAGATGGGAAACTAACTAAATCTGATTAAAGGATTGAAATTATGAATAGATGCATTATCTCAAAGTTTATTCTTTAATCTGATGTTTAATATTTCAGTGTTTCATATTATTTACATTTCATTCATTGCTCTGATTTTAGGAATTTTCTTATTATTTTTCATTATACCTTCCTTTTGTAACACTAGATGATGACACCACTGCGATAGTTTCCTTTTAACTTTTGAAATGAGCATCAAATTACGTTGTAGTTGCTTTATTTATTTAAAAATACCATATATCATACACAACAATGATAATGGGCAAGCAAATGTCCTGCATTGGTAAAGTAGAATTTGTGAAATTTATTTTATTATTTCACATTAAAATAAACTCCTCTTTGAACAATCAATATCAGTAAAAGCAATACATTTATAAAAATCTCAGTGTCCTAGCCGAGAATCATCTAATCTTGAATTTTCGCACTGGCTAGCCAATGCTCTACTGTTGTTCTACTCAACGTTTGTTCTACTGGGGCATAATTTCAACTTCTTCTCGTCGGAGTTGATTCTATATTCCAAAAAAATCTGATGTGGGCAACACATGACTTTCTTTATATAATGTAATGAATTTACTACTTTTACAGTAAAATAAATAGGTTTTTCTTATAGTAGATACTAATATTCTTTCCAAGATATTGAATTTTCGACAATTAGTCGTCATTTTCATTGATTTAGCGTCATTTTGATCCATTTGGCGAGATTTTCGTTAATTTGGCAACATTTCAAAAAGTCGCCAAGTTGGCGATACTCCGCCAAATTCGTCGCCAAAATCTCGCCAAGCGTTATGGACGAAGAAATAAGTTATTCTTGCAGCAGATAAATGACTAGTGGCGTTCAAATACAAAAGTATTACTCAAAGTATCTTTTTTCATGAATGGAACGAGCTAGATCCACGAGAATGATGTCACCCAATTTATCGCATGATATTACATATGAAAAGTGAACATGTTTCTCAATAGGAATTTTTTGTTTATATGACTTTTTGATAATTTTTTTGAAAAATGTGCAATATCTCGAGAACGGTTCATGTTAGCGTTCTAAAATTTATGGCAGTCGCTGTCTAATGAAAAATTACATAAGAAATGTCTATTTGCGTAACTTTATTAGTGGTTTTAATTTTTTGACGATTTTTTCAAAATTTCATTCGAAAATTTAGGGGGGGGGGGTTCTGAATACTCGATTGCGTATAAAAACAATAGGTTTCCAGCGTTTACGGATTGTGATTTTTGTACCAAATTTGGTTCGAATCGGTCCATTCGTTCGTTAGTTATAGTCTCCACAGTCTCACTGACACACACACACACACACACACACACACACACACACACACACACATACACACACATACATATCTTCAAAAATGTTTGATTCGTGATCAGGGATGCTTGAAACGTGCTCTCCCGTCGAAAACTCGAATTCGAATTTTCGATCCCGTCACAATACTTTCCTTATGCATTATGTATATAAGGAAAGTAATATAGTTTAAGATTTAAACTCTTTACGATTGTAAAGATTCTTTTGTGAAACAAACGAACGCTGCATCTATAATCTAACAATTTGCAGATTTCGTGAAAAACCTTGAAACCCCAACCGGAAATCCAACTCAATCTTTGAACTAGCCAACCGACTCTCTACCGTTGAGCTACTGGGACGAAATTGCAAGCAAACTCTTATCGTTGAAGTGCACTCTGCATTCACCACCCTCTAATGTCGCGGCCGTCCAAACAGCTGCTGAAGTCTTAGGACGAGTCGGACGTCTGGGTTTTCAACCCTCTAATGTCAGATTGGCGGGCAACTGATAAACTGACGACCAGACCCTGCTAATTTTTTCTTACGTAGCCTCCTGCTACTGATATATTTACCCAGCTTAGTGTTCTGCGTGGTAGTTATCCTTTGAATTTGAAATCGACGATCTCAATCTTGCTGAGTCCACTGAATCTGTACTAGTTGTACTAGGGTCACTTTCAGACATCTTTGCACTAACCTACAGAGATAATCTGTTCGGGCGCCATTGTAATGAACCTCGCTACCTCAAACGGGAATCGAACCCTGGATCTCCGAACTGGTCAGCTGATGCTCTGCTGTTGAGCAGCTGGGAAGAAATTGCTAGCTCTTTTCTTCGAAGTGGACTCTGGAATTTCTTTTGGCCTGTTTACCTTATTTTAGATTTGCCTAATCAATCTTACATATCTACATTTCGGTCTTTCACACTGTTTCTTTTGTTTATCAATTTTATTTTCAATACTTTTGTAGTGCACATTTAAAAAAAAATCTGTTGTGGGCAGCACATGACTTCCCCTACAGACTTATATCCATGTTCTCTTTATTTTAATTAAATTTAATTTACTTTTGATTTAATTTTCGTTCTCATTTGGTAACTGGTCTTATTTTCAAAGGTGGCGTAAAGAAATATGAGAAAACTAAAATATCTCGAGAACGGCTAGTCCTAGTGTAATGGGGTTGGTCTTATTCTTTTCTTTGTTAAAAATTACGTATAAAACTAGCATTCAATGGATATATTTGAACATACAGCCATTTTGCAAAAAAAAGGCAGGTTATTTTTTTCCGAATCTTAAGACAATCTAATCAGCACCAGAGTAACCCACAAGCGACTTATCACCCGAATTTTGTGAAATTCGGTACATTTGTTTTTCAGCTAGAGTGGATACAGTTAATTTTTGAGGACCATTTCGCAAAAAAAGGGGGTTTTTTTATTTAGAATCGTACTAAAAACTAATCAGCACCAGGGTCAAACCCAAGTGACTTACCTAGCAAATTTTATGAAATTTTGTCCATTAGTTTTTGAGTTAGAGTGGATACATACATTGCAGAGACACACAGACCGACACACAAACATACAGACACACACACAGACGTTACTCCAAAAATAGTTTTTTCGTATTTTAGAAACTTCGAAACGTGTAGATCCGTTGAAAACTCGAGTTGCGATTTTCAGCATGATTCCAATACTTTCCCTATGCATTGACATGTATTACAGGGAAAGTAAAAAATCTGATGTGGGCAGCGCATGACTTTCGCTGCAGACTTATATTCACGTTCTCTTTATTTTAATTACATTTAATTCATTTTTAATTCAATTTTCGTTCTCATTTGATAACTGGACTTCTTTTCAAAGGTGGCGTAGAGAAAATACGAAAAAACTAAAATATCTCGAGAACGGCTAGTACTAGTGTAATGGGGTTGGTCTTATTCTTTTCTTCGTCAAAAATTACGTATTAAACAAGTATTTAGTGGATATATTTGAGCATACGTAGTGCTTTATTTTAGATTTTGGCGATTTTTGCGGGCCATTTTGCAAAAAAAAAACAGGTTATTTTTTTCCGAATCATACTAAAATCTAATCAGCACCAGAGTGTCTCACAGGTAACTTACCTACCGAATTTTGTGAAATTCGGTCCATTAGTTTTTCAGCTAGAGTGGATACAATCTTTTGCGGGCCATTTCGCAAAAAAATGCGGGTTCTTTTATCCTGAATCGTACCAAAAATTAATCAGCACCAGACTTGCCCACAAGTGACCTACTTACCAAATTTTATGAAATTCGGTCCATTAGTTTTTTAGTTAGAGTGGATACAAAATCTGCACAGACAGACACACAGACAGACACACAGACAGACAGACACACAGACAGACAGACACACAGACAGACAAACACACACACACACAGACGTCACGCTAAAAATGGTTTTTTCGTATTCTAGGGGTCTCGAAATGTGTAGATCCGTCGAAAACTCGAGTTGCGATTTTCGTCATGATTCCAATACTTTCCCTATACATTACCATGTATTGCAGGGAAAGTAAAAATCTGGTCTCACAACTTTTATTTACAATACAATTTTATTTACATTTTATTATCTGTTGTCCAACGTCATTTCTAACTAGAAAATAAACAGTTCTGTTTTATCTGTGACTTTTCTGTAAATAAACAAAATTCTAAAATAATATTTTAGAACTAGCATTTTAGCCTGCCAAAGGCGGGGAAACGAACACTCTTAAAAAATTAAGTTGCTATTTTTATTATGTTTCATTTTGTGTATTAACATATGGTTCTTAGCGATGAAAATATTTTTCTCATTCGAGAATTGGCACAATTAGGTTCTTCCCCGTGGTCGAGTTTTAGCCTTCAAGATCACATGGGGGTGTGGATACGGGTTGATTATGGAAAACTTCACTCCCCTTTCCATTTCGACCAGCCTCCGAGGTGAAATTAAAAACTGAACTCCTTAAAGGTCGGCACAATAAATGTGCAAAGGTTCATCATTCTAAGCGACCTCGATGTTGTCTGAGGTCTGGAAAGATTTTTCGAAAAATCCCATTTTCTGCGAAAAATCGAAAATCCGAATCCATTAGGTTCTGTCTCGTGCTGATATTATAAGTGATGCTGGTGTTATGCTGGATGGGTAGAAACTGGAAGATCTAGAAAGATACAAACACATTAGACAATTATTATATAGATTTTGTGTTATACAGGAGATAATAACTTAATAGCTGTACTCATTTTAAATAATAGCTTTGTATTAGTCACATAATACTTGTATACAGGGTGTCCAGAAATTTCCGGAACGGCGCAATATCTCGAGAAAAACACTTCGAATACTTCGAATAAAAAATAAAAAAACACGTATTCAATATTTTTAGAAAAGCTATCCAATGATACCAAAATTGATCCATTGGGCAACTTTGATATCTTCAACGGGACCCCCCCCCCCTTTTTTATTGCAGATTTGGATTCTCCAGAAAAAATTACATACATTTGACCTAAGATTTTGATTTAAGCACCCCGATCATGAGAGGGAAGCGGAGTTACAAAAAAAGCACCCTGATCATGAGAGGCAAGGGAACTCATGTTAATCAAGCACTCCGAAGGGAACAGAAAACTACTACGTCCACATCGTTGTTCCTGGGTAGTGCTAAAAGTAGTTTTGAACCGTTTTCTAAACTGAAGTCAACAGTTATCGCTGAAGTGAACGGTTAGCGGGGGGAGGAGGTCAAGTTTAGCATCATTGGATAGTTTTTTTGAAAATATTGAACACTTAATTTTTTATTTTTCTATCCGAAGTGCATTTCCCGAGACATTCTTATTTTTAAACGTTTGTACCCCACTTCCGTTTTTATCCATTATAGCGCCGTTTGTGGGAGCAAAAATCAAAAATCGTAGGTCAAATGTATGTAATTTTTTCTGGAGAATCCAAATCTGCAATAAAGAATGGGGGTTCCCATTGAAGATTTCAAAGTTGCCCTCCCCCCTCCCACAGGAGGGGGGAGGGCAACTTTGAAATTGACCCCCCTCAATTGACTTTGAAATTGACCCAATTGACTTTGAAATTGACTTTGAAATTGTCCCAATTGACTTTGAAATTGACCCCCCTGCCCCCTCCTGGGGGAGGGGGGAGGGGGGTCAATTTTGGTATCATTGAATAGCTTTCTAAAAATACTGAATACGTGTTTTTTAATTTTTTGATCTTAAGTGTATTTCTCGAGATATTGCGCCTTTCCGGAACTTTCTGGACACCCTGTATAATATTTAATGTTAATAGTCTGTACTAAAAGCTTTTCGTTGCTGAATTTTAGACTTTGTAAAAATTTATCCTGTGATCTGGAATAAGAAGAAATTCTTCCATAAATCATTCTACATCCGTATAACACAAAAGTATATTTTAAACGTTGATCTGTCTCTTCTATGTATGCTTTCGGCTGCAGGGGAGAGCCTTATGTCCATAATCTTACTTTTCTGACAATTTGCAGCTCTCTTTCGAACTATTTGCTAAGGAGCTGTCTTAATCAATCTTACAGGCCGGCACCTCACTCCTGCAGACTATTTACTTTGTTTCTCTACTCTGTTACCTTGGTACATCTGTTATCTTTAGTCAACGTCACTCCCAACGTAAAAGATAAACGGTACAGCGATTTGTTTGCGACATTCTTAGAAATAAATCTTTTGGAATTTTCTGGATGTTAAAAGAGATAAACTGTCGAGAGCGAAAATATTAAAGTGATTTTACATGCATTAAATATACAGTGTGTTTTAGCATAGATGACTTCGTTTTTTGAGATTCAGTAATTGGTATCAGACACAATGCGAAGTTCTTTCTTATAATTTTTTCCCGAAAGGTAGTAGTTTAAGGAAATTATGGGGAGGAGATTAAATTTTTATACGGAGTTGCGCTGACTAGTTTGTTGCTGTAACTGATTTGAACGGAAAAACCTGGTTCAATTACCTTCAATATTCATGAAGATATTTACAATAGAATTAAAGTAAAATGTCTGATGTGGGTAACACTCAATCCATTTAAAATTTAATTAAAAAAGTAGCGAGTCACTAATTTGAAGAAAAAAACCCCAGTTCAATTACCTTCAATATGTATGAAGATATTTACAATGGAATTAAGGTAAGAATTCTAACCTTCATAAAATAGAACCTTCTTTACAGACTCAAATCCATTTAAAGTTCAATTAAAAAGGTAGCGATGTATAGTCCCTAATTTGAAGAAAAAAACCTGGTTCATTTACCTTTAATATGAAGATATTTGCAATAGAATTAAGGTAAAAATTCTAACCTTCATAAAATAGAACCTTCTCTACAGACTCAAATCCATTTAAAGTTCAATTAAAAAGTAGCGATGTATAGTCAGTAATTTGAAGAAAAAAAACCTGTTTCATTTACCTTTAATATGAAGATATTTGCAATAGAATTAAGGTAAAAATTCTAACCTTCATAAAATAGAACCTTCTCTACAGACTCAAATCCATTTAAAGTTCAATTAAAAACGTAGTGATTTATAGTCACTAATTTGAAGGAAAAAACCTAGTTCAATTACCTTCAATATGTATGAAGATATTTACAATGGAATTAAGGTAAGAATTCTAACCTTCATAAAATAGAACCTTCTTTACAGACTCAAATCCATTTAAAGTTCAATTAAAAACGTAGCGATGTATAGTCACTAATTTGAAGGAAAAAACCTAGTTCAATTACCTTCAATATGTATGAAGATATTTACAATGGAATTAAGGTAAGAATTCTAACCTTCATAAAATAGAACCTTCCTTACAGACTCAAATCCATTTAAAGTTCAATTAAAAAGGTAGCGATGTATAGTCACTAATTTGAAGAAAAAAACCTGGTTCATTTACCTTTAATATGAAGATATTTGCAATAGAATTAAGGTAAAAATTCTAACCTTCATAAAATAGAACCTTCTCTACAGACTCAAATCCATTTAAAGTTCAATTAACAAGTAGCGATGTATAGTCAGTAATTTGAAGAAAAAAAACCTGTTTCATTTACCTTTAATATGAAGATATTTGCAATAGAATTAAGGTAAAAATTCTAACCTTCATAACATAGAACCTTCTCTACAGACTCAAATCCATTTAAAGTTCAATTAAAAACGTAGCGATGTATAGTCACTAATTTGAAGGAAAAAACCTAGTTCAATTACCTTCAATATGTATGAAGATATTTACAATGGAATTAAGGTAAGAATTCTAACCTTCATAAAATAGAATCTTCCTTACAGACTCAAATCCATTTAAAGTTCAATTAAAAAGGTAGCGATGTATAGTCACTAATTTGAAGAAAAAAAACCTGGTTCATTTACCTTTAATATGAAGATATTTGCAATAGAATTAAGGTAAAAATTCTAACCTTCATAAAATAGAACCTTCTCTACAGACTCAAATCCATTTAAAGTTCAATTAAAAAAGTAGCGATGTATAGTCAGTAATTTGAAGAAAAAAACCTGGTTCATTTACCTTTAATATGAAGATATTTGAAATAGAATTAAGGTAAAAATTCTAACCTTCATAAAATAGAACCTTCTCTACAGACTCAAATCCATTTAAAGTTCAATTAAAAAAGTAGCGATGTATAGTCAGTAATTTGAAGAAAAAAACCTGGTTCATTTACCTTTAATATGAAGATATTTGCAATAGAATTAAGGTAAAAATTCTAACCTTCATAAAATAGAACCTTCTCTACAGACTCAAATCCATTTAAAGTTCAATTAAAAAAGTAGCGATGTATAGTCAGTAATTTGAAGAAAAAAACCTGGTTCATTTACCTTTAATATGAAGATATTTGAAATAGAATTAAGGTAAAAATTCTAACCTTCATAAAATAGAACCTTCTCTACAGACTCAAATCCATTTAAAGTTCAATTAAAAACGTAGCGATGTATAGTCACTAATTTGAAGGAAAAAACCTAGTTCAATTACCTTCAATATGCATGAAGATATTTACAATGGAATTAAGGTAAAAATTCTAACCTTCATAAAATAGAACCTTCTTTACAGACTCAAATCCATTTAAAGTTCAATTAAGAACGTAGTGATTTATAGTCACTAATTTGAAGAAAAAAACCTGGTTCAATTACCTTCAATATGCATGGAGATATTTACAATAGAATTAAGGTAAAAATTCTAACCTTCATAAAATATAAACTTTTCTATAGATTCAAATTCATTTAAAGTTCAATTTAAAAAAGTAGCAATCACTAATCTGAAGAAAAAACCCGATTCAATTACCTTTGATATTCATGAAGATATTTACAATTTAATTAAAGTAAAAAATCTGATGTGGGCAACAGATCACTTTCTCTACAGTCTCAAATCCATTTAAAGTTCAATTAAAAAAGTAGCGATGAGTATAGTGATTAGTAGCGTAGCGTCAGATTTTTGACTGGGTAGGCGGAAAATTTGGCAAAAAATTTCGCATTACAAGTGAAATTTATATTGGAATTCGCATTTTCATAAGTTTTATTTCAAGAAGTTTTATTTATTGATGAATAAAATAAAATAATTTTAAATAAAAATGCAAAGAGTGGATGAAATGCACGATACTTTAAAATGTTACCTATGTAAGATGAATACAAGATATAACATTTTAAATGTTTTCTTATTTCAAAATTAGATGAACTTTTGAAATCATTTTATTAAATATGAAGTCATGGTTGCCCATAGGGGATGTAAAGGGGGGGGGGGGGGTCACACTCCCCCTTGGATATTAATATAACAAAGGGGAGCATCAGGTCTATCGATGCTATAACATCATGGGCTTGAGTCTGCTCTCCTCGCCCCCTGGAAAATGTTTTACAGGCGCCTATGTATGAAGTAGAAATATATTAGAATATTATTAGCAATTGATAGAAAAATATATCAGTTTTGTAAATATAAACAGCTTGAACTAACGAAATAAAGCAATTCAAAGGAATGCACTTAAAATGGATGATAACACCGTAGTCAACAATGTACTTAAACAATTTTGTATATTAATTATTTACAAATCTATACTTTAAAAATAAAAACTTAAAAATATATAACCACAATATGCTAAAAATCCGCTAAGAAATTATCAATGGCTTTTGTTCAATTGAGATTCTCCTGTAACGTGATTTTTAAAGGGACATCAGATTTATTCTTTTTAAAACTCACAAATACGCAAACGGATGCTTCGCCATATTGTTGCTGTGACTAAGTCTACTTCACAAACTAATTAAGTTTAATGATAGTCAGTATTAGTGTGTTTCCTTGTCTTGATATTGTTTAAATTTGGGCGAATGTCATGTTATTCGTAGAAAAAAATTCATATTTTTTTAGTATTATATATGACTTTTTTCTGTACAGATTAATTAATAGAACCACGTTTGACCCAAAATGGCGGATCCATTCGCCTTGCCCAAGAAATTTTCATTCATGAAAAGTCACGTCCCATATCCAATCATTGTCTGTCATCACGTTGTTTATAAAGGGTTAAAAATAGGGAAAGAATTAGTCACGCCTTACTACAAGCTAGCTTATAGTTCTAGCTTATCAGCCAGGGCGGTTTAACAGGTAGGCGGGGATAATGCCATGCTCCTTTCAATGAACCGTAAAAGCTGGATGATTTCAGCTTCTAGATATGCGTCTTAATGGGTAAAATATTTTGAAACGTCTCATTTTAAGGAAATAATGTGTAATAGTTTTCTAAAAAAAGACATATATATTCACAAAGTTATATTAAAAAATATAATAAATAAAAGTATCTTAAATTAGATTAGAGGGGAGGCTGAGCTTCTGAGCCTACATGGGCACTACGCCACTGATAGTCGCTAATCCGAAGAAAAAACCTGGTTCAATTACCTTCAATATTTATGAATATATTTACAATAGAATTAACGTAAAAAATCTGATATATATGGGTAACAGATCACTATCTCTACAGATTCAAATTCATTTAAAGTTCAATTAAAAAAGTTGCGATGTATAGTAACTAATCGGAAGAAAAACAAACTTGGTTCAATTAGCTTTAATATTAATGAGGAGATTTACAATAGAATTAATGTAAAAAATGTAATGTGGACAGCAGATGACTTTCCTTACAGACTCATATTCATTTAAAATTCTATTCAGAAATAGTTGCAATGTTGAAGACCCAGACCGTCCGACTCATCCGAAGACTTGAGCAACTATTTGGACGACCGGGGAACAGTTGCAATGTATAGTAACTAATCGGAAGAAAAAGAAAGTTCAATTGCATCTAATTTTAATGAAGAGATTTAGAATAGGATTAATGTAAAATATCTGATGTGGCCAGCAGATGATTGTCTCTACACACTTAAATTATTTTTTTATTTCTCTCCTTCATAACTCATTAAATTGAGTTCAATTGCACAAAGTAACACGGAGAATTAATTGAAATAATACATAATTTGCAGTTTCAATTTAATTTTCGTTTTCAAACGCGACTTGGCATAATGCAGAAACACTAGAAACATGTAGGGAACAATTACTCCTAGAATAATGCGGCTGGTCGTATTTTTTTGTCGTCGAAAATAACGTTTAAAGCATTTAATTGACGCATCTGAGCATATGTAGACTTTTGTTATAGACTTTAAGGATTTTTGATTGATTGGCCATTTCGCAAAAAAAGCAGGTTCTTTCTTTCAGATCAGTACCGAAATCTAATTAGCACCAGGGTATCTTCTGAGTGACTTGACAAAATGTGGTCGTTTTTTTTGCAGCTAGAGTTGGTAAATACGTTACATAGACAGACACACAAACGTGAAGTTGAAAATGAGTTCTTGTTTGCTCCAAACGTGTAAATCCGTCGAAAACTCATTTTCCGATTTTCTACAAGGTTCCAATACTTTCCTTATACATTACAATGGAACAAATTGTAGATAAAGATAGGAATAGGGTTTTCTTTCCATTTTGAATTTTGCTGCAGAAGCTGATTGTAAAATGAAAGCAGATTTTGTATGCAAAATATCTGCACAATTTTTTGAAAAACAAAAACAAAAAACAGTTCAAAATATTAAAATATTGAAATAATTTTGATTGAAATTTTAGTTTTGCTCAGTTTTATTTGCAGCTAATCCCCTGTTTGTAGGGAAAAGTTTCCTCGTCTTTTCCATAAAAATTAAGTTCTCGAATACCGTAGTAGATCATTGTACAATGCATTTTACTTTCCCTGCAATACATGGTAATGTATAGGGAAAGTATTGGAATCGTGTCGAAAATTACAACTCGAGTTCTTAACGGATTTACACGTTTCGGGGCATCTAGAACTCGAAAAAACTGTTTTTAGTGTGACGTTTGTGTGTTTGTGTCTCTGTGTCTGTCTGTGCAATGTATGTATCCACTCTAGCTAAAAGACTAATTGGTTCAAATTTTCAAAATTTGGTAAATAAGTCACTTATAGATAACTCTGATCTTAATAAGATTTTGTCACGATTCGGCAATTAGGAATCTGCCTTTGTTTGGTAACTGGCTCGCAAAAATCGCCAGAAGCTAAAATAAAGGATTATGTATGCTAATATGTATTAATTAAATGCTTATTCTATACATAATTTTTGACGATAAAAAGATACATTACCAATTCTATTACTCTAGAACTAGCCGTTTATGAAAGATTTCAGATTTACTTATTTTTGCTAAGCCCCCTTTGAAAATACGCCCAGTTATCGAATGATAACGAAAATTGGAGTAAGATTGCAAATTAAGTATTATTTAATTTAATTATACTTGTTATTTTATGTAATAAGAAATGATGAGAAATAGAATTTGAGTCTGTAGTGGAAGTCGCTTGCTGTCCATATCAGATATTTTTTCTTTAGTCTAGGTTCTGTACATTGCAAACTTTTAATGAACATTTAATGCTTAAAGGACCCTATAAAAATATCCATCTCTTATTACTTGCCTTATATACATAATGTATAAGGAAAGAATTGTGACGGGGTCGAAAATTCAAATTCGAGTTTTCCACGGAAGAGCACGTTTCAAGTATCCTGGATCACGAATCGAACATTTTTGAAGTGATGTCTGTGTGTGTGTGTGTGTGTGTGTGTGTGAAAGTATGTGTGTGTGTGTGTGAAAGTATGTATGTGTGAAAGTGTGTGTGTGTGTGTGTCAGTGAGCCTGTGGAGACGATAACTAACGAACCAATGGACCGATTCGAACGAAATTTGGCACAAAAATTACAATCCATAAATACTGGAAGCCTATTGTTTTTATACGCAATCGAATGTTCAGAACCCTCCTAAGTTTTCGAGTGAAATGTTGAAAGAAATCGCCAAAAAATAAAACTTTTAATAAAGTTACACAAATAGATATTTCTTATGTAATTTTTCATTAGAAAACGATTGACATAAATTTTAGAATGCTAACACGAACCGTTCTCGAGATATTACACATTTTTCAAAAAAATTATCAAAAAATCATATAAAATAAAAAAAAAATTTCCTATTCAGAAACATGTTAACTTTTCATATGTAATACCATGCGATAAATTTGGTGATATCATTCTCGTAGATCTACCTCATTCCATTCATGAAAAAATATACTTTGAGTACTACGTTTGTATTTAAACGCCAATAGTCATTTATATGCTGTAAGAATAACTTATTTCTCCGTCCATAACACTCGGCGAGATTTTGGCGACGAATTTAGAGGAATGTTGCCAACTTGGCGACTTTTTTTAATGTTGCTAAATTAACGAAAAACTAGCCAAATGGATGAAAATGACGACTAATTGACGAAAATTCAATATCTTGTAAAGAATCCACTATAAAAATAATCTACTTTTTTTACTGTAAAAGTAGTAAATTCATTGCATTATATAAGGAAAGTCATGTGCTGTCCACACCAGATTTTTTTTATGAAAATACTACCTACCAGAAAAAACTTGTATGAAACAATATGGTATTTAAATTCGGCAAACTTCCAACTTTGATTGTGTCTGCAAATAACTGAAATTCTAAAAGCGAGGTTATCTATATTGAAAGACTCTGAATATGCGGCTATCACTAAATTTCACAAATAAAACTTCACAAATAAAAGCGCTTTCATAAATAAAACTGAAATTAGTAAAACAAAATTTGGTATGGGCAGTAGATGATTTTCTCTACAGTCTCATATTAATTATCTCTTTCATAATTTATTAAATTGAATGTAATTGCATAAAGTACAACGGTTTATTAATTGAAATTCTGCTGAATTTTCAGTTTTATTTCTAATTTCGTTTTCATTTGTCGACTGTACGTGATTTCAAAGGCAACATGGCAAAAATATGAAAGAAATAAACTATCTCGAGGACGGCGAGACCTAGAGTTATGGGGTTGGTCACATTCTTGTGGTCGTCAAAAATTAAGCATAAAAGAAGCATTTAAATGACAGATAACCATTTTGCAAAAACAAGGCATATTTTCTTTCTTCGAATCGTACCAAAATCTAATCAGCACCAGAATATTCTAGAGGTTTATTTACTAAATTTTATGAAATTTGGTCAAATAGCTTTTTGTCAAATGTAGATAAATACATTATACAGACATACAAACAGATAGACAGACACACAGGCAGACGCACAAGCGTTACGTTAAAAATGTTTTTTCGTATGCTAGAATGCTCGAAACGTGTATATCCGTCAAAAACTCAATTTGCTACTTGAATCTGAGTCTTGGTGTAGGGGCTGATTGAATGCTGTAAGGGCAAGAATTGAAAGCAGAATGTGCTTGAAAGTGTCTGTGCAATTAAATAAAATGTTCGAATTCTTAAAATATTATACTTATATACACACTATTTTTATACACTATTTTTATATATTTATGATATTTACATTATTTCTTACAAAACAAGCAACATTATTTACATTATTTTCTATGTGGTTCGGGATTATAAGCGTCCAAAGTGTTCACATATTTTGTAACGCCCCAACTTTTGCCAGACAAATCCATAGATATTATTGACATTAAAAAAAAGGTCAGAGTGATGTACTTGATTGCCTTAGAAATTTTGATATTTTTGGTATCACAATTTTATCTAGCAGTCATAATTAATTCTGAATCAGAGAATTAGTGATATTTTAGAGTAAACACTGTGCAGTGAACACAGTCCAAATGCTCACAGAATTTTGGCCCAATTTTTTGCACCCGGGGAAATTGTCCACTCTGCGGTTCTAATGTGCAGCATGGAACCTAATTCGAGAGCTACTGATTGCTGCACTGTGAGCGCAATTTCAAATTTCGAAAGTTAATTTATTTTATCTAGCAATCATGAGCAATTCTGAATTAGAATAATTGTGATACTCTACAGAAAACAACAACACAGTCTACTCGTATACAATTCATTCGAACCACTTCTAGAACACTTTTCTTAATTTATATTAATTCCAGTCAAGGCCCATAATTTTAGTTTTCTGACAGTTCATGATTCACACTGGGGTTATTTGCTAAGACGCTACCCCAATCAATCTTGCAACTAGACTTTGTTGCCCAGGCTATCTGCTTTGATTTTCCTTCATTTTTTTCCCTTCTCCTCATCTGTTATCTTTACCGAAACGCTGCTAAAGCTATCAGAGATAAACTGTAACGGGATTGTTAGGAATATTTTCTTGAGATTTCTGGATCTTTGGATGCAGTCTTCGTTTATTAAATACTCAGTGAACTCTGCTTAAGGCAGATTCTGTTTAACACGGAAATCCGCTGAATGTAGAAAATTTGATTGGTTTACGACAATTGCGTATGCTCATAGAATGCTGGAAAATGTACCCGACGTTGCCCGGGGCTTAAGACGAGTGGTCGTGTGTGCACCTGCGCAACAATTATTTTATTTTTTGTTATGAGCGAGCGTATTGTTAAAACTTTCTTTAGTTTTCGGGAATTCGTTCTGAGTTCCGGTGAAGTTTTTATCCGATATTTGAATCTTAAATACCAGGAAATGCTGGAAAGTCCAAGAAAATGTACACAGCGTTGCCCCAAATCGCCTAAAACCATGATAAATGGTGTTAAATACATAAAATATCTCAACAAGTAATGCGAATTTGGAAAATTTCGCTAAGGTTCACCTGTCCGGGTCCTGAAGTATCTGCGTACTAAATTTTATGACTGTAAGCACTTAGAGTTTTCGCTACAACTTACACAAATGAACAAACGGACAGAAAAATTCCTTTATTATTATAAATAATTTTTACTTTCCTGATATACATAATGTATAAGGAAAGTATTGTGACGGGGTCGAAAATTCGAATTCGAGTTTTCGACGGGAGAGCACGTTTCAAGCATTCCTGATCACGAATCAAACATTTTTGAAGTAAATTCTCTGTGTGTGTGTGTGTGTGTGAAACTATGTGTGTGTGTGTGTGTGTGTGTGTGTGCGTGTGTGTGTGTGTGTGTGTGTGTGTGTGTCAGTGAGTCTGTGGAGACGATAACTGACGAACGAATGGACCGATTCGAACGAAATTTGGTACAAAAATCACAATCCGTAAACAATGGAAGCTTATTGTTTTTATACGCAATCGAATGTGAACCCCCCCCCCCCCCAAATTTTCGAGTGAAATTTTGAAAAAATCGTCAAAAAATCAAAACAGGTAATAAAGTTACGCAAATAGACATTTCTTATATAATGCTTCATTAGAAAACGATTGACATAAATTTTAGAACGCTAATATGAACCGTTCTACAGATATTGCACATTTTTCAAAACAATTATCAAAAAGTCATATAAAATAAAAAAAATATTTCCTATTGAGAAACATGTTCACTTTTCATATGTAATACCATGCGATAAATTGGGTGACATCATTCTCGTGGATCTAGCTCGTTCCATTCATGAGAAAAAATACTTTGAGTAATACTTTTGTATTTAAACGCCAATAGTCATTTATCTGGTATAAGAATAACTTATTTCTCCTTCCATAACACTTGGCGAGATTTTGGCGACGAGTTTGGCGGAATGTCGCCAAATTGGCGACTTTTTTAATGTCGCCAAATTAACGAAAATCTAGCCGAATAGTTAAAAATGAAGCTAAATCAAAGAAAATGACGACTAATTGACGAAAATTCAATATCTTGAGAAGAAAATATGTATCTACTATAAGAAAAAGCTATTTTTTTGTTGTAAAAGTAGTAAATTCATTGCATTATATAAAGAAAGTCATGTGCTGCCCACATCAGATTTTTTATCTTGTGTCCTATCAAGGTATATATGGCTCCTAAGAAAGTTATCAAGCACCCACATAAAATTATGAGGAAAGTTTCCATGAGTGTATACATTAGGTACTTTAGTAAAATGATCATGCCAATTGAATAAAATTGCAATAAAGCGAAATAGACAAGAAAAGAAAATTATAGTTGCTGAACATTGTCTGATTAGTAAGAATCGACACCGGTAACGAACGAAAGGCGTATATTGAAGGTAATAAATACTTGTAAAAAATAAATTACCGGGGACTATAACGCGGCGATATCTGCAATGCTTACCGAGGTACGATGTAGTATTCTTTCTCGTATTCAAATGTGCATTTTTTCTGAAAGGAGAGCATTTTGAACATGCCGTACATTAGATTGCTGTGCATGTGAGCATTGTTTATTTTAGCCTTTTAGACTAAGGCAATATTCATACTGTTTCAAATAAATGCCGTTTGTAACAGTTTCTCTTGTAGATTTCTAATCATTGGATATTGCTCATCAACTTTATAATTGGTTTTCTTCTTCTATCCTGCTTTGTTTGCCGAGAATATTTCCGCTTGGGACGCTGCAATTACTTTAATTAGATCGGGCATGGTAGCTTTATTATACGTAGATCTAACGTACATTGGAATGGATATTTCTTTACAAAGTTAGAGGGGCACTTAAGAACATTTTTAGGAACCCTGCTAATTTTAATGTAGTCAGTGTTCTAGGATTCCTGATATCATTATAGCAATGGATCTTAAATATTCTATTATGCAGATTGATTGTTTCTAGTATGTACAAGATATAAATTTTATTACTGCAATAAGTGATATATGTACTATTACTTTTATTAACTGTTTTACTTGATAAAATATTAGATTTTACATGTGTAATTATGGAAATTATAATGTTTTATTATTTTGGTTTACAGATATATTATACGATACCTATATTGAAGGAGCAGATATTATTATACATAGACATTCCTTTTTGCATTTAATAAAGCAATATATTCTATAAAATATAATTTAAAATGATTTTTCAAGATCTCGAATACTTTGGCAAGTATTTAATAAATCTAATACAATGCAGGGTCTCAAAGAGTAAGGTCTCAGACAGGGTCTCTAAGGGTCTCTGCAACAAGGTCTCTACAAGGTCTCAAAGAATGCTGACATGTTTTTCCTGGAAAATATAATTTAAAATGATTTTTCAAGATCGCGAGTACTTTGGAAAGTATTTAATAAATCTGATACAATGCAGTATTTCAAAGAGTAAGGTCTCAGACACAGTGTCAAAGGGTCTCTACAACAATATGTCTACAAGGTTTCAAAGAGTACTGGCATGTCCTGTCCACAAAATATAATTTTAAATAATTTTTCAAGATCGAGAGTGCTTTGGCAAATTTTTAATAAATCTAATACAATGCAGGGTCTCAAAGAGAAAGGTCTCAGACTGGGTCTCAAAGGGTCTCTGCAGCAAGGTCTGTACAAGTTCTCAAAGAGTGCTGACATGTTCTGTTCAGAAAATATAATTTAAAATGATTTTTCAAGATCACGAATACTTTGGCAAGTATTTAATAAATCTAATACAATGCAGGGTCTCAAAGAGTAAGGTCACAGACTGAGTCTCAAAGGGTCTCTGCAACAAGGTCTGCACAAGGTCTCAAAGAGTGCTGACATGTTCGGTTTAGAAAATATAATTTTAAATTTTTTTTCAAGATCACGAGTGCTTTGGCAAGTGTTTAATAAATATAATACAATGCACGGTCTCAAAGAGTAAAACTAAATAATAATATTAAAATAAAAGAAAATTGCTATCTCTATATAGGATGTCCCAAAAAATTGAAACGCGCTTTAATTCTTTACCTGTTGGAGATAAGTGGGCAATGTAAATTGCAAAAATGTTGAAAGTAAGATTGGAAATAAGACTACGTTAATGAAATAGTCCTCCTCTTATTTTTCAAAAAGTTTCACTTTTTAAATTTTTATACGACCCCCTTAGACAAATTGGGCCAATCAGAAAATTTTTATTTTTAATAAGATCATTAAAAAATCCTTTTATCTGCATTTTTAAAATGAAACTGAGTTATGTGAAAGGAAAAAATCTGACTTATGCCACTTTTCCGTACTATATGAAAGGCTGTTTCATCAGTGAAAATAGGGATCTTAAACGAATTGACGATGGAAATTGTTTAGATCAAAAATACGTTAATATATGTCAACATTACTTTCCTTATATACATAATGTATAAAGAAAGTATTGTGACGGGGTCGAAAATTCGAATTCGAGTTTTCGACGGGAGAGTACGTTTCAATCATCCCTGATCACGAATCAAACATTTTTGAAGTAATGTCTGTGTGTGTGTGTGAAAGTATGTGTGTGTGTGTGTGTGTGTCAGTGAGTCTGTGGAGACGATAACTGACGAACGAATGGACCGATTCGAACCAAATTTGGTACAAAAATCACAATATGTAAACACTGGAAGCCTATTGGTTTTATCCGCAATCGAATGTTCAGAACCCCCCTAAATTTTCGAATAAAATTTTGAAAAAATCGTCAAAAAATCAAAACCACTAATAAAGTTACGCAAATAGACATTTCTTATGTAATTTTTCATTAGAAAACGATTGACATACATTTTAGAACGCTAACATGAACCGTTCTCCAGATATTGTACATTTTTCAAAAAATTTTTCAAAAAGTCATATAATATAAAAAAAAAATTCCTATTGAGAAACATGTTCACTTTTCATATGTAATACCATGCGATAAATTGAGTGACATCATCTTCGTGGATCTAGCTCGTTCCATTCATGACAAAAGATACTTTGAATAATACTTTTGTATTTGAACGCCAATAGTCATTTATTTGCTGTAAGAATAACTTATTTCTTAGTGCATAACGCTTGGCGAGATTTTGGCGAAATGTCGCAAATTTGGGGACTTTTTTTAAATGTTGCCAAATTAACGAAAATCTCGCCAAATGGATAAAAATGACGACTAATTGTCGAAAATTAAATATCTTGGAAAGAATATTAGTATCTACTATAAGAAAAACCTATTTTTTTTTTACTGTAATAGTAGTAAATTCATTACATTATATAAGGAAAGTCATGTGTTGCCCACATTAGATTTTTCTTATCTCAAATGCATCTAAATAAAGCGTTACACAGACAGAGACCATATAAAGCAGTGGTACTCGCTACGCGGTTGGGTATCCTATGTATTATCATCCAGTTTTACCTTTTTGTTATATGTCACAAATTTGCATAATTAAAGTCTAATTTGATATATCGTCTCCATTCACAATGTTTAATTTTCAATTAAATGTAACTCGCTCAGTTTTAAAGATACAGATATGCGGTTCTTTTTAATAATCTTGTTGCATTAAAAATAAAAATTTTTATCTAAAATTTTTAATTAAAATTTTTAACTAAAATTTTTAATTAAAATTTTTAACATCCTTTCACATAGTAAGGAAAAGTGGCACAAGCCAGATTTTTTCCTTTATCATAATTCAGTTTGATTTTAAAGATACAGATATAAGGGGGTTTTAATGATCTTCTTGCATTGAAAATAAAAAATTTCTGATTGACCCAATTTGTCTAAGGAGGTCGTATAAAAATTTAAAAAGTGCAACTTTTTGAAAATGAATGGGGGGGACTATTTCATTAACGTAGTCTTATTTCCTACCTTACTTTCAACATTTTTGCAATTCACATTGCCCATTTATCTCAAACAGGTAAAGAATTAAAGCGTGTTTCAATCTTTCTGGGAAACCCTGTATATGTAATTAACTGGAGTGTAGCCTAATTCGACTTTCGCATACCAGAATCCAATTGTATTGGCTATTTTTGTTACGAATTTTGCAAGAAAAATTTTGGAAAATCGGTATCACAAATGATTACAATTATAGCGTGTTACCCTTCACTTAAAAAACTTGAAATCTTTTGATTGATATTACACTTGACAGGGTAACTTGCCCCCTGAAGGGGGTTTATGGCGTCCGGAACAAAAAAAATTGTATAGCCGGCCAGGCCCGTAGCCAGAATTTTATTTCGGGGGGTAGGGGCTGAACCTAATGCTTGAAACCGTAATGGACCTTTATCTTTCTAGCGTTAACTTTTTCAATTAGTGCCGAGCCGTGATCCCCCCTCCTCCCGCCCATTTGCCGTTGTTTTTTACATTCCTTATATACATAATGTATAAGGAAAGTATTGTGACGGAGTCGAAAATTCGAATTCGAGTTTTCCACGGACGAGCACGTTTTAAGCATCCCTGATCACGAATCAAACATTTTTGAGGTGATGTCTGTGTGTGAAAGTATGTGTGTGTGTGCGTCAGTGAGTCTGCGGAGACGATATCACACGAACAAATGGAGCGATTCGAATGCAAGTTGGTACAAAAATCACAATCCGTGAATACTGGAAGCCTATTGTTTTTAAACGTAATCGAATGTTCTGAACTCCCCTAAATTTTCTTGTGAAATTTTGAAAAAATCATCAAAAAATCAAAACCTTTAATAAAATTACGCAAATAGACATTTCTTATGTAATTTTTCTTTAGAAAACGATTGACATAAACTTTAGAACGCTAGCATGAACCGTTCTGGAGATATTGCACATTTTTCAAATAAATTTATCAAAAAATCCCATAAATTAAAAAATAATATTAACTTTTGAGAAACATGTTCACTTCTCATATGTAATATCATGCGATAAATTGGGTGACATTATTCTCGTGGATCTAGCTCGTTCCATTCATGAAAAAGATACTTTGAGTAATACTTTAGTATTTGAACGCCAATAGTCATTTATATGCTATAAGAATAACTTATTTTTCCGTCCATAACGTTTGGCGAAATTTTGGCGACGAATTTGGCGGAATGTCGCCAATATGGCAACTTTTTTAAATGTTGCCAAATTAACGAAAACTATGGTAACTGACTCGCCAAATAGATAAAAATAACGCTAAATCAATTAAAATGACGACTTATTGTCGAAAATTCAATACTTTGGAAAGAATATAAATATCTACTATAAGAAAAACTTACTTTTTTAATGTAAAAGTAGTAAATTCACTGCATTGTATAAGGAAAGTCATGTGTTGCCCACATCAGATTTTTTTTATTACATTTTTCCTTTTGATTTTTATATATTACAACTTAAACTTGTTACACCTCAATTATTTAATCTAAGGATAAATCTACCTAATCTATTACAGTATTTTTAAATTAAAAATTTATTACTACAGATACCTATAATTATAAAAACTTTAAAGGTTGAAAGTTGTAATTTACTTATTTTATTTATATTTTACTTATTCAAATTCCAACAGAGAATTAACTGCCATACAAGCTCAATCGCAGATCGACATTTTTTATTTGCTACAGAAGCAATCTCCTCGAATTTTTCCCTGCCATAATATTTATGACCTTATCCGGTTCCACAGTAATGTTGGAGTGAATTGAAATCATGGCAAGTGTACTTAGTCTGTCATCACTCATTACACTACGGGGCAAAGTTTTCACTCTTTTCAGTGTCGAAAAGGATCTTTCTACACTAGTAGTTGTTACTGGTAATGTAGACAAGACAGTAAGGAGGTACCTGATTGTATGATAATAGGTACCTTTACAATGCTCTAACACTTTCAGGACCTCAATGTTAGTTTCAATAGTTAAAACTCTTTCACACCACAATTCATATTCAGCTTTCAGTTTTGAGAGTGACATTTTATCGTCGAAATATGGAGACAGACTTTCCAACTTGCTTGTGTCATCAACAAAGGTAAAATCAGGACGAAGTATCTGGAAACTTGATAGAATATCCTCATTTGAAACGAATTTATCATGTGAATTTTGAATCAGACTATCAACACAAGGAATGAAGATAGCCACCCTGTAGTATTCTTCAACAGAAGTAGTTGGAGGATTTGCGCGTGTTGTTTGCTTTCATGTGAGTCTTGGAATCTTCAATTCAGTTTGGAACACTACCTCTGCAAGCTGTGAAGCAGAATTAAATATGTCCTGAATTTTTTTATTTGAATGCTCTCGTTTGAATGCTCTCGCTCGCTAACCACTGGGTTACCGCGCCCTCCGTGACAGTCTCCATAACTTTCTTTTTATTCGCCCAACTCAGACCGGAGGAACCGGAGGAGGGTACGGAATTTATTCACCAAATTTAGACCGGAGGAGGGTACGGAACTATGGAGGCATCCATAGGTACCGTACCCTCCTTCCCCTACCACCAACCTCTCGGAAGGACTTCCGATTCCATCATCCTCGTTCCATCGTTCAATCATTTAAAATATCCATAAATTAAAATATCTATTTAAAATATCAATAAATTAAAATATCCATTTAAAAAATCCGTATCGTTCCATCATTTAAAATATAAATATAATAATTTCACCCGATGTATACAATACATCACCATAATTCAATCCACCATAATTCCATCATAAGTTTTATAATGACAATATGTTAAGCTCTTAATTCCATCTTTTAAAATAATCAGATCCGATGCACAATCTCCATGGAAACGGCGTGACATCCCCGGTTGCGCGCGCAGGGTAAGTGGGAAGTCGGAACTTCCCGAGAAATCGCCGAGAAATTTAAAATCATTACTTCTATAAAATCAGGATCGGGCTGATATTTATAATTATTTCTTAATCAGATTGGGCGTGTAAGAAAGCCAGATGTTTTTGTTTTCTAAAAGTGTAAATTATTAGTCGAAATTATCGCTACTTTTCGGATACGAGGATTTAAAAACGAAAGTTCGTTTTTTGAATAATGACGTCAGGAACACAAACATTTTCTGTCGCCTGAATTATTGAATCTATTAAGTTTCGTGATCATTGAATCATAAATAACTTTTATGTCAAATTCTGTCGTAACCTGCCATGTTAAGAAAAAAAATAATAAAATTTCGTATAAATTTCGAATTTATTGCTTGGATTTAAAAGAAAATTCTATCTAGATTTAGATTTTCGTTAACAAAGCCGAATATAAAGTTTTATGAAAATCCAATAATATCTGGAGCAGCTATCGTATACGTAAAATACTGATTGACCACAGACGGACAGGCAGATGGGCATCACTCCAGAAATAGTCAAAATATGTTCAGTAGGTCCTAAAACATATATTGGCCTCAAAATCGAAAAACAATATACTTTCTCAGTACTACATATGAGAACGTAAATATGCATTCAGCTGTTTTATAGGAATCACAACCACATTACTCTGTAGGAAGCAGAAAGTTTTCTCGATGAAGAAATTAACAAGAAACCGTTTTGGCGATCTACTGTTATTTTTATGCACACAACCACAATCTAAGATTTTAAGTTGATTCCAAACCATTCCCTGCATGTATACGAACACAAAGGTCTACACTTACTTGGAAATCAAACAAAGCTCCTGTTAATCTGAAGGTCAGAGAGTAAACCGTTTGGCTACAAGAGGGCTTTGCAGCTCACGATTTCTAAAAGATCAGACTATCAATGTTTGCATCATGAGGAAACATTTGCTAAGAGTTGTCCTGCCGTGCAAATCATTGTATTCCCTAAAAGAAAACTGCTGACGTTTCTAAACGTCCTTTATCGGATATCATTCCGTTTCTTAAAAGAAAATTTCTGACTCTTCCATACTTTATTGTATTTCCTAAAAGAAAACTACTGACGTTTTTAAACGTCCTTTATCGGATATCATTCCGTTTCTTAAAAGTAAATTTCTGACTCTTCCATATTTTCTTTGTTGGAAATACTTGTGTTCCCAAAAGAAAACGACTGACTTTTCTAAGCCTTCTTTATCGACAATCATTGTGTTTCCTAAAACGAAACTATTGATTTTTCCAAATTTCTTTTATCGGAAATCATTGTGTTTCCAAAAAGAAAACTGCTCTAATATTCTAAACTTTCTTTACCGGAAATTATTGTGTTTCCTAAAAGGAAACTACTGACTTTTACAATCATTCTTTTATCCGAAATCATGGCTTTTCCAGAAAGAAAACTACTAGAATATTCTAAACTATGTCAGAAATCAGCGTGTTTCCGAAAGGTAATCTACTGACTTTTTCAAACTTTCTTTATTGGAAATCATTGCGCTTCTATAACGAAAACTACTGCAATCTACTAAATTTTCTTTATCGAACATTAATGTGTTTCCAAAAAGAAAACTTTTGACTTTAAAGAATTTTTTTATCAGTAACGAAATTTCTAAAAAAATATTTTATAGCACAGTTTATTTCTTCACCTTTGGGAAAAAAATTCAACACTTTTACATTCAAAAGGAAAAAAAAACTTTCAAATACTTTAAATAACTGAAGATAATCTACGGATCATTAAAGTATACTTTGAGTATGTACTGAATTTCAGAAATACTTTCAGAATAAGTCAGTAAGTACTTCATAATCGAAAAGACGTTAGAGTTTATTTTTTCTTCAAAATATCGTCATAAAAATTACATTTAGAAATCCGTTTTGTTTTTAACTCTCTGTAAAGTTTTTATACGAGTAAATGAACAAAAGATATAAATAAATTGAAAAGGATTTAGAACTACGATATTAACAGTATTTTACCTTTTACTTTCCCTACGATGCACAGTATATGGAAAAGGAATGATGTGAGGCGGAGGGGGGGGGGGGGACAAAATCTGATTGTCAGAATTTTGATGAATCTATGAACTTTTACACCCCTGTATACGAATGAAGGCCTGTATCACAGAACCCCCACCCCCCAAAAAAACTATACCTGCGACCTAAAATGCGGAAACTCGACCACGGACAAAATCTAAATAAGTCAGTTTTCAACTGACACAACAGTTTTCGACGTTAAACACCATATATGCCAAAGAAACTAAAACTGATTAAAAAATGCTGTAGCTTAATTTTTTAAGAGTATTAGTTTCCATGTCTTTGACAGGCTAATACCTTTAGAGATTTCAGATTTTACTATTAGACAATTAAATTACATTATATTAAATACATATATAATTTAATATAGGTATTTAATATAATGTATATAATTTAATATAAATATAATATAATGTATATAATTTAATATAAATATAATATAATGTATATAATTTAATATAAATATAATATAATATATTTATATTAAATTATATACATTTAGTATAAATATAATATAGTATATTTATATTAAATTACATACAATTATATACATTAAATTATATAGTAATTTAATAATGTAACATTATATGATTTAATATATAATTAAATTAAATTTTATTAAATACTATTAGACACTTAAAATTTTACATCTATAAGTGAATTCGTTCCTGGGTTGTTACTATTAGTGTTTTATTATTATTCGGTTATTTTACTCACCTTACAGATGCACACATATCCACAGCGATGAAAATGTATAAAAAAATTTTCAAAATGAGATCAGAAAGTTTAGAATTGTGTTTGTCCTGCTGATGGGAAAGTAAAAATTTGACACGTTTAGTGATACTACAATAACTTAGTTTTCGACAAAATTGTAAAAATCTGATGTGTGCAGCACATGACTTTCCCTGCAGACTCAAATTCATATTTTCTTTATTTCTTTAATAATTCATTAGATTGAGTTTAATTGAACCAAATAACACTAAATTTGCATTTTTAACTCAATTTTTCTTTTTATTTGGTAATTGGACATTTTTACAATATCGGCGTAATAAAAATGCAAGAAATCTGAAATACCTTGAGAACGGTTAGTCTTAAATTATAATAGAGTATGTTATATTATTTTCCTCATCAAAAATTGCGTATAAAACAAGAATATATTTGATACATTTGAGCATACACTACTTAGTCTTTTCTTTTAGATTTTGGCGATTCTGGCGGGCCATTTCGAAAATAAAGTCAGGTTGTTCTTTTCCGAATCGTACCAAAATGTAATCAGCGCCAGAGTATCCCACAAGTAATTTATCTACCAAATTTTTTGAAATTTGGTCAATTAGTATTTAGCTAGAGCGGATAAATGAAATTTTTACGGGCTATTTTGCAAGAAAAGGTGAGTTCTGTTGCTACGAATCGTACCAAAAACTAATCAGCACCAGGGTCACATCCATGTTAATGTTGAGACCCAGGCCGTCCGACCTACCAAATAGAGGGTCACATCCATGTGACTTACCTACCAAATTTTATGAAATTCGGTCCATCAGTTTTGAGTTAGAGTGGATTCATACATTGCAGAGACATACAGACAGACACACAGTCACACAGACAGACACACACACAGACAGACAGACACACAGACAGACATACACACAGACAGACAGACACACAGACGTCACGCTAAAAATATTTTTTTCGTATTCTAAAGGTCTCGGAACGTGTAGATCGGTCGAAAACTCGAGTTGTGATTTTTGGCATGATTCCAATGCTTTCCCTATACATTACCATGTATTGCAGGGAAAGTAAAAAATTATAATTTTGAATGGCTTGATTGTCCAGATGTTTAAAAACAATTTCGCAGACGACATTATTTTCCCTCCGACTGAAATTCTCATGAAAAAGAAACTAGAATAAATCTGCTGTCTCGACTCTTTAAAAGCATTCTTCATTGTTTTCTGAATGTATATTTTGTAATATTCTGCATTAATATAAAATATTCGATTTTATGCGAGAGGGTGCAGGGCCTCTTTAATAATTCATGAATGTAGGAGAAGAGGATGTTGAGGAATCAGATACGCCACAGTCGTGTCTCTAATATTAGAAAGAATAAACTGCTTAGGTGTGTTATAGTTGTCATCTGGAATTCCTTCTGTAGTTAGATTATTGATCAATCTGTAACAGGAATAGCCAACGAGAGGCCCGCGGGCCAGATACGACTGGGTCCTGTTTTTAGAATCTTTCTTAGCCAAAAAATAAAAAAACCTGATGCGGGCAGCACATGAGTTTCCTTATATAATGCAATGAATTTACTACTTTTACAGTAAAAAAAAAAATAGATTATTTTTATAGTAGTTATTTATATTATTTCCAAGATATTGAAATTTTTTTTCTTTAATTCAACTAACGTGGCAACAACAGATCAAAATCCAGTTACAGTAGCCACACAAGCCTCCATGCCTTATTTGGGATTCGAACCCGAGCCCTCTAGACAGCAGCCGAATTTTCGTCAATGAGTCGTCATTTTCCATGTCGTCATCATCAATGAGTCGTCATTTATTTAGCTTCATTTATATCCATTTGGCGAGTTTTTCGTTAATTTAGCAACATTTAGAAAAGTCGCCAAGTTGGCGACATTCCACCAAATTCGTCAACAAAATTTCGCCAAGCGTTTTGGACGAAGAAATAAGTTATTCTTACAGCAGATAAATGACTATTGGCGTTTAAATACAAAAGTATTACTCAAAGTATCTTTTCTCATGAATGGAACGAGCTAGATCCACGAGAATGATGTCACCCAAGTTATCGCATGGTATTACATATGAAAAGTGAACATGTTTCTCAATAGGAAATATTTTTTTTTATTTTATATGACTTTTTTATATGTTTTTTTAAAATGTGCAATATCTCGAGAACGGTCCATGTTAGCGTTCTAAAGTTTATATCAATCGTTTTCTAATGAAAAATTACATACAAAATGTCTATTTGCATAACTTTATTAGCGGTTTTGTTTTTTTGATGTTTTTTTCAAAATTTCTCTCGAAAATTTAGGGGGGATTCTGAACATTCGATTGCGTTTAAAAACAATAAGCTTTCAGTGTTTACGGATTGAGATTTTTGTACCAAATTTCGCTCGAATCGGTCCATTCGTTCATCAGTTATCGTTTCCGCAGACTCACTGACACACACACACATACTTTCACATACACACACACATACTTTCACACTCACACATACATATACTTTCACACACACTCACAGACATGACACACACACACACAGACATCACCTCAAAAATGTTTGATTCGTGATCAGGGATGCTTGAAACGTGCTCTCCCGTCGAAAACTCGATTCGAATTTTCGACCCCGTCGCAATACTTTCCTTATACATTATGTATATAAGGAAAGTAAAAATTTGAGTCATTCGAGTTTTGATCAAAATTGCAAAAATATTTTTCGCATAATGTATCAACACATAAAATTTTATTGCGATTTGAATGCTTTCTTAAGTTATCATTGTCTACACCTTATAGACACACACACGCACCCCCGGACACGCACACGGACACGCATGTGTATGTGCGTGTCTACGCGGACACACACACACACGCATACACACACACACACAAACCCGCATACAAACACACACGCACATACACACCCAGAAACACGCACGCACACAAATATGCATACAAACAAATACGCACATACACACACACAAATGCGCACACACACAAACAGGCACAAACACACACACAAACGCGCACACACACACAAACACGCACAAACACACATACACACGCAAGCATACACACACAGATGCATATATGTCTGCGCGCGCACACACACATACAAACACACACACACTTACAAACACACACACAAACACTCACACTAACACATACACATGGTGGAAGTATTTTCGAAACCTTTCGAAATGGAATTAGGAGGTCTTGTCAAAGTGTCGTGTTTCAAAATTTTCAGTTAATACTTTCTCTATACAACTAAATGAGAAAATAACAATTTCATACATTTAGTGTTACTAAAATAATTTATCTTTCGCCTTAATTTGAAAAATGATAAGTGTCAGTAACAGAAACCGGACTAGCGAGATTAGCCAACTGCTTGATTTGATCCAAAACCACGGAAACGAAATTGTTTTTCAGGGAACGAAATTCGTATGATAAAAAGTATAAAACTGCTCTCTCTTCATTCTACATTTTTCTGAATATATCTTTTGCAATATTCTGCAATAATGTAAAATATTCGATTTTGTGCAAGAAGACACATAGCCTTTTAAATAATTCATGAATGTAGAGGAAGTGGATGTTGCGGAATCACAGCCACAGCTAAGCCACAGCTGTGACTTTAACACTCAAAACCATGAACTGCTGAAAAGAGTTAAAGGGCTTTTTTTGCCATGTCAAATATCCTCTTTAGTTACATTATTAATCCATTACATAAAATATTACATGAATTTAATGGAAATAAAGATATACTGCTAGTATTTAAAGTATATATTTATACTACTAGTATATTTATACTACTAGTAATTATGCTACCAGTATTTATACTACTAGTATTTAAAGAAACACCATTAGTATTATCGCAAAAACAGGGAAAACAGCACCCTTGAAAAAAAAATTTCAACATATTTTAATAAGTTTTGTTTTGTTTAAACAATGTATAGGGATAGTTCTATAGTTACATTATTAATCCATTACACAAAATATTACGGAAATTTAATGGAAAAAAATATATACTACTAGTATTTAAAGTATATATTTATACTATTAGAATATTTTTACTACTAGTATATTTATACTTCTAGTAATTATGCTATCAGTATATTTATACTACTAGTATTTAAAGAAACACTATTAGTATTACCTCAAAGTCAGGGAAAACAGTACTCTTGAAATTTTTTTTTTAACATATTTCATTAGTTTTGTTTTGTTTAAATAATATATGGGGGCTTAGCTTTAAAAATTGACGTCGTGATTGAAAATTGACTCAGTTAGGTTTTGCCCTGTAGTTGATACGATGAGTGTGAAGTTTCAGCCTTCTAGGCCACTAAGGATGTTCTTCTGGATGTTTTAGTATTTTTGACTTCCTATTTTCTCCGATATCGAGGTAGAAATCGATAATCTGTTTCCGTTACTTTCTGTCAAATGAACGATACCATGAATGTTCAAATATTCAGACTTTTAGGTCAATGGGGACTTCTGGAGGGTCTGCAAAGAAATTTCACATCCTTCATTTTCTTTGGCTTATATAGGTGGAAATAAAAAGTGGGCAGCGTTAGGTTCTGTTGCGTATTCGACACTATAAGTGTGCAAAGATTCAGTATTATAGGCCTCTATGAAGTATGAGCGTCTGGAAAGTCATTTTTAAAAACACCGATTACTCTTCCGCTGAGAAACATGTTCACTTTGCATATGTAATTTCATGCGATACACTTGGTGACATCATTTTCGTAGATCTAGCTCGTTCCATTCATGAGAAAAGATGCTTTGAGTAATACGTTTTAATTTGAACACCAATAGTCATTTATCTGCTATAAGAATAACTTATTTCTCCGTCCATAACGCTTGGAGAAATTTTGGCGACGAATTTAAAGGAATGTCACCAACTTGGCGACTTTTTAAATGTTGCCATATTAACGAAAATCTCGCCAAATGAATAAAAATGAAGCTGAATCAATGAAAATTACGACTAATTAAAGAAAATTCGATATCTTGGATAGAACATAAGTATCTACTATACGAATAACCCATTTTTTTACTATAAAAGTATTAAATTCAGTAAGCATTATATAAGGATTATATAAGGAAAGTCATATGCTATCCACATCAGATTTTTTTTAATGCAGCGAAATAAATAGCACCTGGCCTCAAACATCCATATATCAATCTTATTAAAAATAAATAATTAAATATGGAGGAATTGTCCTACAGAATCGGTTTGAAGATCGTTAGAAAGAACGGACTTCAGTTTTCCTGATGATGTTAAAATGGAAATGCTGAGATAATGTTTTCAATCGCTAATGAATAGATGTGTGTGTAAATCTCGCTCAACACCGTGCTTTAACGTGACACAATCACAAAACTAATTCAAATTAACAACAATAAAGGAAAAGAAAGTGAAAAGGAAAACACCTCTGCCGTTGTCTGTCGTATCTGGAGTTCAGCCAATAAATACAGTACCGAATTTAGCGGCTACGCGAAGCTTATATTTTCTGCTGAAAAGTTTTCCTTTTGCGACAAAAAACTTCTTTTGAAAGTGCCCTCACCTTCCTACAGTTACCAAGCAGTGTTTTCTGAATATATTTCCCTTAATATTCTACTTCTTGATGAAGTAAGATAGTCAATTTTATGCAAGAGTATGCAGAGACTCTTTAATAATTCATGAATGTAGAGGAAGATAATGCTACTACATCAGCTAAGCCACAGCTGTGACTCCAACATTCAAAAACATGATCCAGGTGAAGAGAGTTACGGCGCTTACATTGTCATCCATTGACTCCTCTACAGCTACATTATTCTTCTAATAAACAAATAATTTTCTGGGACCAAGAGCTAACTGCTAATTCATAAAAATTTGGTGAGCTAGATGCACAGTTCATTGGTTGACCAGGCTTTAATTGACCGTTTGCTGACTTATGAATTAACTTTCGAATCTTATACTAGCACGAACACTTCTTCTTCTTCTTCTTCGACCCAGACCGTCCGGCCTACCCGAAGATGTTGTTGTTGTTGAGACCCAGACCGTCCAAACTACCAGAAAGGTGTAAGGCGTTTGGACGGCCGGGAAGAGCCACCCAATTTAGACCGGAACCCAGTGGGGGAGGCATCCACAGGGACCGTACCCTTCTTCCCCTACCACCAACCTCTTGGACGGACTTACGGACTCACATGTTTAACGTGATCGTACTCCGCATGAACACGGCGGCAGTTGTGGCAGCGCGCAATCCACGGGCAACCGCGCCCGAAATGTGCCAACAGCACGCGGGGTTACCAGGTGGTCACCCACCCAAGTACTAACCGCTCCCGATGCTGCTTGACTTCGGTGATCTAACGAGAACCGGTGTTTTCAGCACGGTAGGGTCGTTGGCTCTCTACCCGAAGGTGTAAAGAATCTGTTTAGACGGCCGGGAAGTGCCTCCCAATTTAAGCAGGAACTCAGTGGGAGCGACATCTATAGGGATAGTACCCTCTTTTCCCTACTACCAACATCTCGAAAGAACTTATGGACCCACATATTTAATGTGCATGTACTCCGAGTGAACACGGGGATAGTTTGGGTAGAGCGGGGAATTGAATTCTGGTCGTCCGAGAGTATTCCCCGCGCGATAACCACTGGGTTGCCCACGCAGTATTACGAATTCTTGATGTTTCCCGGAATTTAAGATGAAAACTTCTGATTATATTTACATCGGAACATACAGAGAATTCTCCAAATCTTTATAAATACATCAACATAGAGTAAAAAGAATAATTTGCTACGCGGGCGTAATACGCCCTAGATAATCATGAGGGGTACATATAATCTAGATACACGGCTTTCGTTAGCGCCAGATAAAAATTTGAATCTTTTAACCTACACTTTCATGATTAGAACAAAAAATATGATCAAATTAGTGAATTTATCTACAAGAGTGTGTATCATCGCGTACAAATAATACCAGAATGCCTGTTTCGAACCAATACCATTACCAACTCTAAAAATACGTCGCTGTTCCTCATAGCAACAGAGACACCCCAAAATGTGTTGTCATAAAGACGGGAATTTTGTGTTGCAAAGTAACCGCCAACGTTGACGTCATATTTTTTCATTGTTAAAAATTATGTACAACACAAGCATTTAATTGATATATTTATATATATGAGCATACGTAATTTTTTTATTTTAGATTTTGACGATTTTTGTGGAACATTTCGCAAAACCAGGCAGGTTATTTTTTTTCTGAATCGTACCAAAATCTAATCAGCACCAGGGTATCTCACAAGTGACTTATATACCAAATTTTCTAAAATTTGATCCATTAGTTTTTAAGCCAGAGTGGATACAGTCAAGTTCTGCGGGCCATTTCATAAAAAGGTTGATTGCTTTATCCCGAATTGTACTAAAAACTAACCAGCACCAGGGTCACACACAAGTGACTTTCCTACCAAATTTTATGAAATTTGGTCCATTAGTTTTTGAGTTAGAGTGGATATATACACTGCTCAGACAGACAGATAGACAGACAGACACGCAGACAAACACACATACGTCACGCTAAAATATTTTTTTCGTATTATAGAGGTCTGGAAACATGTAGATCCGTCGAATATCCGAGTTGTAATTTTCGGCATGATTCCAATACTTTCTCTATACATTACCGTGTATTGCAGGAAAAGTAAAAGTAAATTACACGAAGCATGCATATCAGTTGGGAGCTCAGTTACCCCTTTACCAAATTTTTAAGTTGTCCCAAAACTTCAATTTTCCGCTACAGACGATACAGATACACACATCTATTATTATGCAAGGCAAATATCAATGGTTGTGTATGTGTATACGTATATATGTGTATGTATATACGTATGTATGTGTATGTGTATATTGCTTATACGAAAATTTGATTTCTTAGAATCTTTGGATGTCAGCGACAAAATCTTTCAAATCATTTCATTTAAATTAACTTACTTTTTAAATGTCCATTTGATTGTAAATGAGATTGATTATAATCCGAAACATAGCTTTACAATCGACTCATTTGCGTATTAGTTGCTTAGTTAACGAGTTTTACGGTGGTTTTTCGTAAAATTAAAAATTTGATGTGGGCAACACATGACTTTCCTTATATAATGTAATGAATTTACTACTTTTCGGTAAAAAAAATAGGTTTTTTCTTATAGTAGATATTAATATTCTTCCCAAGATATTGAATTTTCGACAATGAGTCGTCATTTTCATTGATTTAGCGTCATTTTTATCCATTTGGCGAGATTTTCGTTAATTTGGCAACATTTCAAAAAGTCGCCAAGTTGGCGACATTCCGCCAAATTCGTCGCCAAAATTTCGCCAAGCGTTATGGACGAAGAAATAAGTTGTTCTTACAGCAGATAAATGACTATTGGCGTTCAAATACAAAAGTATTACTCAAAGTATCTTTCTTCATGAATGGAACGAGCTAGATCCACGAGAGTGATGTCATCCAATTTATCGCATGGTATTACATATGAAAAGTGAACATGTTTCTCAATAGGAAATATTTTTTTTTCATTTTATATGACTTTTTAATAATTTTTTTGAAAAATGTGCAATATTTCGAGAACGGTTCATGTTAGCGTTCTAAAATATATGTCAATCGTTTTTTAATAAAAAATTACATAAGAAATATCTATTTGCGCAACTTTATTTGTGATTTCGATTTTTTGACGATTTTTTCAAAATTTTATTCGAAAATTTAGGGGGTTCTGAACACACTGACACACACACACACATACTTTCACACACACACACACACGCACACGCACACACAGACATCACTTCAAAAATGTTTGATTCGTGATCAGGGATGCTTGAAACGTGCTCTCCCGTCGAAAACTCGATTTCGAATTTTCGACCCCGTCACAATACTTTCCTTATACATTATGTATATAAGGAAAGTAAAAACATTGGGAGGGCTTTTGGTGTCATTGTATATATATATATAGGTCGGGGAGTATATTCTACGATCATTCGATTACCTCGAATTAAGTATTCGAGATTCGAGATCTTGAATATAACGCCACAAGTAGCGCTCGTAAAGTCACGAATATAACGTCACAAGCACATTTTGTTCTAGGGCTCCCGGAAGAGACCGAAAGTCTCTTTGCATGTCGTTGAGGAAGGTCTATACGGCACAATTAAAGCTCTCTGAGCTGGTTGTTTAGTTTAGATATTGCCACTTCAATATTTGTGATGATTTAATTTTACTGTTTATTATTATTAATATAATGATAAACATGCCTGCAATAACCCACAACATGCCTGCAATAACCCACCATTATTTCTCAGTACGAGCCCACTTACCCCATAATCAGTAATTAAATACATTACTTATTAAATACTAATCTTTAGCTTTAAAAATGAACATTTATTAAAATACAAATTATGAGCATAATTAAAATTTGATAACAGCTTATTACAAAAAATATTGCATAACTTATATTACAGCATATTACATAACAGCTTACTTAACAAGGAGAGGCGATCGTGTGAGACCAATGATACTTAAATTATTCAAATAGCTCACGAACTCGACCTATTATTACTAGGAATAGCATATACCTTGGTATTTTTGGCTCTGGGTTATTGGTCCGCACTTTACGGATTCATTAATTAACAGTGCACACTTTTAGAGCGTCATCTCTGACTGCCAACTTCTCTATATCATTTCATTTCTCTCTATTCTAATGTCATCTTTCTGCGATATTATCAAGATCTCATTTTCACTCCATCTCTTTGCTACCGGCATCTTTTCCCGTCGTTGATATATTCTTGCTAGCAGCATCCTCTTTTGGCATTGGGTAAAAATTCGCCCGCTCTGAAGTCCCTGTTATTACTTTCCTTATATACATAATGTATAAGGAAAGTATTGTGACGGGGTCGAGAATTCGAATTCGAGTTTTCGACGGGAGAGTACGTTTCAAGCATCCCTGATCACGAATCAAACATTTTTGAAATGATGTCTGTGTGTGTGTGTGTCAGTGAGTCTGTGGAGACGATAACTGACGAACGAATGGACCGATTCGAACCAAATTTGGTACAAAAATCGCAATCCGTAAACACTGGAAGCGTATTGTTTTTATACGCAATCGAATATTCAGAACCCCCTAAATTGTCGCGTGAAATTTTGCAAAAATTCGTTAAAAAATCAAAACAGCTAATAAAGTTACGCACAGAGACATTTTTTATGTAATTTTTCATTAGAAAACGATTAACATAAATTTTAGAACGCTAACATGAACCGTTAATGAGATATTGCACACTATTCAAAAAAATTATCAAAAAGTCATATAAAATAAAAAAATATATTTTCTATTGAGAAACATGTTCACTTTTCATATGTAATACCATGCGATACATTGGGTGACATCATTCTCGTGGATCTAGCTCGTTCCATTCATGAAAAATTATACTTTGAGTAATACTTTTGTATTTGAACGCCAATAGTCATTTATCTGCTGTAGGAATAACTTATTTCTTCGTCCATAACGCTTGGCGAGATTTTGGCGACAAATTTGGCGGAATGTCGCCAACTTGGCGACATTTTGAAATGTTGCCAAATTAACGAAAATCTTGCCAAATGGATAAAAATGACGCTAAATCAATGAAAATGACGACTCATTGTCGAAAATTCAATATCTTGGAAAGAATATAAGTATCTACTATAAGAAAAACCTATTTTTTTTACTGTAGAAGTAGTAAATTCATTGCATTATATAAGGAAAGTCATGTGTTGCCCACATCAGATTTTTTTCATTGGCTCGCTGCCAAAGTGCAATTTTGCATCGTGGCTTGATTGGTAGTTCAAGATCGAATGCAATTCGTTGTACGTCCTGGCCCTAAGCATTGGTTATACCCCAAGTCAGGCTTGCAATTTGGATGACATATATTTATTGGGGTCATAACTTTCCAGGTCAAGACTGTCGAAAATGGCGTCAGTTGTCTGCTCCTTTTGTTTGATAGCGAATACCAAAATCTGAAAATGTTGCCTACTGATCTGACAAAATTAACAAATATTACTTTCCTTATATACATAATGGTTAAGGAAAGTCTTGTGACGGGGTCGAAAATTCGAATTCAAGTTTTCGACGGGAGAGCACATTTCAAGCATCGCTGATCACGAATCAAACATTTTTGAAGTGATGTCTGTGTGTGTGTGTGTGTGTGTGTCTGTGTGTGTGTGTGTGTGTCAGTGAGTCTGTGGAGACGATAACTGACGAACGAATGGACCGATTCGAACCAAATTTGGTACAAAAATCACAAACCGTAAACACTGGAAGCCTTTTTTTTTAATACGCAATCGAATGTTCAGAACCCCCCTAAATTTTCGAATGACATTTTAAAAAAATCGTCAAAAAATCAAAACCACTATTAAAATTACGCAAATAGACATTTCTTATGTAATTTTTTATTAAAAAACGATTGGTATAAATTTTAGAAGGCTAACATAAACCGTTCTCGAGATATTGTACATTTTTAAAAAAATTATCAAAAAGTCATAAAATAAAAAAAAATATTTCTTATTGAGAAACATGTTCACTTTTCATATGTAATACCATGCGATAAATTGAGTGACATCATTCTCGTGGATCTAGCTCGTTCCATTCATGAAAAAATATAGTTTGAATAATACTTTTGTATTTGAACGCCAATAGTTATTCTTACAACAGATAAATATCTGTTGTAAGAATAACTTATTTCTTAGTGTATAACGCTTGGCGAGATTTTGGCAACGAATTTGGCGGAATGTCGCCAACTTGGCGAATTTTTTGAAATGTTGCCAAATTAACGAAAATCTCGCCAAATGGATAAAAATGACTCTAAATCAATGAAAATGACGACTAATTATCGAAAATTCAATATCTTGGAAAGAATATTAGTATCTACTATAAGAAAAACCTATTTTTTTACTGTAAAAGTAGTAAATTTATTACATTATATAAGGAAAGTCATGTGTTGCCCACATCAGATTTTTTTTTAATTGTAATAATGTTCAAACTAGCTGTGTTTTGGCAACAACTGTCCTGGTCCGTGGCATTGCGAATGACGAAATGCTACTCTTGTCGACGTCAGACTGACAACTTTCTGATTGGTTGCCGGGCTCACAGTGAAACTTCATATTAAAGAACTTTGGGCAGCAGGATCTGGAATAAAAAGTCAGGTTACTACATAAGAAGAAATTTGAAAATACCTAAAATATTTGCTTCCAAATGAAAATATTTTTGGCTACAATTCGCTTGAAGGAGTTATCTTTGAAGTTCCGAGTGGTCACAATTAAAACACCCTTACTCTGAGCTCTCTATAGATCGAACTACTCAGTGTAAAGGCTCCAAAATTGTTGAACAGACTATTCAAGACATGGGGAAAGGGATTACGCGAAAAAAAATTAGCTCTAGAAACACCGATAGGTGGCGCTGTACAACAGAAAATATGCTGAAAAGACACAAAATACACATTTGTAACACTTTTGATTCGAACGTACCAAACATTCATTTCACAAAGACCTTATCGATGCATGGAATGCTGCTCAATATGGTTCCTTTCCTCAAGATGTAAAATCTGCAGTCTGTGGACAGCTTGTTCAACTGCGGATCGTAATTGGTCGATTGAGATACTTCTCACAGTCAGAGTGATACTGTCTTTCAAATCTGCCAAGGTTACCAGACGTCCTCGATAAACAAGACTTTTTAAGTATCCCCACAGTCAAAAAGGGATTAAGATCTGGAGAACGAGATGGCCAGGTTGTCGGAAACGCACGACTAATTACTCTACCATTAGTAAAATGTTGCCGAAGAAACTGATGTACACAGAGTCCAATGTGTGGAGGCGCTCCATCTTGCATAAAGGTAATTGAATCAAGATATTGGTGCTGTTGCACTTGGGGTACAACAAAATTTTCGAGCATGTTTTTGTACCGCCTAGCCGTCACGGTGCCACAGGGATATTGGGAGTAGCCTGTTCGAAAAAGAAAGGTCCAAGAATGAATGTGGCTGTGAATCCACACCAAATCGTAACTTTCGATGTGTAAAGTGGAATCTTTTGGAAGGTACGAGGTTTTTCCGTGTTCCAAATGCGGCAGTTATGGGTGTTGACTGTTCCACTTAGATGGAAATGCGCTTTATCGCTCCATAGAATCTACCATGGCCACGATGCACCCACTTCAACTCTAGCCAGAAATGTCAATACAAAGGTCAGTCGCTTCTCCTTATCGATGGTCAGCAAGTGGTGATTGTGACTAATTTTGTACGGGAGAAAATGCACTATGTTTCTCAGTACGTTCCGCATTGTGCTGTAGGGAACACCCAAGTGTCGTGACACTCCACGTGCACTACTACAGCCTATAGCGTTATCCCTTGATTGTTCAACAATAGCGCTGGCAACATCGTCAACGACATCTGAACGATTCGATTACCGTCCTGAACCCGGTTGAACTCCAAGATGTCCAGTTTTCTCGAATCGAGCGATCACTCTCCTGAGAGCTTGTGGAAGTAATGGTCCTTTGCGCAAATTCTTAAGTCGACGAAATTCTCGAAGTGCAGCTGCAGCATGTCCTTTGTTTTCATAAAACAGCTTCACAAGCAAAGCGCGTTCTGGCAGTGGGACAGCCATCGCTGATAAGAATGAAAATTTCCCAGTTTTATCCCCTTTTATGCTCAGAACATAGTAGCTGCAAACCAAGTGTTTATGCAATTTTTGTGCTTACAGTGCGAAATTGCAGTTACAATGGCAGTTTAAGTTTCTTCACTTTTTTATCTTCTTTTTTTTCATATCACCAAAAGAAATTAAAAAGGAAAAATTCCATATCGCATGTGTTTGTTTTTTTGTGATTATTTTGTGTCTTTTCAGCATATTTTCTGTTGTACAGCGCCACCTATCGGTGTTTCTGTAACCAATTATTTTTCACATTATCCCTGTCCCAATGTCTTGAATAGTAGGTTCAACAATTTTGGAGCCTTTAAACTGAGTAGTTCGATGTATAGACAGCTCAGAGTAGGGCTGTTTTAATTCTGACCACCCGGTATTTAACCTCGAAACCGTTAACAATCTTTTAAGTCGGTGGTTCTTCAGCACCCTCTGGGGTTTTCTTTGCGATATAAAAAACAACAGACTAATTCCTGAGAGTGCCCGATTGCTTGTTTTCTTAAATAAAAGTCTACCTTCGTAGAAAAGCATTTACAATTATTCAATTACTAGAACAAATTAGACGACGTTGCCTAGGCAGTACTACTCAATTCACCAAGCACGATATCCCTAAAACAAAACATTGCTGTGTTCCAAATATCATGGCCTCACGATGCTTAGATTTCCTGCTATAGACGGCACACACATACACACACTTAGTTACATCTTCTCTTATTATCTGAAATTACAATTAAGAGTATCTAAAATAAAAACTTGATATACAATAATTAATATTTAAAATAAAATGTTCAATTTCTAAATTAATGTGTTTTATTACACTTTTTATTTCATTTTATTAATTTATTTACTAATAATAGATAACATATTATAAATATAAATATAATGCATTTACAATTTGAAATAACTATTCGGCGTTTTCGAATATTCGAAGTTTCCGAATATTCGGTTAATATTCGAATTCAGTATTCGAATTCGAAAAACTCTAATGTATACAAATAACGTATACAAGATATATAACATAACTTATGTAACGTATACACCTCTATATATAACGTATATAACGTAACGTATATAACATATATAATGTAACATAGAGCAGACAGAAAGAAAGACACACAGATGTTTTTCCTCATTATGTAAGATTACTGTACAATACAATACAACTCGATACGTGAATCTGCGTATTAGCGACCGATTTCACGATGTCTTTCTTCTATAGACTTAAAAGCAACACACATAAAATGTACGTTAAGCAAGACAGATAAAATAAACAGAGGAACACAAATGTTTGTTAAAACAGTTCTTCCTAGTGCAGAGTGAAATCTATATTCAAGTAGGCCTGGGTGACTATGTAACCTGTCATGACTACGTGACCTTTCTATACTATGACTAGCAGCAAAAGTGACAACAATTCTATGGATTTTTATAAAATAATTAAGATCATTTGTATCCTCTGGGAAACGAAAAAGGTGACAATTAATTCCAGTTTTATTCCAAGCATCATTACATTAGAGGACACGAATTTTTCTTTTGATCTTACTGAAACACCTAGAGGTGGTGACATTCGACAGTAGGACTGGTCCCATTGTGGATGACAATTTTGCTGAAATTTAAGATATACTGTTAACTGATAAAATTTGCATGTACGCATCGATTGGTTTTGGTTAGTGTATAACATAGGTGCAAATTTCTGTTGTTCTATATGCGGCAATACTTTACGTTGCACGTTTCGCGAATTATGCTTAATGTTCGGACACCAGTGCAAACTTGCAGATTCTACATTTCTTACAATTGTACCTCAAAAGTACCACGTCGAATAACAGGTATAAAGAATATTTGCGTTAAAACTGTCACAAAATAGCTATTTCATATGGGATCTTTTATTTGACAGCAACTAATGTCCCTTTTAGGACGCTAACATGCGTGGTTTACGAGATATTTCATAAAAATTCAATGGACTTGCTTTTAGCAAATTGGTCAATTAACATTTTTGAACCTGTAATGAGTGGACGGAATTTGAACTATTAAAACACGTTGGACAGTGTTAGTAAGTTTATCGCGATCTAAAAAGCTAGTTTTGGGCGCAGGAAGTCGCAGTTTCTATTTTTACTTTCTCATAATATGCAATATAGTATTGAGAAAGTATTGTTTTCACGAAAATTTGGCATTCCACGAAAATTTTGGAAGTCAATATATGTTTTAAGGACTCCTGAACGCGTTTAGGCTATTTTTTGAGTGATGTTCGCCTGTATGTCTGTATGTCTGTGATCTATTTCTTATGTACACAATAGCCTCAACAAATATAATGGATTTTCACAAACTTTATTCCCGGCTTTATTATCGAAAAATCTAGAGCTAGATAAATTTTTTATAAATAGGATCGAAAACTTCGAAGTTTTATACTTTTTACTTTCCTTATATACAATGTGTACGGAAAGTATGATGACGGGGTCGAAAATTCGAATTCGAGTTTTCGACGGGAGAGCGCGTTTTAAGCATCCCTTATCACGAATTGAACATTTTTGAGGTGATGTCTGTCTGTGTGTGCGTGTGCGTGTGTATATGTGTGTGCGTGTCAGTGAGTCTGTGGAGACGATATCTCACGAACGAATGGAACAATTCGAATGAAATTTGGTACAAAAATTACAATCCGTGAATACTCGAAGTTTATTGTTTTTAAACACAATCGAATGTTCAGAAATCTCCTATATTAATCCTCCTATATGAAATTTAAAAAAAAATCATCAAACAATCAAAACCTTTAATAAAGTTACGCAAATAGACAATTTTTATGTAATTTTTTCTTAGAAAACGATTGACATAAACTTTAAAACACTGGTATGAACCTTTCTCGATATATTGTACATTTTCAAATAAATTTATCAAAAAATCCCATAAATTAAATAAATTTAAAAAATATTATCTGTTGAGATACATGTTCACTTTTCATATGTAATATCATGCGATAAATTTGGTGACATCATTCTCGTGGATCTAGCTCGTTCCATTCATGAGAAAATGTACTTTGAGTAATACTTTTATATTTGAAAGCCAATAGTCATTTATCTCTTGTAAGAATAACTTATTTCTCCATCCATAACGCTTGGCGAGATTTTGGCGACGAATTTGGCTGAATGTCACTAACTTGGCGAATTTTTTTTTAAAGTTGCAAAATTAACGAAAGTCTCGCTAAATGGATAAAAATGACGCTAAAGCAATGAAAATGATGACTAATTGACAAAAATTCAATATCTTGGAAGTATCCACTATAAAAATAACGTATTATTTTTTACTGTAAAAGTAGTAAATCCATTGCATAAGGAAAGTCATGTGCTGCCCACATCAGATTTTTTAACATAGCAGCATGGGATAAAATTTGACATAATTATGCATAAAAGGGTTATTTATGGCTCAATGATCACAAAATTTAACAGTTAAGATAACTGCAGTGAATAATAACCGCGATACAATTTTTGTTTTTGACATTATTATCCCAGATCGTTTTGAATGCTGCCCGATGCATTATTCTCGTTGCATGAGTCCTATAATATCATTGGCGCTGACAGTCTGATCAGTTGCATAATTCTAAAATCGACATTTGCATGTCGAGTTTCGCTGCTGCAGTTCAATATTTTATGGGTGCATATATTTGTTTCAAACTGAGTGTATTTTCTTAACATGGCAACAGGGTGAAATTTGATACAATTATGTATAAAAGGTGTAATTTATAGATGAATGGTACGAAACTCAACAGTTTCAATAATTGTATCGCTAAGTAGCCTGGATACAATTTTTGTGTTTGTGACGTTAGTAGCCCCTTCGGGGGGAGGGTATCCCGCATCATTATTTGGTATTGAATTTCAATCACTGTCGTGATAAATAGCCGCGGTACAAGTTTTGTGTTCCTGACATCATTTGTCCCGCGGCAGGCCGTGCCATCCCCCTCGGCGGCAGGCAATTTACCCCCCACCGGGTGGTACAAATAAAGCTATAGTTGTTATCATTTGGACTAAAGATACCGATTTTTGAAAGTTTTATTTGTAAAATTTGGAAAAAATACAAAAATGTAAGCTACTTAAAATGGATTTTTGTATTAGTCGAGTTGAGCCCATTCTTATTAACTACATATGTATTAACATTCAATATTAACTGACGTTTGCCAGTTAATATTGAAGTTAGAGATCATGATTTTGGCATCTGCACAAATCATGAAAAATAGTGATAATGATAAAGTTTTAATTATTTACTAAAACCCATCCCAAAATGACCAACATTTAAAAAACTTGCTTCGTACTCTAATAAAACGCGAATTTTTTAAATAGGATGCAGCTATTTTTAAACGTCAAATAAAATCTTGGCATGCGAACAAAACATTCAAAAGTAAAAAATAATAATAATATACACGGAAACAGGGCCATTGTTGCACACACTTTCCATTTCTTGCGCCAACTTATTATCTTTTGTTAAATATATCATTTTCGTAGAAACCAGACATATGCTACTAGTTCAGTGGCCAATCTAAATGATATCAACTTCTGACTGGAGAGTAAATAATTAAAAAGAGTTTATGGTAGGGTCCAGGTTTGATTCAGGCCTCTTGCCGAGGTGTTTTTGTCAAAAATTATTATCGTCTGATCGGAATTCTTCTTACAACATTGTGAGAAACGCAGAATAACCTTGGAAAAACAGAAAACAGTTTTATGTATGTTTTGGCTGTTGTGCAGGCGTAGACCTCTGAGTAGAAACATCCAGATAAAAAATTCAAAAACAAAGCCACTAAGATTTTCGTCACCACCAGAATCTGTTTGGTGAGACAGAAGAAAGGCATTAGGTCTGTCATCAAACGCTAGGGAGATTAAGATTCCAAGAATGGAGTTCGCGTGGAGGTCTCTCCGTCATTGAATTCTCAGACAAAATTCGAAGGAATAGACTACGGTGGATTGATGATCAGGGTGGCCTATAGGAAGATATATATGAAAATAATCCACTCTAGAGAGGAAAGATCCCACACGAGACCCCCGTCAGAGAAGTTGCTTTAAGAGGAGCTCGGGAGGCGAGCAGATGATGATACGGAGCACTCATGTGCCTCTTGCCATTTCAGAGATATGAACATGGTAGATTGTAGAATGATGGCGAAGAATAAAGATTTCGCATGATCGCAAGCTCCGTGTCTGATTTTGTTGAAAACCTGAATTCATTTCTTATAGCGCACTCACCGATTAAAAAAACACGTTCTTCCGAAAAGCAAGAGATGAATTTTATCAAAAACCAGAGGGTTTTTATTCTCGAGGAACACCCAACTCAACTATTAGGAGTCCTTGCAAATAGACTAATATATCAACGTTTAATTACAATCATTAAATTATAAGTGAAGGACATATGGAATAGCAAAGTCGAAGAAATTCACATAGAGATTCGGACTTATCCAATGTTTTTTTTCAAAAAATAGTTTTTATAATTCGGAAAAACAACATCTTAAAAGAATTCACCACGTATTGGAAACTACAAGTGAAGGACCATTGCGTGAGTGAAATTGACTTCGATTTCCGTTAGTTTATTCTGTTTCTTACTTCACAGGTTTATACTTTATTCCGAGATAAATGCCATTGGCACAATACCAAAAGAACTAACGCTTTTTGTTGTATTTATTTTTCTGTTCCATACTTTAGTAGAGAAAGTTTTTGTCTATTGAAGTATTTCCAGTTCGAGGTTTCGACGGATATGAACGTTACCAGATTTGAAATGTCCGTCTGTCTGCTTATAAAATTCCTTTATTACCAGATTTACATTTACGTAAAAAAATGCCAAAGGAATTTAACTCCATATGTTGAATTGTTGGAAAAACTATTGTACACATTTTATTACCTACGTATGCAACATAACTTTACGTCAAATTAATAATGAACTAAATCACGACATAAAATATCTTGACTTGTTCAAATATTTTAATTTCGAAACCAAATGTTTAAATATATATATTTTTCAATAAAATATATTTACCAATCTTTAGGCAAGTCTTTGGATGAGCATATTAGATTTGTTTCTAATGTAAATACAATTCTGTGCAATTCTGATATTCAATCGTGAAATACACCCATCACACTCGTGGCATGTTTGGGACAATATAATATATTTCAAGAATGAAGTACTCGTGAAGGTTTTGCTCAGATGTTAGGGAACATAATACTTCGATTCACATTTTGCCGACAAAACTTTCGTCGGGGAGGATCAGGTGTCGATCGAAATTCTGAATTCTGCTCACTATTTCTAAAAGTGCATCAAAAGGAAACCACTGTTTTCAGACGATCGCGTTTCAATTTATTCTTTTGAGGTGAATAGGGAATTTTCCATTCTGTAATAAAACAGAAAACCTTGCTTTTGCTATTGTATTACGTCTATTACGTACTTTATTAAGTGACCCAAAAACATTACATTGCATCTTTAATTTCGAAATGTAAAACAAATCTTATATACAGGGTGATTATAATTAAAGTTGCGATTTTAAAACGCTGTAAAGTAAGAACCACTAGCCAGAATGACCTGAAATTTGACATGAGTATACGTGAAGCAATGAAATTTTGTTTGACGAAGGAAAAAAGTACTTCAAAAATGTACCGATAGACGGCGCTGTATTTTCCAAACACGGGGCGTTGTTAGCCGAAAGAAACCAATAGTCAACTAAAGAAAACAACAATTTAATCAATATCACTTAATTTAATAATTGATTGAAACAAACACCTAATACGCAAGAAATGTTCAATATGCTGTCCACCGAACTCGGCTGCGAGTTGGAAGCGCAAAACAGCATGTTCCACAACAGATCGGAGTGTATCAGAGGTGATGCTGTAGATGTGGTGCGTAATGCGTGCTTTTAAGTCAGCTAAGTTTGTCGAATTTACTGGTTGTAGTTAACACACAGTCACCGTTCTGCTAGAAAAGTTTTACGAGCAAAGTACGATCCTTCAGTGACAGAGTCATGACAAGGCACTCAATGAGAATTGCATGTTCTCCTCGTTTTTATCGAAACTGTAATGTGCGGTGCACATGCCTAGTCTTAATTAGCATTCCTCCAGATTAGAGGTGTGCTTTCAAGCGCGACCTAGCGGCTAATTTTTTCGTTCTTCGTCAAGCAAATTCAACGTTGGATTCATACATTGCCATTTTTTGGTACATTTTTGAAGTAATTTCTTTTTCGCTAAACAAAATTCCATTGCTTTACGTATACTCAGGTTAACTTTCAGGTCATTCTGACCAGTAGTTCTTACTTTAGAGCGTTTTAAAATCGCAACTTTAATTATAATCACCCTGTATATATAACTTCTATTAGTATTATGTGGCCTTCTGATACGGGTTAAATTTATCTTCAAGAAATCTATGTAATCCATTATTTTATTTTCTATTTCTTATTTCTTATTTAATATTTCTGTTGATTGCTAATTTTGGATGACTCTATTCATAATTTTCTGCATGTAATTCTTGTTTATCCTGAGTTCAATTATCTTAGTCTTCTTGTATTTGCACCTGCTTATGCCCTGCTTATACACGCACACGCACACACACACACACACACACACTATATATATATTTATGACTATATATATGCTAATGGTACAGAAAAATGTTTAGATTGGCTTTATGTTCTCAATTATATCCTCTTTAATTTCTTTTATTAGCTTATCATTATCACTCTAGTGTATTTGCATTACATTGTTTTCACTACTTCTTAGACTGTTTACTCCATGCCTTTACTTTTTTTTCGTAGTATTTATAGGTGTGTATTTCCTAATTTTTCTACCTATTGGCAACACTGCTATTTATATCTCACACGTGTCAACAGTTCATTCCCACTTTTATCTTTAGCGGGAGGCAACAGATGATTTGTAAATTGTGACTATCAGTTTTTAGCGATGACGCGTGTTGGTTTAATTCTCAGGTAAATGTTTTGATTCCGTTTTATATTGCAATATTTTTATGTTTGTTACGCCAGTATAAGGAGTTTATATATATTATCTATCTCGTTATTCAGAAACAAGTTTTAATTCTTTGTCATTATGGATAGATGCTGGACCCTGAGGAAGAGTCTACTGTATAATGATCCCCTTTTTAAGGCTATAGCTTTTCCATATTTAAGACTTTTGTCTCGTAATTTTCTGTTTTTCTATTTTCGAGATCTTTCCATAGATATTCGTTGATTATTCATAGCATGATGAAATAAAATAACAATACTGCGTAAAATAATTGCAAAATTGCATTGTTCTAGATTTGTTCTCCCCGTGATAGTTACATCTCTATTTTATACATTTTGAAAAATTATAGCTTACTTGCCTAACTTTCCTTTTCTGTAGTAGTAGGTGATAGGAATTTGTCTCAATTTTGTTGTAATTTTTACTTATTTTAGTTTTTAGTGGTTTAATATATATATATTATGTATATATATATACACATATGTTTTATATTTCGAAATTAAAAATTCAATGTAATGTTTAACGAATCACGTACATTAAGAAATAAAATACGTAATAAACGTAATACAATAGCAAAGAGCAAGGATTTCTGTTTTATTACGGAGAGGAACATCCGTTATTCCCCTCAAAACGAAATTGATACGCGATCGTCTGAAAACAGTGGTTTCCTTTTGATGCACTTTTAGAAATCGTGCCCAGAATTCAGAATTTCGATCGACACCTGATCCTCCCCGAAGAAAGCTTTGTTGGCAAAATGTAAATCGAAATATTATGTTCCCTAACATCTGAGCAAAATCTTCACGAGCGCTTCGGTCTTGAAATAAATTATATTGTCCCAAACATGCTACGGATGTGATTCACGAATCAATATAATAGAATTGCGCAGAATTGTATTTACTTGAGGAACAAATCTAATGTGCTCATTGGAAGGCTTCCCTAGAGATAGGTAAATTTCATATATTGAAAACAATAATAAATAAAATTAAAAATTCAGTATTGAAGTCATAATATTTGAAAATATTTTGTTTGTTTATATTTTGTTTGTCTCCTGATGACTTAAGTGACAGTGTGCCGTCGTGCTGAGTATCACTGGCTGTATATCCTTGCTGCCCCATATGTTAAGGCATTGAATTCCTTCAGTTGAAGTTAGCAGTACATGTCATATTAATCTTGCAAACTGTAGAAAATATCGCACCCAGTAAAATGCACCAACGCAGTATGGCACTGTGAGCTTGATTGCTATCGTCGTCAACCGTATTTATCTTGACCTGCAGCATCGCCTAGTCGCAACACGATTCTTTATTATAAGGTCGGGTCATCAGCCTGGTAACTAATCATAAAGTTATCAGGCTGACGTCAGTGAGCGTATCATTTCGTCATTCGTGAAGCCACATACAAGGAGAGTTGTTGCCAAAACACAGCAAGTTTTCCCATTATTACAATTAAAAATTGTTTATTAATTTTGATAAGGCAATATCCAAACGTAAACAATCCGCACAGATAGTTTTAATTGTACTGTGCACACCATCCTCAGTGACACCCAAAGAGATTCTCGGTCTTTTTAGAGAGCCCGAGAACAAAATGCTCGCGTTTGCACTGTTATTTTCGTGATATCTTATGCGCAGAGCCAGAATCCATCATCTTCAAGTCAGCCAATGGCCGAGATGAACTCCCCTTAAATCGTAAAACTGATAGCTTCAAGCAACCACGTCCAAAAAATTCACTTACTGCAGTAAGGAAAAAAGTTCACGTTGAACGTCTACTAATTTTATACTAAATGTAAACTGGTATTTAATGGGCATCGTAAAACGACTGGGCACAATCAAACATACGTTGATTGTGCCCAGTTCATAGATAATTAAGCTCGGACATGCATAATTTGGATCCTCAAACAAATGGGTTTCAAAATTTGTGATCGGTCGCTGAAAATGTGGGGCACAACTTTATTCCATACACCTAAAGAAATCGTTCAAAAAGCTCACTTATTAGAGGTGTTTACACTGAAATTCACACTGTGGCAATTACCATCTACTGGCTGGTTTTGCATTTCTTGATGCTCATCTTATCCGAATTAACCTTACTGTGGTACTAGTCAGGAAACTTAACGTGCCATAATTTTGAATAACTCGTTAGTAATTAGTTATGCTGTGTATCTTAGTGAAAGTTTTAATTCCATTAGGTATGCAGTTATACCTCTTATCGGTGGGTGCTGTCAGGCTCATGGAAAACGATCTCAAATCATGGGCTAGGACACCTTCATGTGCCTTCGCCCTCTTGGTTGAACAATAGACATAAAAGATAAGTACTATATATGTCTATGGATTGAACCGAATTGTCCTTCTCGTTTTCAGGGGCGTATCTAGGGGATTCCAGATATGACTTCCTCCGCTCTGGTTGACCCGAGTGTTGAGACTATACTACCCTGCTGCCTCATTGTGGTTTCTTCTTAATGTTTGGAGAATTGATACCAGCTGTGTTACATATAAAACTGAGATTTAACTACATCTACTGTTGCTTCAGTAAATTATAAGGAAAATAAACCAAGTTTTCAATATTTTCCACTACACAGCAGCAACAGCGCATGTAAAAGTAGAAAATTTAATTTTAGTCATGCTCAAAATTAGATCAAATTAATGGTGTTGGTTGATTCAATTAAAATAAATATTGTATAAATCTTATTATTATCCAAAAATGATATTATGTAAAATTATCGAAGGAATGATGCTGTAGGCAGATGAAATAGTTTTAACAATTTTGTATAATATCACTTATGAATAAAGGTAAGAATCAGATAGTATTGTTTTGATCTGAATCCGGCTAAACCCTCATTTGTCTTCGATAATTTTGCATAGTATACATTTCGGACAATAATAAGATCTACATAGTACTGGTTTGAATTGAATATCCTTACACTCTCAATTTGGGGCACGGTAGCTCAGTGGTTAGCGCGCGGGAGTTGCACTCAGTAGGCCCGGGTTCGATTCCTGCCACTGCCAAAACTGCCGCCGTGTTCAAGCGGAGTACGATCACATTAAAAATGTGGGCCCGCAAGTCCTTCCGAGAGGTTGGTGGTAGGGAAAAGAGGGTACGGTCCCGGTGGATGCCTCCCCCACTGGGTTCCGGTCTAAATTGGGGGGCATTTCCCGGCCGTCCAAACATATACCTTACACCTTTCTGGTAGGTCGGTAGGTCTGGGTCTCAACACTCTCAATTTGGTTCAATTTCGGATATGATAAACATTCATTTACCAGTTTAACATGTGTTACTTTGCGTATGTGGTATTATAGAGATTGGTTTCAATTTTTAACTTTCTTATATATATAGTATAATGTATAAGCAAAGTATCGTGACGGAATCGAAAGTTTGAATTCGAGTTTTCGACAGGAAAGCAAGCATCCTTGAACACGAATCGAACCTTTTTGAGAAGGTGTCTGTGTGTGTAAAATATATACAGGGTGTCCCAAAAATAATGACCTCGGCTTTTATCCCTTAAATATTGATCTTAGACATATATAATAAATTACAAATTTGGGTAAAAAAGGTGCATAATTTTATGAAATCGATAAAAATTTTTAGGGATTAAATTTTAAGAAATACAAAATTTAAGTTTTTATACTACCCCCGTGCAAGAACATTTCTAATAAGTAAAATGTGCCCCATACAGTAATAAGGTGATGTACAAAATTTCAGCATTTTATCATAAAAAGTCCCAGAAACATGTTTAAACAAAGTTGGTGAGGGATTATTCACAAATTAAAATGTAAATGTTTACAGCAAGAGTGCAAATGCCGCAACGCAGAAATGCATCATAGGCAAATAATATATGTTTCTTACCTTTAGATTTATTCACAATTTCTCAAAATATGCTTCTTGAAAAATACCTTAAAATTTTACGTAGATTAATTACAGAATAAATCTTGGAAATGGCACAATCAAAATGAACATTAAAACAGCTTAGAAATGTATGCATATGCAAATATGTGCCTCTGATAGGTGCGTCACGCAATCGCAACAGACGCATCATCACATGAGAAAGGTGTTTCTGCTCTGCTATTGATCAATCGCCTCGCTTACGCAAGCTTAGCACGAGCAGCCCGACAGTTTAAGCGACCTTTAAGTATTTCACATTTCTGCTACATTTTGAGAGTGCAGTTAGTCTGTACCGACAGTATGTCGCAATATAGCAACGAAGAACTTTTTGGAATGCTTATGCTGTACAGTTTATGAAATCACAATGCTAATGAAACTGCACGGGAATATCAACGTACTTTTCCCAATTGAAGGGTCTGCCCCAAAAAGAAGGTGGCTCCAATTTTTCAAGTTTTCAGAAAATTGTAAGAAACGTTTTAAAATTCAAAATTCTAAGTTGTGTGAAAATATTCTTTTTGGTGAATTTTCTTATTGTTCTTACATATTAGTACAGTATTTTCACTCAAAAATATATCTTCCAGATAATTTGGTACTTGTGTGATTGTTGGAACTACCTGTTTCTTGCCACAAAATGGATGTTCTATCTACTAGGAAAAATATTTCACAAAAAAATACAATGTACTATCATAATATTTTATTTAAAGAAAATACAATTACATTTTTCAATCGCCACATTCCACTTCTGTTACGTCTGGCTCATCTGGTGCGTTGTCTGGTTGTAGTCCATCGTAAGACTACATATCATTTTCTGTAACGTATTTGCTGGCTAGCTCCATTACATCTTTATATTTTGCAGTCTTTAGCGGTAGGGAGTAGGAGTATGTTTGTTGAAGGTTATTTTACATTAAAGGGTTACTGCATTGAATGTTGAACATTCTTACTGTTTTGGTACAGAGCAGTCCAACACTCTCACTATATAAGATGTTTCCTGCATAGATGTGAGTTTTTTCATAAGGGAAAACTCTACATTTCGTTATGAAAAACTTTCAGCCTTTTCCTAACGGGAATGCGATTGTTGTTTCCATCATTTTCGCTGGAAGTGATTTCCTCTCCTTCAGCAGGCTGAAATAAATCACCAGACCTAGAGCTAAATAGTCTTTATTCTTCCTAATCACTCATTATTCTTAAAACAATATACATTATTATATTTATTGGAACCAAAAACACAAGACACGACCAAAAACACTCCACTGTTGATAAGTGTTGTGTAATCTTTCTGTAAACAACCACGTCATTGGTTTGAGGGAAAAGGGAGGTAAATCCAGGAGCTATCTTGCAACAAACTAACGAGTCAAGCAGCTCCATATGTGAGAAACACGAGAACTAACGATCGGATATACATATTTTTTGCACCAAACGAAAGAAGTTTTTTTTTTGCTACAAGATAGTACATGTAACTCCAAACTCCCCCAGGATGGAGCTACCTCCTTTTTCGCAGCAAACCCTTCAATTCTCGACATCGTTCTGGGAGATTTATTTCCCGATTGGTGCAACGAGTGCGTGAAAGAGGAAGCGTACATCGTGTAGGTGCACTAGGTAGGCCCAGACTTCACTCAACTGATGTAGAAATTGATTGATATTTTGGCTTACTTTTGCAGTCATCCACATAGTAGTGTTCGTACCACTGCTTCAGAAATGAACGTACCACGTGAGGCTGTGTTGAATACTGAGACTGAATAAATGGCATCTGTTTAACTTTCATGGTGTTCAAGGACAGGAGCCAACAGATTATCAACGTCGTCTACATTTTTGTAATTGGGCTCTAAATCAGGAAGATGCAAATCCGTCTTTCTTGAAAAACATAATTTAGACTGACGAATGCTGTTTTAATCAAGATGGATGCATAAATCCTCAAAATGAACACTTCTCGTCTGACACAAATCCATTAGTGGTACGTGATATTCATCATCAGAAGCAATTTTCTGAGAATGTATGGTGTAGCATTTTCGGAAACCGTTTGCTTGGACCCATACTGTATGATGGTACTTTGACGGGTGACAGATATGTTAATGAGATTCTGAATGAGGTTATTCCTGATTTTAAGGATGAACTGTCCCTAACAGAACTTCCACATGTATGGTTTCAACAGCACGGATCTCCAGCTCACCATACTACAGTTGTGAAACACTGGTTATATATTTAGTTTCCAGACAAGTGGATTGGCTTGCATGGGCCAGTCGAATTTTTCCCTAGATCGTCTGATTTAACGCCTATGGATTTTTATTTGAGGGGTCGTTTATGCGCAACTGTTTATCTGTCACCTCCCTTAAATAAAGCAGAGTTTCAACAACTCATTCAAGATGATTATCGTGACATCATCGAACAAGAACTTGATCGAATGCACAGAAGTGTTATCAGGCGAATGCAGCTCTGTATTGGCATGGAAGGAAAATATTTTGTACAATCCTTGTACTCTTTGTGTAAAGTTATTATCACAGTGTAGATACTTTTAAACCAATAAATAGCAAAATTATTATTTATTTATCTATTCATTTTGTTCTTTCGTAACATGTGTATGGGCCCTGAAACGCGATCTGCAAGCATGATTTTTCCCTTCTGAGAACCTATGTTGATGCATCGAAAAGTGGTTTAAGTCAGCATTTTTGTATTTTCATATGTATGGTACTTTTTATGATAAAATGATGAAATTTTGTACATCACCGTATTAGTGTATGGGGCATATTTGACTCATTGGAAATGTCTTTGCACGGGACCGTATAAAAATTTCAATTTTTTATTTCTTATAATTTTATTCCCTTGAAAATTTTAACCGATTTCATAAGATTCTGTACCCTTTTTTACGTAACTTTATAATTTATTATATATGTCTAAGATCAATATTTAAGAAATAAAATCCGAGATCAATCTTTTTAGGACACCCTGTATATATATATATATATATATATATATATATATATATATATATATATATATATAACAAACGAAATTTGTTACAATAATTGCAATCAGTGAATACTGGAAGCTTTTTGTTATTAAACGCAATCAAATGTTCGGAAGTCCCCCAAATTTTTGAATGAAATTTTGAAAAAATTATCAAAAAAATCAAAATATCCATTAAAGTTACGTAGATAACCATTTTTTATGTAATTTTTCATTAGAAAATGATTGACATAAGTTTGAGAAGGCTAGCATGAACCGTTCTCGAGAAATTGTATATTTTCAAATAAATGTAACAAAAAATAAATAGAACGAAGATGCGGCATTACACTGAGGAGCACCCATTGAGAGCAAGGAGGGCGTATCTGAACTCTAGGCTCCAGGCTACAAAGAGGAAAATTAACGCACATAATGATTGTTAAAAAGCGATGAGAGAGAATGGTGAATAATAAGGAATAATTATTATTCAAAAGTGAGAGCGAGAGCGAGAGAGAGAGAGAGAGGTCGTGTTGATTCGAGCAGTGTTGTTAAGAGAGAGAGGGAGAGAGAGTCCTGTTTTCAAGCAGCGTAGTGGTTATTCATTTTGAGTAGTGAAAATGAACAAAACGAAGTCTGACGAATGAGTAAAACATGGTGCTTAACGGTGTTTTCCTCCTCCTTAGGCGTTTGTTAATAAATGCATGTAATTTTAATTATTATAATATATAGATGTGAATAAATGATAATTTATATTAAAAGTTAGAAATGTAGATTTTAGTGTTTTGGTTTAATGACTATGTTAAGGAACTCGTGCAACGGGGTTATTGCGGGATTATCAATGTAATTTTACCACAGCAGGTATCCATTATTTAATGCTGTCGAGATTATGAAAAATCTTGACATAAGCTTTCTCGAAACAGCTACAGGCTACATTGTGATTCTATTTGTGCTTAAATACGTTGCACAAGTTTTCCTAGTACTACTATTTCGTGTTTAATATTTTAGAACTTCACATTTTCATAAGTTAAATCGAAGAAAACCACTAGTTTAGCATTTACTATTTCAATTCCAATACGTAGACCATCGAAAATCTGTCATATGTTTCCACAGTTACGCATCAACCAGATCTGACATCGGTTTTATCAGAAAAGGAACCTGGAAATAAAAAATCGAGAAATACTCAAAATGTTTGTCCGAGGATGGATTTGTTTCTCTCAAGGGAAATTTATATAGTACTTTTTCGAAGAATGTTGTCTGGAAAGAATATTTTTTTTTCTAATTTTAGTTATGTTGTTAAAAAATTTCTAACAAGGTTGGCCCGCCAGCGGTCACTAAATATATAGCAAACAGCTTTTGTAGTAATCAGTTTTTAGTAAGTTCTGCGCCCACTGTGCTGTCGCAAAAGCTCCGCCCACTTTTTGTGCGCCCGCGACTGTCGAAAAAGTAGCAAATAGGGTTCAAATTTAGCGTGAGCAGGTCGAGTGGGCCCATTACAGAGTCAATACTACAACATGAAAATTGAATCAAAATCGGACCGAAAAGTTACCCCACTTATTAAAAAATCTTGAGGCTACCAAAAACTGCCTCTATCTTTTTTTATCACTCACCCCTACTCCGTAAATTGTGTCACGTGACTTGACTGACCACATACATCCTTCCCTTGAAGTGCGTGCAGAAATGCAGAACGTGGAGTAAAAAAACACGGCGACTTTCTGAATGTGAGTTTGAAAGGTCTGAAATGATAAATTTAATTGTAAAAAGTTAACAAATAAAGTTACAACAGAAGGATTTAAAGTTTGGTGGAGCTATGGTACGATACTTGATGATGATGACAAAATTTGAAGACCCAATAATCCTGTGGCGACCCAAAACTGCCTGCATCTTGTTTAACATTCACGCTACTCCTTAAATTGTGTCACGTGACGTCACTGACTACTTTCGTCACTTAACTGAAGAGCTTGCAGATATGCAGAAAGTGGAGTAAAAAAAGAACACGGCGAAGTTTCAAAGTTATGAAATGATGAATTTAGTTGTGAAAAATTAATAAATAAAGGGAAAAATAGTTAGCTATTGACGAGAGTTAATTATTGACGTAACTTTAATTCTGAGTATTACGTTATTTTGAAATCAAAATTACGAATTTACAGAAAATAACAAATAAAGCTATGAAGAAAAGAATAGAAGTTCTCTAGAGTCAAGGCCTTGACACGTCACGATGACAAATACTTAGGGTTCAAAACTCCGATGTGGACTGCACATAACTTTCGCTACAGATTCGAATTCCTAATCCATTAAATTAAGTTTAATTGCTCAAATTCAGATAATTACTTCATATATCTAATTTGCAGTTTTAATACGTATTATTTTTCATTAAGTAATTTAATGCATTTTTAGACGTCGACATATTCAAATCGACATCGTCGACACTCAAATATCTCGAAAATGGTCCGTCTCGGAGTAATGGAGTTGATCTTATTTGTTTAGTCTTATCTTATTTATTACTTACCTTATTGTATAAAAATTAATTTAATTTAAAATAAGCATTTACTGAGTACTTTTAATCATACCCAATCTTTTAATTCAGAGTTTAATGGTTTTGTCGGCCATTTCGCAAAAAATGATAGTTCTATTTTTTTAATCATATCAAAATCTAACCAGCAACAGGGTAATCCGCAGTTGACATACCCACTAAAATTTAAGAAATTTAGTTGAATAGATTTTTATCTACAGTGAAAATGATCTCCAACTCATCAAAATTTTAAAAAATTTCATATCTCGACAATGGTCTAGCATAGTTTAATGCGGTTGGTCTTATTTGTTTTGTCTTTTAAAATATGTATAAAGAAGCGTTTTATTTATACATGTCAGTGTATTTAGTCTTATACGTTAGATTTTTGACGATTTTTGTGGGCTACTGTGTAAAAGAAGGTAGAAATCCGGATGGTATCGAATCATACCAAAACCTAATCAGTACCAGAGTGACATACATGTGACTTATCTATTAAAATTTTGTACAATTTCATCAAATAGTTTTTAAGCCAGAATGGATACAAACATTGCATAGATAAACAGACACACATACAGACATGTACACACACATACAGGCATGTACACACACACGCACATACGTCACGCTAAAAATTACGTTTTATTAAAATACGTTTCCTATCATTACCATATATTGTAGGAAAAGTAAAAAAACGGAACCGATAGATGGATACTATTATTTCCAATCTGTATTCTACCAAACTTTTGAAAAAGTCAAGTTGCAACATTTTATTTTTATATCTTTATGTAAAAACTAGACTTTTTTTTCAATGTACTGTAAATTTCCTTCTACAGAAGAATATTATATTTACTCAATTGACTTTTAGATTTTTCTCTCACTCTGAAACCTCTGTTCATCGTGTTAGAGCAATATTTTTGATGCTCCACATAATTTGCACGGGATTGTTGTGGATGTAGAACGATATCTATAATTCTTAGGATTTCAATGTCTATTTCGTTTAAATAAAAACAAGTAAAAGCAAATGTATACAAACATGTATTTATTAAGATATATGTAACTTAAATATATAAAAGAATGTACTCATTAAATAAAATGTAACTTAAATGCATATAAAAATGTATTTCGTAAGATATATGTAAGTTAAATGGATAAAAGAATGTATTCATTAAATTAAATGTATACAAAAATATATTTATTAAGATATATGTAACTTAAATATATAAAAGAATGTACTCATAAATTGAATGCAAATTAAATGTATGGAAGACAATGATATATTAAAACTGGACTTTTCAATTACTCAGGTTCTCAAGTTGTTATCCAAAAAGGAGTGTATTTTTGCAGCAGGCCCAAAATGGGCTGGACCGGTAAGGTTTAAAATCTAAAGAATCCAAATATACCACAAAAACAATGGCATCTATATTTGGACATTTTAGCAGCAGCTGTTCTCCATACGAATACATTCCCGTAGAATTTAGAAAAATGGAATCAAATGCTAAAGCATAATCATTATTGGCATTACTGGATAGCAGTGTATATATAAGGTGATTAAAAAAAGATGGGCCAAACTTTACAAGGTTGTAGTATACTCCAAACCAAGTATATTTAGTCGTAGTTTACCGGGTCGTTAATGAAACGTAAAGGCGTTACAGGGCGCTTACTCGCGTGAAAGCTGCTGCTTCGCAAAATTAAAAGCGTCATTCTGGTTGTTATTTTTTGATTGAAGAAGAAAACAATGTATGCAAATTTCATCTGGGAAAGAGTCTCGTCTATGACATTCCCCTTGAATCTAAAGATGAACTCGCCGCCAGAATTTCAGCCGCTGCTGCCGAAGTGCACAACATGTCTGGTCTGTTCGAGAGGGTTCGCCAATCTCTCCATCGCCTCCATTTTAGAATTTCAAAGTCATTCTTGTGTATTCTCCTCACCTCTTTGGTTTTACCATTACCTTCGGTTTCACCACACTGGCGCTTTTACGTTACATTTCTGACAGGGTAAATGACGAAAAATGCTTCATTTGCTGTGTAGTATCACCTAGTAAAGTTTGGCTCATCTTTTATAATTTCTCTGTATCTCTCTCTCTCTCTCTCTTTCTCTCTCTCTCTCTCTCTCTCTCTCTATATATATATATATATATATATATATATACAGGGTTTTGGGTTTTTCAAAAGTCCGTATAAACTTAAAAAATCATTAAAAATCGAAAAGTCATCGCATTGAGATACGGCTTGTACCATAATTATTGTCAAAATGGGAGGTTTTTTTGACGTGAGAAAATTTTGTTGTTTAGAAAATCACCTATAGGTGGCGCTTACCCGAATATTTCTTCCAGAAATATGTAAATGAGGCTGTTATAAAAGAGCTGTAGTGCTCTGTAGATTATTCATTTGATTCATTAGTAAACGGTGCAAAGAAGAAGGTTTTGCGAGAATGGTTATTTTGGTCAAGAAAGCCTTGTTAGTGAAGCTGTATTACGTGAACGGAGAATCAGCATCAAATGCTTTGCGAAAATTCCGATTCAGGAAAAATATAAAGAAAGGAAAAAGTCCTATCACCTGTTCTGGGTTACTGAAGCTTGTTACACGATTTGAAGAAACTGGATGTTTGGAGGATCGTCCACGAAGTGGAAGACCATCGCTAACGGACTCCCGTGTCAGTGCTGTGGCATCTGAAATTGAAAACCTAGCAACTGAAACAGCGGTTGGAACTAGCAACGCTTCTGAAACTGCAAGGCGATTGGATATTCCTGTATCCTCAGTATGGCGTATCCTTCACTGTATCTTAAATCTATATCCTTACAAATTACAATCACGCCATCAGCTTTTACTGGTAGATATCGCACAGCGAGAAACGTTTGCCAAATGGGCTATGTCAAAAATCGCACAGGAACCACAGTGGTTATTTAATGTGTTGTTGACAGACGAAGACCACTTTTCACTGCATGGAAATATGAACACGCACAGATGTCGTATATGGGCGACTTATAATCCACGTGAGTACATAGAGCAGCCACTTCATTCATCGCGAGTGACAGTTTGGTGTGGCTTCACTGGCTCTTACATTCTGGCACCCTTTTTCTTCGAAGAGTTTAGCTAAAATACTGGTTAGAAAACTTGCACAGTAAACGCACAGCGTTATTTGACTCTTCTGCATGAACAAGTCATGCCGTCTTTGTGAAAACGAAATGTGATATCTACTGTAACATTTATGCAAGATGGAGTACCATCTCACATCGCAACTCCAGTAAAGAAATTTCTAATTGACACCTTCGTGGAAGACAGACTTATCAGTAGGCATTGCAAGATCCCATGGCCTCCTCGGTCTCCGGATTTGACACCAGTTGATTTTTGGTTGTGGTGGTATTTAAAGTCACGAGTTTATCAATCAGGCCCTTCCACATTGTCGGAACTAAAAGATTTCATTCGTCGTGAAGTGAGCTTCATCCATACAGACATGTTGCATTCTGCAATTATGGGTGTTTTCACTCGCTTGAATTGTGCCATACCTTGTGGTAGAGGACATGTCGAACACATGATGATAATAACACATAATAAAGGTACTGAACGTACAGTAAGTTATTTTCATTGTCTTTCCAATACGTTCAGCGCCACCTATAGGTGATTCTTTAAACTATAAAATTTTTCCACGCCAACCCCACCTCCCCTGTCCTGACAATACTTATGGTACAAACAGTATCTCAATGCGATGATTTTTCGATTTTTAATGATTTTTTAAAGTTTATACGGACTTTTGAAAGACCCTAATTGAAGAATTTTTATTTTACTTGAATTATATATACTTGAGATTGATCATTAATTGAAATTGTTCTGTACAGCAAAAATGAAAAGAAGATGGATTGAAGTGTAAATGTGATATCAAAAATGATTATACTGCAAGCTGTTGAAGAATATAATTAGAACAATATAAATAAAACATTATAAATAAAACAGATACTAAAGGGGTATAAAATACCCCATTTTCCCTGTTCCATATTTAAGTTAAGGAAAGGAAAAAGAAATACATGTGGTAAAGATGATATATATATATGATATATATATATATATATATATATATATATATATATATATATATATAAAGCATATATACATAAAGTAAGTTTTAGAATCCTGGTTAATTATTAAAATGTGTGAAACAGTAGTGAAACAAGATATTCAATTTTTCAATATTTTTATAACTATTCATTAAACAGTTAATATTATAAAGGCAGGTAATTTGTAGAAGCAGCATCTGTACGGGACACCAGAAAGTTTAGAAACATGGTTGAATATGTTTAGTTGTTGGGGATGTTAAGAATATATATCAATGTCGGAGGAAATATTCCTTGACTGAAGCTGGAGAATGTATACTCTGGGCCATGCATCAGACTCAAGAATATGAGAAGGCGTAAATGGGAATTATAATGTCTATAGGAAGCATGACATATAAAGAACATCACACGTCACTTCGTGTTTGACCAAACTTAAACTGCTGACATTTCATTTATCAGTCAATCATTCATCATGTATCCGTTGTATGAACCAAGCATTGTACTGCAGTTTAAGATGAAATTATTCTTACTGCCATATATGTTCTGCACTACAACTTTATATGGATTGTAGTTCTGAAAAGGTATCGCTGGATATAATTATTCTCTAAAATTCTACAGCTGACTATAGTATTATCTGATCCCACTGTCAGTATAAAAGGTGTTACATGTGATGAATTTACAACTTCCAACTTGGCATTCACAGATTTGGTCTTTCAGAGATTTGGACGTTTAGAGATTTGGACGTTGAGAGATTTGGATGTTCAGAGATCTGAGCTTTCAGAGATCTGGATGTTCAGAGATTTGAACGTTCAGAGATTTGGGCTTTCGGAGATATTCGACGTTAAGAAATTTGGACCCTCAGTCATTTGGACGTTCAGAGATTTGGGCATTCAGGGATTTGGACATTCAGAGGTTTAGGTATTCATGTCCAGACTTGTTGCACTGGAGAAAAAATTCAAAATTACTTCCAAAAAGCACTTATGCTTATTTATTTTTATTTGCGCTGCATTTTACACCGTGGTGGATCAGTTCATTATTGATTGTGGGCAAAGTCCCACTACAGAATAAATATATTTCAATATAACCAATGTTTCAAAATATTTTTATCTAATACAAAACACAATTTTTAAACTAACATTGGAATCGGGAAAAAATATTCTTTTCCGCCAACACTCTTCAAACAAGTATTCTTTAAATTTTCCTTGAAAGAGAAAAAAATCTATCCTCGAAAAACCATTTTGAGTTTTTCACAATCATTTATTTTCAGGTTCTATCTCTATCGATACGTTATGTCAGTACTCATAGATGCGCAACTGTGAAAACGTGGGGAGGATTTCCAATCGTTTGATAAGTATTGCAATAGAAAGAGTACATACTCAGCGAAATAAACTGTGAGACCAGAAATAGATCTCACATTTGTTGGTGAGACAGTTTTATGCCAGAAATTTATGTGTCCGAAATATCGGACAATACCTCCAGTCTGAATGACGCCAAGGTTTACAGCACGTGAACGCAAAGTTCAGAAAAAAACATAAATTTAGGGGTGTCAAGACAGAGGGGTTCGAACGATCTCGTAAGAAAATGTGAAGTAGCGACATTGGATGACAATGGCGTCGCTGGATGCTTGTGGCGTCGCTGTGAAGACTGCAAATCAAAGCAAAGGGGGAGTCACAGCCATGAGGCAAAAAAGCCACAACCAGTGACATAACAACGATGAGGAAGTTAATACCAGTTCGGAATTATGACTAGCACGATGATGATACTGTGATAAAGAAAAATACTTGTTTGACATAATGACATAACGGCGATGATTTGGTGAATACTGACTTAAAATAAGAACGATGATACTTGGTGAATACAGCATGACGACTATAGATGCAGAGTGTTCCGTAGATGTTCCAAAATAATGGCTAGATCTTTTGATCTGTGCAGTGCGATCAGAAGTACGAGATGAAGCCAAACACTCAGAGTTACGGCCAGTACGAGTGACTGATGCAAGCATTATGGTCTATGGTCAAGGCCGAAAGTGAAGGTATGTGTTCCTCAAATATTTACAGGTCATCAAAGCATTTTAGGCAATTTAAGTGGTCTCACATTGTCTCCCTCAGCCGAAATAATTAATAAGAAGAAGAATTGTTGTAATTAAATAATTAAGCATTTTATGTTGTTATTAAATGCTTTATTGCTGAAATTAAAATGGTGTGTGGCGATTGAGCGTCGCCTGTCCCGAGCCAGGATCGAACTCGGGACTTTCTGCTTACAAAGACCGACATTATAATCATTGAGCAAAAGCTAGCTTCTGCTCCGTTCTTATAATTCGGGTACAGGTTCCAAGCATCTTTGATCAGATATCTTTGCTGCCGCACACTCCCTCACCTGATGAGAAGGCCCGGTCTAATTTCGGCGAGGAGGGGAGCCGCCGAGTAAATCCCCGCGTGTACCGCCAAAATGCAGTTGAGGGGTTGAAGGCCGGGAGGCGTGTTGCCTCGGGCGCGTGACGTCAGTCGTTGTCAACAGTTGGACGTCAGTCGTTGTCGTTGTTGTTGGAGTGGCAAGGCCTCTGACTCCGTGTGGTGCTGTCATCGCGTGTCAAGAGGTGAGATCGTTGGAGAGGAAGGTTGCGTGTTTCAAACGTCCAGTGATCATTGTGGCGATTGAACGTCGCCTGTCCCGAGCCAGGACCGAACTCGGGACTTTCTGCTTACAAAGACCGACATTATAATCATTGAGCAAAAGCCAGCTTCTGCTCCGTTCTTATAATTCGGGTACAGGTTCCAAGCATCTTTGATCAGATGTCTTTGCTGCCGCAAGTGTAATCCATTTAGTACTATATTAATTAATAATTCTTTTACAGAACTCGCGCGAAAGTTAAATAATTGGAGGTCATTAGCGGGCTCACAAAAAGGAATGAACAAATAATAATGAGTTCCACTATGCACGATTTTACGGTCATGTTAAGAGGTATTATATGTTAATAATAAATCAAGCTAAAAGTTTAACTTTGAGTTCCATTTCTAAATAGTTACCACATAAAGCAGTAGTTTTCTTCGATATAACTTATTCAAATGGATATTTCTGTATCAAGTACGAAAAAGTAACATCAGGAAAACTTGAGCAACGTATTTGAGCAACGTAACTTGAGCAACGTATAGTGTCGTGAGGTGAGTGATGAAATAGATAAAGCTGCCATATTAGTCTGTAGCATGGAGTTAGAAAGGCAGATATAAAACTCCTTCGGATGAAACGCTTGAAAATACATATATGCATTGAAAATTATATCGAGGCGTCATTAGTGTTAGTAAAGTAGTAGCTATTGTTAGTTAACACAACAGAAAGGCGTAGTATTTCGAAGTTGTATTTTTGATTATTTTTAAATTTAGGGTTTCTAATTATGCGTATAATTAACCAGTATTTTTTCATAGTTGTAGGATAGAATACAGAATATAGGGAGATAAAATAAATTGAAAGGTAAAATAAATTTAAATACGTAAGAATATTCTTTATTGCTTCAGTTCTAATTTGCATAGCGCTAATAATTTATTTTTACATAATTGACAGTTTAAATAAATAATACTCACTCACTCCTACTACTTACTATTGTGTCACGTGACTTGACTGACCACATACATCCTTCCCTTGAAGTGCGTGCAGAAATGCAGAACGTGGAGTAAAAAAACACGGCGACTTTCTGAATGTGAGTTTGAAAGTTCTGAAATGATAAATTTAATTGTAAAAAGTTAACAAATAAAGTTACAACAGAAGGATTTAAAGTTTTGTGGAGCTATGGTGCGACACTTGATGATGATGACAAAATTTGAAGACCCAATAATCCTGTGGCGACCCAAAACTGCCTGCATCTTGTTTAACATTCACCGTACTTCTTAAATTGTGTCACGTGACGTCACTGACTACTTTCGTCATTAACTGAAGAGCTTGCAGAAATGCAGAAAGTGGAGTAAAAAAAGAACACGGCGAAGTTTGAAAGTCATGAAATGATGAATTTAGTTGTAAAAGATTAATAAATAAAGGGAAAAATAGTTAGCTATTGACGAGAGTTAATTATTGACGTAACTTTAATTCTGAGTATTACGTTATTTTGAAATCAAAATTACGAATTTACAGAAAATAACAAATAAAGCTATGAAGAAAAGAATAGAAGTTCTCTAGAGTCAAGGCCTTGACACGTCACGATGACAAATACTTAGGGTTCAAAACTCCGATGTGGACTGCACATAACTTTCGCTACAGATTCGAATTCCTAATCCATTAAATTAAGTTTAATTGCTCAAATTCACCCAGATAATTACTTAATATATCTAATTAGCAGTTTTAATATGTATTATTTTTCATTAAGTAATTTAATGCATTTTCAGACGTCGACATATTCAAATCGACATCGTGGACACTCAAATATCTCGAAAATGGTCCGTCTCGGAGTAATGGAGTTGATCTTATTTGTTTAGTCTTATCTTATTTATCACTCACCTTATTGTATAAAAATTAATTTAATTTAAAATAAGCATTTACTGAGTACTTTTAATCATACCCAATCTTTTAATTCAGAGTTTAATGGTTTTGTCGGCCATTTCGCAAAAAATGATAGTTCTATTTTTTTAATCATATCAAAATCTAACCAGCAACAGAGTAATCCGCAGTTGACATACCCACTAAAATTTAAGAAATTTAGTTGAATAGATTTTTATCTACAGTGAAAATGATCGCCAACTCATCAAAATTTTAGAAAATTTCATACCCCGACAATGGTCAAGCATAGTTTAATGCGGTTGGTCTTATTTGTTTTGTCTTTTAAAATATGTATAAAGAAGCGTTTTATTTATACATGTCAGTGTATTTAGTCTTATATGTTAGATTTTTGACGATTTTTGTGGGTTACTGTGTAAAAGAAGGTAGAAATCCGGATGGTATCGAATCATACCAAAACCTAATCAGTACCAGAGTGACATACATGTGACTTATCTGTTAAAATTTTGTACAATTTCATCAAATAGTTTTTAAGCCAGAATGGATACAAACATTGCATAGATAAACAGACACACATACAGACATGTACACACACATACAGACATGTACACACACATACAGACATGTACACACACACACACATACGTCACGCTAAAAATTACGTTTTATTAAAATACTTTTCCTATCATTACCATATATTGTAGGAAAAGTAAAAAAACGGAATCGATAGATGGATACTATTATTTCCAATCTGTATTCTACCAAACTTTTGAAAAGTCAAGTTGCAACATTTTATTTTTATATCTTTATGTAAAAACTAGACTTTTTTTCAATGTACTGTAAATTTCCTTCTACAGAAGAACATTATATTTACTCAATTGACTTTTAGATTTTTCTCTCACTCTGAAACCTCTGTTCATCGTGTTAGAGCAATATTTTTGATGCTCCACATAATTTGTACGGGATTGTTGTGGATGTAGAACGATATCTATAATTCTTAGGATTTCAATGTCTATTTCGTTTAAATAAAAACAAGTAAAAGCAAATGTATACAAACATGTATTTATTAAGATATATGTAACTTAAATATATAAAAGAATGTACTCATTAAATAAAATGTAACTTAAATGTATATAAAAATGTATTTCGTAAGATATATGTAAGTTAAATGGATAAAAGAATGTATTCATTAAATTAAATGTATACAAAAATATATTTATTAAGATATATGTAACTTAAATACATAAAAGACTGTACTCATAAATTAAATGCAAATTAAATGTATGGAAGACAATGATATATTAAAACTGGACTTTTCAATTACTCAGGTTCTCAAGTTGTTATCCAAAAAGGAGTGTATTTTTGCAGCAGGCCCAAAATGGGCTGGACCGGTAAGGTTTAAAATCTAAAGAATCCAAATATACCACAAAAACAATGGCATCTATATTTGGACATTTTAGCAGCAGCTGTTCTCCAAACAAATGCATTCCCGTAGAATTTAGAAAAATGGAATCAAATGCTAAAGCATAATCATTACTGACATAACTGGATAGCAGTGTATATAAAAGGTGATTAAAAAAAGATGGGCCAAACTTTACAAGGTTGTAGTATACTCCAAACCAAGTATATTTAGTCGTAGTTTACCGGGTCGTTAATGAAACGTAAAGGCGTTACAGGGCGCTTACTCGCGTGGAAGCTGCTGCTTCGCAAAATTAAAAGCGCCATTCTGGTTGTTATTTTTTGATTGAAGAAGAAAACAATGTATGCAAATTTCATCTGGGAAAGAGTCTCGTCTATGACATTCCCCTTGAATCTAAAGATGAACTCGCCGCCAGAATTTCAGCCGCTGCTGCCGAAGTGCGCAACATGTCTGGTCTGTTCGAGAGGGTTCGCCAATCTCTCCATCGCCTCCATTTCAGAATTTCAAAGTCATTCTTGTGTATTCTCCTCACCTCTTTGGTTTTACCATTACCTTCGGTTTCACCACACTGGCGCTTTTACGTTACATTTCTGACAGGGTAAATGACGAAAAATGCTTCATTTGTTGTGTAGTATCACCTCGTAAAGTTTGGCTCATCTTTTATAATTTCTCTGTATCTCTCTCTCTCTCTCTCTTTCTCTCTCTCTCTCTCTCTCTCTCTCTCTCTATATATATATATATATATATATATATATACATACATACAGGGTTTTGGGTTTTTCAAAAGTCCGTATAAACTTAAAAAATCATTAAAAATCGAAAAGTCATCGCATTGAGATACGGCTTCTACCATAATTATTGTCAGAATGGGAGGTTTTTTTGACGTGAGAAAATTTTGTAGTTTAGAAAATCACCTATAGGTGGCGCTTACCCGAATATTTCTTCCAGAAGTATGTAAATGAGGCTGTTATAAAAGAGCTGTAGTGCTCTGTAGATTATTCATTTGATTCATTAGTAAACGGTGCAAAGAAGAAGGTTTTGCGAGAATGTTAATTTTGGTCAAGAAAGCCTTGTTAGTGAAGCTGTATTACGTGAACGGAGAATCAGCATCAAATGCTTTGCGAAAATTCCAATTTAGGAAAAATATAAAGAAAGGAAAAAGTCCTATCACATGTTCTGGGTTACTGAAGCTTATTACACGATTTGAAGAAACTGGATGTTTGGAGGATCGTCCACGAAGTGGAAGACCATCGTTAACGGACTCCCGTGTCAGTGCTGTGGCATCTGAAATTGAAAACCTAGCAACGGAAACAGCGGTTGGAACTAGCAACGCTTCTGAAACTGCAAGGCGATTGGATATTCCTGTATCCCCTGTATGGCGTATCCTTCACTGAATCTTAAATCTATATCCTTACAAATTACAATCACGCCATCAGCTTTTACTGGTAGATATCGCACAGCGAGAAACGTTTGCCAAATGGGCTATGTCAAAAATCGCACAGGAACCACAGTGGTTATTTAATGTATTGTGGACAGACGAAGACCACTTTTCACTGCATGGAAATATGAACACGCACAGCTGTCGTATATGGGCGACTTCTAATCCACGTGAGTACATAGAGCAGCCACTTCATTCATCGCGAGTGACAGTTTGGTGTGGCTTCACTGGCTCTTACATTCTGGCACCCTTTTTCTTCGAAGAGTTTAGCTAAAATACTGGTTAGAAAACATGCACAGTAAACGCACAGCGTTATTTGACTCTTGTGCATGAACAAGTCATACCGTCTTTGTGAAAACGAAATGTGATATCTACTGTAACATTTATGCAAGATGGAGCACCATCTCACATCGCAACTCCAGTAAAGAAATTTCTAATTGACACCTTCGTGGAAGACAGACTTATCAGTAGGCATTGCAAGATCCCATGGCCTCCTCGGTCTCCAGATTTGACACCAGTTGATTTTTGGTTGTGATGGTATTTAAAGTCACGAGTTTATCAATCAGGCCCTTCCACGTTGTCGGAACTAAAATATTTCATTCGTCGTGAAGTGAGTTTCATCCATCCAGACATGTTGCATTCTGCAATTATGGGTGTTTTCACTCGCTTGAATTGTGCCATACCTTGTGGAAGAGGACATGTCGAACACATGATGCTAATAACACATAATAAAGGTACTGAATGTACAGTAAGTTATTTTCTTTGTCTTTCCAATACATTCAGCGCCACCTATAGGTGATTCTTTAAACTATAAATTTTTTCCACGCCAACCCCACCTCCCATGTCCTGACAATACTTATGGTACAAACCGTATCTCAATGCAATGATTTTTCGATTTTTAATGATTTTTTAAAGTTTATACGGACTTTTGAAAGACCCTAATTGAAGAATTTTTATTTTACTTGAATTATATATACTTGAGATTGATCATTAATTGAAATTGTTCTGTACAGCAAAAATGAAAAGAAGATGGATTGAAGTGTAAATGTGATATCAAAAATGATTATACGACAAGCTGTTGAAGAATATAATTAGAATAATATAAATAAAACATTATAAATAAAACAGATACTGGTGGTATAAAATACCCCATTTTCCCTGTTCCATATTTAAGTTAAGAAAAGGAAAAAGAAATACATGTGGTAAAGATGATATATATATATATATATATATATATATATATATATAAAGCATATATATATATAGCAAGTTTTAGAATCCTGGTTAATTATTAAAATGTGTGAAACAGTAGTTAAACGAGATATTCAATTTTTCAATATTTTTATAACTATTAATTAAACAGTTAATATTATAAAGGCAGGTAATTTGTAGAAGCAGCATCTGTACGAGACACCAGAAAGTTTAGAAACATGGTTGAATATGTTTAGTTGTTGGTGATGTTAAGAATATATATCAATGTCGGAGGAAATATTCCTTGACTGATGCTGGAAAATGTATACTCTGGGCCATGCATCAGACTCAAGAATATGAGAAGGCGTAAATGGGAATTATAAGGTCTATAGGATGCATGACATATAAAGAACATCACACGTCACTTCGTGTTTGGCCAAACTTAAACTGCTGACATTTCATTTATCAGTCAATCATTCATCATGTATCCATTGTATGAACCAAGCATTGTACGGCAGTTTAAGATGAAATTGTTCTTACTGCCATATATGTTCTGCACTACAACTTTATATGGATTGTAGTTCTGAAAAGGTATCGCTGGATATAATTATTCTCTAAAATTCTACAGCTGGCTATAGTATTATCTGATCCCACTGTCAGTATAAAAGGTGTTACATGTGATGAATTTACAACTTCCAACTTGGCATTCACAGATTTGGTCTTTCAGAGATTTGGACGTTTAGAGATTTGGACGTTGAGAGATTTGGATGTTCAGAGATCTGAGCTTTCAGAGATCTGGATGTTCAGAGATTTGAACGTTCAGAGATTTGGGCTTTCGGAGATATTCGACGTTAAGAAATTTGGACCCTCAGTCATTTTGACGTTCAGAGATTTGGGCATTCAGGGATTTGGACATTCAGAGGTTTAGGTATTCAAGTCCAGACTTGTTGCACTGGAGAAAAAATTCAAAATTACTTCCAAAAAGCACTTATGCTTATTTATTTTTATTTGCGCTGCATTTTACACCGTGGTGGATCAGTTCATTATTGATTGTGGGCAAAGTCCCACTACAGAATAAATATATTTCAATACAACCAATGTTTCAAAATATTTTTATCTAATACAAAACACAATTTTTAAACTAACATTGAAATCGGGAAAAAATATTCTTCTCCGCAAACACTCTTCAAACAAGTATTCTTTAAATTTTCCTTGAAAGAGAAAAAAATCCATCCTCGAAAAACCATTTTGAGTTTTTCACAATCATTTATTTTCAGGTTCTATCTCTATCGATACGTTATGTCAGTACTCATTGATGCGCAACTGTGAAAACGTGGGGAGGATTTCCAATCGTCTGATAAGTATTGCAATAGAAAGAGTAAATACTCAGCGAAATAAACTGTGAGACCAGAAATAGATCTCACATTTGTTGGTGAGACAGTTTTATGCCAGAAATTTATGTGTCCGAAATATCGGACAATACCTCCAGTCTGAATGACGCCAAGGTTTACAGCACGTTAACCCAAAGTTCAGAAAAAACATAAATTTAGGGGTGTCAAGACAGAGGGGTTCGAACGATCTCGTAAGAAAATGTGAAGTAGCGACATTGGATGACAATGGCGTCGCTGGATGCTTGTGGCGTCGCTGTGAAGACTGCAAATCAAAGCAAAGGGGGAGTCACAGCCATGAGGCAAAAAAGCCACAACCAGTGACATAACAATGATGAGGAAGTTAATACCAGTTCGGCATTATGAATAGCACGATGATGATACTATGATAAAGAAAAATACTTGTTTGACATAATGACATAACGGCGATGATTTGGTGAATACTGACTTAAAATAAGAACGATGATACTTGGTGAATGCAGCATGACGACTATAGATGCAAAGTGTTCCATAGATGTTCCAAAATAATGGCTAGATCTTTTGATCTGTGCAGTGCGATCAGAAGTACGAGATGAAGCCAAACACCCAGAGTTACGGCCAGTACGAGTGACTGATGGAAGCATTATGGTCTATGGTCAAGGCCGAAAATGAAGGTATGTGTTCCTCAAATATTTACAGGTCATCAAAACATTTTAGGCAATTTAAGTGGTCTCACATTGTCTCCCTCAGCCGAAATAATTAATAATAAGAAGAATTGTTGTAATTATATATTTAAGCATTTTATGTTGTTATTAAATGATTTATTGTTGAAGTTAAAATGGTGTGTGGCGATTGAGCGTCGCCTGTCCCGAGCCAGGACCTAACTCGGGACTTTCTGCTTACAAGACCGACATTATAATCACTGAGCAAAAGCTAGCTTCTGCTCCGTTCTTATAATTCGGGTACAGGTTTCAAGCATCTTTGATCAGATGTCTTTGCTGCCGCAGGTGTAATCCATTTAGTACTATATTAATTAATAATTCTTTTACAGAACTCGTGCGACAGTTAAATAATTGGAGGTTATTAGCGGGCTCACAAAACGCAATGTACAAATAATAATGAGTTCCACTATGCACGATTTTACGGTCATGTTAAGAGGTATTATATGTTAATAATAAATTAAACTAAAAGTTTAACTTTAAGTTCTGTTTCTAAATAGTTACCACATAAAGCAGTCGTTTTCTTCGATATAACTTATGCAAATGGATATTTCTGTATCAAGTACGAAAAAGTAACATCAGGAAAACTTGAGCAACGTATTTGAGCAACGTAACTTGAGCAACGTATAGTATCGTGAGGTGAGTGATGAAATAGATAAAGCTGCCATATTAGTCTGTAGCATGGAGTTAGAAAGGCAGATATAAAACTCCTTCGGATGAAACGCTTAAAAATACATATATACATTGAAAATTATATCGAGGCGTCATTAGTGTTAGTAAAGTAGTAGCTATTGTTAGTTAACACAACCTATTGTTAGTTAGAAAGGCGTAGTATTTCGAAGTTGTATTTTTGATTATTTTTAAATTTAGGGTTTCTAATTATGCGTATAATTAACCAGTATTTTTTCATAGTTGTAGGATGGAATACAGAATATAGGGAGATAAAATAAATTGAAAGGTAAAATAAATTTAAATACGTAAGAATATTCTTCATTGCTTCAGTTCTAATATGCATAGCGCTAATAATTTATTTTTACATAATTGACAGTTTAAATAAATATTACTTTCCTTATATACATAATGTATAAGGAAAGTATTGTGACAGGGTCGAAAATTCGAATTCGAGTTTTCGACGGGAGAGCACGTTTCAAGCAACCCTGATCACGAATCAAACATTTTTGAAGTGATGTCTGTGTGTATGTGTGTGTGTGTGTGTGAAAGTATGTGTTGTGTGTGTGTGTGTGTGTGTGCGTGTCAGTGAGATTGTGGGGGATAACTAACGAACGAATGCACCGATTCGAACGAAATTTGGTACAAAAATCACAATCCGTAAACACTGGAAGCCTATTGTTTTTATACGCAATCCAATGTGCAGAACTCCCCTAAATTTTCGAGTGACATTTTGAAAAAATCGTCAAAAAATCCAAACCGCTAATAAAGTTACGCAAATAGACCTTTCTTATGTAATTTTTCATTAGAAAACGATTGACATAAATTTTAGAATGCTAACACGAACCGTTCTCGAGATATTGCACATTTTCCCAAAAAATTATCAACAAGTTATATAAAATAAAAAAAAAATATTTCCTATTGAGAAACATGTTCACTTTTCATATGTAATACCATGCGATAAATTGGGTGATATCATTCTCGTGGATCTACCTCATTCCATTCATGAAAAATGATACTTTGAGTAATACTTTTGTATTTGAACACCAATAGTCATTTATCTGCTGTAAGAATAACTTATTTCTCCGTCCATAACGCTTGGGCGAGAGTTTGGCCACGAATTTAGCGGAATGTCGCCAACTTGGCGACATTTTTAATTGTTGCCAAATTAACAAAAATCTCGCCAAATTGATAAAAATGACGCTAAATCAATGAAAATAACGACTAATGGAAGAAATTCAATATTTTGGAAAGCATATAAGTATCTACTATAAGAATAACATTTTTTTTAACAGTAAAAGTTGTAAAATCATTGCATTATATAAGGAAAGTCATGTGTTGCCCACATCAGATTTTCTATTATAAGATTTACCTATTTCTTCGTTCATAACGATCAGCGATATTTTAATATCGCCAAATTAACGAAAATGTCGCCAAATTGATAAAAGTGACGCTCAATCAATGAAAATGACGACTAATTGATGAAAATTCGAAATCTTGGAAAGAATATGGATGAGGAATTCATTATAAAAATAGCCCATTGCTCCGTCTGTGTGTCTGTAAATCCTCCTCAGTAACGCTTGTTGAAAATATTGACGACGGATTTGGCGGGATATCGCTAACTTGGTGATTTTTTTAAATGTTGTGAAATTGAAGAAAATGTCGTCAAATTGATAAAAATGAAGCCAAATCAATGAAATTAATTGTGTTTTGAAAGGTGGATAGTATTGCAATGATATTTCGGCTGCGTTTGTCTGTCAAGTCGAACTTTTCCTCTCGACGACAAATGGCGACATTTTAATGTCACCAAATGTACCAAAACACCGCCAAATTAACGCAAATGTCGCCAAATTGATAAAAATATATTCAAAGTATCGCCAACTCGGCGATATCTTGCTCCAGATTGACAAAGATATCGGCAAAATTGCAAAAATGAAGCTAAATTAATGAAAATGACGCGTAATTGATAAATTAATTATTAAAATATTTTAATATATGGTCTACATTGCTTATTGAAGACGCTATCAGTATTGATAATTGTTTATTTAAAGTTGCGCGAAATATAGCTTAATTGGGTACTTTGAAAAAGTTTTACATTTTGTCTTCCGGAAATTTGCCAAATGTACAGTTGAATTTAAAAACACAGTACCGTTAATCTTACACATTATTTTTTGACTGTAAAAACAGTAACTTCATTGCATTATACAAGGAAAGTCATGTGCTGCCCAGTTCAGATTATTTACCCTTACATTTTTATCTCACTCTGTTCGCTAATCAAGATTATATACACAGATATTTTTCCCAGCAAATTTTGCGAATTTTGTAAAAACAAGTAATGAAAATATTCTGTTTGAATATATATTACACAACAGCGAATCTTATGCATCCAATGTACCAATTTATCTAAAACCTAAATAATGTTAGTTCTGTTGAAAAACTGAAGCATAAATTTAAATGGTCTTATTTCTTTTGAGAAATGAAGAGCACTGTGTGGAAAATTAAATTTAAAACATCTGGAGACAGGGCCGTGATAATTTGTAAAGTAAGGTATCCATCTTTTTCTGCTCAAACTTATTTCCAAAGTGATATAAATCTAGAGGAAATATGTAAGAAAAGAAAGAGAGAATGTAGTTTGATTTTGCATAAAATATGTATCTGCCTTTTTCCAATTGGTGTTTTATCTAAAATTTCTATTAAATTATATATATATGTGCTTGGATATTATAGCTTTTTAGCTTTCATTTTGTAGTACTATTATGCTGAACTGTCAATAAAAGTTGAAATTATTAAAGAAATTGGAAATCCATAACATGCTGTTCCGATCGTGCAATCGGTCCTTACTGGACTATTGCAAGTTCTCTTTTAAATTCAGACGGAGAAAACACCCATTCAGGCAACCTTCACTGTGACGTGAATCTAGGTTTTCTAGATGTTAATTTTCGGAAGAGATTTGCCAAATTTAGCGATTTATAGCCAATTTAGTGACATTTGGCAACTTTTCGAAGGTTCGTGAAACACTTCGAAATAACCAGTACTATAAGAGGTAGGAGATATTTCCAAGAATTTCTATAGAGATTCTATAGAAAGTGTCATCTCTCAGTTGGAGAGTAGTTGACGGATACAAGTTACGTGGAATGATGGTTTTCGTCAATGTTTTGAGAATAGTATCCGCTGCTTTGTGAAATTGCAAAGAACCTAGTTACTCCAACCGGGAATCGAACCCTGGATCTCCGAACAGGACAGCCGATGCTCTACCGTTGAGCTACTGACACGAAATTGCAAGCTCTTATTGTCGAAGTGGTCTCTGCAAAATGAAATACGTCAATGTTTTGAGAATAGCTTCGATTGTTTTGTGAAATTAGTGGAGAATTCAAGTACGGTTTTACTGTATATTGTCCTTGTTTATGCTGTGTTTGTGAATAAACGAGTTAGTTATCCAGATATGTGGACTCATTCCTGTATCCTAAGCGTACACCCACGATACCAGGGGATACATTGTAACAATACATAGCATACTGGAAAAAATGATTTCTCTCGTACAAGAGAAAAACAGTAACATTCTGAAACATTTCAGCTGATATCAGCAACAGAATTTACTGATTTCACATGAATCACTTCATCAAGCGATACCTATGATAATGAATATGCTTAATTAATTGGCAATAGAGAAAATTTGATGTAGGCTGTACATGACTTTCCCTGCACACTCATATTCACGTTCTCTCTATTTCTTAAAAAATTTATTATATTGAGTTCAATTCAACAAATAACACCCATAATTATTTTAATTTCCATAAAAATTGCACTTTTAATTAAATTTTTGATTTCAATTTGTAACTGGACATACTTTCATACGTGTGACATAGAGAAAATGCGAATAAACTAAAATATATCGAGAACGACTATTCTTAGAGTAATGGGGTTGGTGTCATTATTTTCTCTGTCAAAAAGAATGTGTAGAACAAGAATTTATTTAATCTGTTTGAGTATACGTAGTCTTTTATTTTAGATTTTGAAGATTTTTGCTGGCCATTTTGAAAAAGGGCTGATTTTTTAATTCCGAAAAGTACAAAAATCCAATCAGCACCAAGATAAATCAGAAGTGACGGATGTACTGATTTTCGTGAAATTTGGTCTATTAGTTTTTCAGCTAGAGTGGATAAAAGCAATTTTTTCCCGAATCTTAAAAAAAAGAGGGTTTTTATCCAGACACGTACCAGAATTTAATCAGCACGAGGGTCTCCCACAATGAACATACCTACCAAATTTTATGAAATTCGGTCAATTAGTTTTTTAGAGTGAATACATATATTGCACAGACAGACACACACACACAGATGTCACGCTATAACCAGTTTTTACGTGTTCTAGAGGTTCCAAAACGTATAGATCTATCGAAAACTCAAAATTCGATTTTCGCATGATTCCAATACCTTTCCTATACATTATCATGTATCGCAGGAAAATGAACAATATTACTGCTCAGCGACAGCTCAGTGTTATAACGCTTTTACTTGAATTATTGTGTCCTCTTAATGGTTAAATGTGTTAATTTGAAAGAAAATGCTGCTGTTTGACACATAAGATTATTTTTAGTATTAGTGTTATAAAATATGTCATATTTTCTCCTTGAAAAGTAAAATATTTGTTAAGAAAATGCTTTGGAAAATAATTGCACCAATACATATGCAATCGAAGTCCACCGCCTCCAAGTCAAAAATCGTGATGAGCAAAAACTTTTGCTTGCTGAAGATATTTATAACTTTGTGAGATGCCAGTTATGTAACGAATTGATTTCCAATAAAGTCATACGAACAATAATATTTATAATCGCCGTGAGAAGGATAAAGCTATATAATAACTCTTGAAACATTACGTTGTTCAACAACAAAATAATTTTTATTCTAAAATTTCCCAAAATTATCTACCACATTTTTCTTTGAAAGACAGAAACAATTTATTTGAGCTAAGAAAGGATATAACCCATTGACCAGAATCCAGTATACGTCATTTATATGCTGGTTGGCTAGCCTGTCGGTGTTTTATGACGTCATCCCATCCAGACTGTAGAGGAAGGTCAGTTTCTGAATATTTTTTTTCGTTCTAAGAAAGATTCGTGAAAACGTGTTTACAGGTACTTTTTACACACCTATACTTGCTTATAGTTCCAGAGACGAAAATTTCTTAGTGATATGGTTCTCAGGAATATAAAAATAATATGTTTTAGAAACTACATCAGAATCTTTCACGTCTGTTTCGAGAAACCCTGGGGTTCCGCGACAGTATTCTAAGGATTCCACGGCATTATTCTAAGGTTTCCGCGACGAAATTATTTCGTGTACGATTTCTTAAAAACTTTCTTAAGAACCTGTCATGTATACGCATTTTATGGCTACATGTTTCTTCTCTCGCCGAATATGCAAATTTTTCCATTTGTTGCTTAACTTTCGACAGGAATGTATATTCCAAACGATGAACATTTATCTTTAAAATTCCTGACTTTAGAAAAGTTGTAAATAAAATAGCAATGTTTGATCACCTGCGGCATTTTATCTCTCATCGTCTGCCCTGAATAGAAATGGTTTTGAAGCCGAAATTTTGACGAATTTGCGGCTTTAAATGTTGCTTTTAAATTATAAACTAATTCAAGTTCGAATAAAATCTCGTCGAATTGCACCCTCTACGTACGTAAAGCACTTTTCAGGCAAATTTCGACGCTATTCGACACTTCGATTTTCAACTACAGACGATATATTCAGATGGACAGACAGAAAACTTCTTTTATTATGTAAGATGTTTATAGAAAAACAATACGGTAGTTAGAGTACAGCAAATCAAGCCCCAATAATAGTGTCAAAACAAATGTCGAAAATCTATACAGAAAAATGAAACAAAAATTCATAAGAAAAAATTGTTACTAAAGTAACACTATACAATACGTTTAGCTTGTCCATCGCCATTCGTGTTATACATATTTAGTTTCAAAATCGGTAACTGTCAAATATATTAAATATTATCTAATTTTAACAAATCCTTATAAAATCTATCAACACAATATTTGACAATATAATTATACTTACAAAGTGGAACCTTAAAACAGAATCCTTTGCGTCAGTTATAAGAACCAGTATTCTGTACTAGCAGACTGCATCAGAGTACAGGTATTGATCATGCTATTAAAATTTTTAAAAGAAAAGTAGACATAAAAGAACAAGCCGGAACTTTCATACGGTATGATGGATACAACTGAATTGGGAGGGCCTGGGTCCTACGTGAGCTGTACATGTAAATACATTACTTAATGAAACTGCACATGTAAATATTAATGAAAACATTAATTAAAGAAACAGTACATGTAAATATATTGCAACCGAACGTGCAAATGTACAAGAATTCTCAGCCAATTTAACAATAGTCGGAACTACAGAGCATTGAAACTGAGCACTGATGTGGTGTATGTAAGGAATGAACCTCGCTTTTAGGAACAAAATATGCTGTGGATTTCGCTTGCATTTTCGTACCTTGATACAAACAAAGTCTCGACGGTGAATTCGCAGCCACTACGAGCATATGAAGGAGTTTGAGAGAGGGCGTGTGGTCGTGTTGAATGAGGCTGGATGAACACACCGACAAATCGCTCGGCATTTGGATAGGAGCGATGCGGTAATTAGACGATGTTGGCATGAATGGGTCCAGAATGGCAGTTTTCAGAGGCAGGCGGACAACGGTCGGCCTAGAGTGACGACAGAACGGGAAGATAGAGCGATTATCAGAGCAGTTGTGACAGCACGAAATTCGTCGTTATGAACCATCTAACATGTGACAAACACGGAAGTGACAAATTGGACCATTAATAGAAGACTACGGTAGCCGAATCTATATTCGTGGCGCCCATTACACCAACTACCACTGACCAGTATGTCCCGTCATTGCAAAGGTGCCGGCCCCGATCAACATGGAATTGTTCGGATTTGGAACGAATTGTCTTCAGCCATGAGTCCCGTTTCGAAATCAGTCCCGACGACCGGCGCAGACTTGTCTGTAGACAACCCGGACATCGCCAAGATCCTGCTCTTATTGTCACACGCCACACAGCCCGACAACAGGGAGTTATGGTCTGGAGTACCTTTTCGCTTGATAGCCGGATCCCTTTGACCATCAGAGCACATCGGTACGTTGCCGAAATTCTACGACCAGTTGTATTGCCATTCTTTTCGCGAAACCCCGGGATAAATTTTTAGCAAGATAATGCCAGGCCACATACGGTACGCCTCTTTACTCTTTGTCTGCGTGCTTGCGACACACTTCCTTGGTCAGCCAGATCTCCAGATCTCTCGTCTATTGAGCACATTTAGGATAAGACGGGGAGTCGGCTGCGACCATCCCAGAATGTAGACGAATTAGCTCGCCAATTGGAGGGCATTTGGAACGACATCCCTTCGAACACCACCCGACAGTTTTATTCATCAATGCTACCACGGGTAACAGCTTGTATCAAGGCCAGAAGTGGACTAACGCGATATTGACCTGCTCACTTTGTGTAGATCTTTCAGTGCAATAAATCATCCAATTGTTCTGAAATTCTAATCATTCCTTTTTCTGTACGTCCACATTACACGCACCAAATTTTGTCCCATTTGGATAATTATTTCTTGGTGTTTCGACTTTCTGTTTTAGAGTGTATATTGTAACAGTTACTTCAGAATATATATTCACAAAATTAAGCAAAAACGAAGCAGTTTTTGCACGTATACAACACTAAACATAAATTGAAAAGAACTTTAAAAATCACGATTATGACACAAGATAAATGCCATATTTTATTTTAAATTGGGTTATGTGATCTCCTTATATAATATGGGTGTGATTATTATTTAATTTCTATTTAAAAAACTACCGAATATATTTTGCTGAAATTTTTTCATAATTTTTATGGGGTAATTTGAATATTTCCGAAAACTTTCGAAGCAATTCGAGAATTTTAAATTCCCTTGAAATATGTTTGAAAAAATAGGTCCCATAGGAATCAATGTATTTCATTTTTTCAACCCGGGTTCAATACTAAACTAATTGGGTGATATTATTCATTTACACATTCCCGTATTTCCCACAGACAGTCTGAACACCATACTAAAATTTCATTGTGATAAAGTCACTTTTACTTTCCTTATATACATAATGTATATTACTTTCCTTATATACATAATGTATAAGGAAAGTATTGTGACGGGGTCGAAAATTCGAATTCGAGTTTTCGACAGGAGAGCACGTTTCAAGCATCCCTGATCACGAATCAAACATTTTTGAAGTGATGTCTGTGTGTGTGTGTGTGTGTGTGTGTGTGTGTGTGTGAAAGTATGTGTGTATGTGTGTGTGTGTGTCAGTGAGTCTGTGGAGACGATAACTGACGAACGAATGGACCGATTCGTACTAAATTTGGTACAAAAATCACAATCCGTAAACACTGGAAGCCTATTGTTTTTATCCTTGATCGAATGCTCAGAACCCCCCTAAATTTTCGAATGAAATTTTGAAAAAATCGTTAAAAAATCAAAACCACATGTACATTTTTCAAAAAAATTATGAAAAAGTCACATAAAAAAAAATTTCTATTGAGAAACATGTTCACTTTTCATATGTAATACCATGCGATAAATTGAGTGACATCATTCTCGCGGATCTAGCTCGTTCCATTCATGAAAAAATATACTTTGAATAATACTTTTGTATTAGAACGCCAATAGTCATTTATCTGCTGTAAGAATAACTTTTTTCTTAGTGCATAACTCTTGGCGAGATTTTGGCGACGAATTTGGCGGAATGTCGCCAACTTGGCGACTTTTTTGAAATGTTGCCAAATTAATGAAAATCTCGCCAAATGGATAAAAATGATGCTAAATCAATGAAAATGACGACTCATTGTCGAAAATTCAATATCTTGGAAAGAATATTAGTATCTACTATAAGAAAAACCTATTTATTTTACTGTAAAAGTGGTAAATTCATTACGTTATATAAGGAAAGTCATGTGTTGCCCACATCAGATTTTTACGGCAGTTATCGTGCGAACGGACAGACAGACAGACAGGATGAGCAGAGTCATAAGCACCTTACAACTACGTTATAAAGTGTTAAAATCTCACTTAATAGTAGTGCTTTCTCCTTCTTGATTTGTACAGATTTTTCAAATTTGGGTTCTCTTTGATTTATTACTATATGTAATACAACTTACGTTTAATTCCTGAAGTGGCAAATTTGGACCATCATACGAGGCAATAGACTTCAATGCATTGCAAAAGAATTCGGACCGAGTCGCGTGTGGTCTGGCCAAGCTCCGCGAAGGGACTGGAAATGTTTTAGGGACTGGTCAGGCTCGGATGAATTATTTAAAAAAAAAATTCTTAGGCTTTGGCCTAGTAAAATCTTAATATTTTCGGGCCGGATAAAATTTTTAAATTCGATCCGTGTTGACCTTTAGTTTTTACATAACAGGTTTTCGATTATAGCTTCTTCTTCCGGCTTCAGGAACTGGGATTTTTCCACATGTGCAGACTTTATATTGTACTGCGGTAAGAGAAATTTCCCAATATTGGAAACAAAGATCATCATTTCAAATTCTTAGTTTCTAAGAACTCTTTACTTGTACATTTTACTTTCCTTATATACATAGCATAATGTATAAGAAAAGTATTGTAACAGGGTCGAAAATACGAGTCCGAGTTTGGACGGGAGAGAGCGTTTCAAGCAACCCTGAACACGAATCAAACGATGACGTCTGTGTGTGTGTGTGTGTGTGTGTGTGTGTGTCTGTTAGTCTGTGGAGACGATAACTGACGAACGAAATGACCGATTCGAACGAAATTTGGTACAAAAATCATAATCCGTAAACACTGGAAGCTTATTGTTTTTATACGCATACGAATATTCAGAATTCCCATAAATTTTTGAGTAAAATTTTGAAGAAATCGTCAAAAACTAAAAAACCGCTAATAAAGTTATTCAAATAAATAGACATTTCTTGTGAAATTATTCATTAAAAAACGATTGGCATAAATTTTAGAACGATAATGTGAACTATTCTCGAGATATTGCATATTTTTCAAAAAAATTATCAAAAAGTCATATAAATAAAAAAAATAAAACATATAAGGTGTGCAATTATAAAAGGTGCAATTAATATTTAATTTTTATTTAAAAATCTACTGAATATATTTTTCTGAAAATGTGTTTATATATTTTATGGAATGATGTGTATATTTACTAAAATTTTCGAAGCAATATGTGAATTTGAAATTTGTTTAAAAAATGTTTGAAAAATTAAGTTCCATAAGGTTCAATGTATTTCATATGTTCAACCCGGGTTCAAACCAAATTAATTGGGTGATATTATTCATTTATATTCCCATAGGGCCCACAGACGATCTAAACAACATAAAGTAAAATTTCATTTTGATAAAGTCATTTTTACGGCATTTATCGTGCTAACGGACAGACAGACGGACATACAGACAGAATAAACAAAGTCATAAACACTTTTCAACTAAGTTAACAAGAAAGATCAATCATGCTTAAACCACTGATTATGAAACATTTTCCAACTTCAATGCAATTTTATTTAAACAAGTCTAAAACTCAATACATTCCTCGGTAATATTTTAAAACTTATCACAATACTACATTAATTTATTATATTTGAAAACTTAAACCTTCAACGAAAAAAAAGAACTTCATTCAAATGACGGCATTGAAATATAAATTGCCTTGCTTAAACATCTCTAAAATGCTATACATTCCTCGGTAATATTTTTAAAACTGTTATAATACTACGATAATTTATTATATTTGAAAACTGCATCGAAACGACTGAAATTCATTCAAATGACGTCATAGAAAAAATAACACGCCTGGATCTCTCTATAAAAACAGCATTTCATTCATAATATTTTCCCATTCATTTCATTCATCACAATACTATAATCATTTATTTTCTTTGAAAATTAAGATCATGGAGCTACAAGTAATTAAACTCCATGCTTAAAACTTCAACGAAAAAAATAGTCCTTCTCTTTGTAAAATCAATGAATATTTTATTCTTATCAGCTATTCAGACTCCATGGGCTAAATAATTTTGTGTTAAAGAAATACAGCAATTCTAATACAACTCTTTCTACATATTTTGCTGTTTACATTTTACATAAGTGAAAATAGGCTTCGTTGTAGAAATAATCATATTTGCATGAGCATTTAAACTGAAATATATTGTAGTTGTGTTGTTTCAGTATGTAGATGCACAGAATTTAAGCAAAAATAAAGTGGTTTTAGGACTGATACAACACTGAATATGAATTAAAAAGAACTTTAAAAATCACGATTTTGAGCCAAGATGGATGCCATATATCATTTTGAAGTGGGTCACGTGATGTTTACATATCATGGTCACGTGATCGCTTCATATAAGAAGTGTTATTATTATTTTAATTTTTATTTAAGAAACTATTGAATATATTTCGCTGAATTTTTACTTTCCCTGCAATACATGGTAATGTATAGGGAAAGTATTGGAATCATGTCGAAAATCGCAACTCAAGTTTTTCGTACGTTTCAAGACCTCTAGAATACGAAAAAACCACTTTTAGCGTGACGTCTGTGTGTGTGTCTGTGTGTCTGTCTGTCTGTGTGTCTGTGTGTCTGTCTGTCTGTCTGTGCAGATTTTTTATCCACTGTAACTAAAAAACTAATGGACCCAATTTCACAAAATTTGGTAGGTAAGTCACTTGAGGGCGAGTCTGGTGCTGATTAGTTTTGGGTACGTTTCGGGATAAAAGAACCCGCCTTTTTTTGCGAAATGGCCCGCAAAAGCTTGTATCCATTCTAGCTGAAAAACAAATGTACCGAATTTCACCAAATTCTGTGGATGAGTCACGTATAGATCACCCTGGTGCTGATTAGATTTTGGTATGATTCAGAAAGAAATAACCTGCCTCTTTTTGCAAAATGGCCCACAAAAATCGTCAAAATCTAAACTAAAGAACTACGTATGCTCAAATACATGCATTAAATGCTTGTTTAATACGTAATGTTTAGCAATGAAAAGAATAAAACCAACTCCATTACATTAGGACTAGCCGTTCTCGAGATATTTTAGTTTTTCTTATTTTATCTACGCCACCTTTGAGAATAAGTCCGGTTACCGAATGAGAGCGAAAATTGAATTAAATGTGAAATAAATTTAATTAAAATAAAGAGAACGTAGATATAAGTCTGCAGGGAAAGTCATGTGCTGCCCACATCAGATTTTTTTTTATCTATTTTATGGAACAATGTGAATATTACCCAACATTTTCGAAGCTGTTTGTGAATTTTAAATCCGCTTAAAAATGTTTGAAAATTAAGTCCCATAGGGGACGGACGTGCTAACGGACAGACAGACAGACAGCCAGAATGAACAAAGTCATAAACGCTTTTCAACTTTGTTATAAACTGTTAAAAATGCAGTAATTCAGCGAATGAATTCTTGAATTTTATTTTTACTTTGAAATAATTTGTGCTATTTGAAAGAGCTGGCGTTAAATTAGAAACATTGAATTGATCGTTAATAATCCTTTTATATATAAAAATCGGGGATGTTTTAAATGCACGAAAAGCATATATATATTTTAAAATTCACAGAAATTTGTCTAAATAATGGTACGGATTCTGTTCAAAGTTTGTTTGAAATATAATTTTTTGTTCTTTCCGACAGTGTCAGGATGGAAACTCTGTGACAATATGTTCAGTTGCTAAGGAGCCTGAATGCGTGACTATCGCTTAAAATTGTTGTGATGAGGGATAAAACATGAAGTGACAAAGACACTAATCCAAAAATAAAAAAAATATTGTCGAGACGAATCTATTCAGGTCTTGAGGTACTTATGTAACAAATTTCATTCCCGTGCGATTCTTAGATTTTCCGCGATAGCCTGCACAGACAGGCACACGCAGATAGACAGACACACAGACATTTTTACTTTCATTATATACATAATGTATAAGGGAAGTACTGTGGCGGGATCAAAAATTTGAATTCGAGTTTTCGACGGGAGAGCACGTTTCAAGCATCCCTGATCACGAATCAAACATTTTTGAGGTGATGTCTGTGTGTGTGTCAGTGAGTCTGTGAAGACGATAACTGACGAACGAATGGACCGATTTGAACGAAATTTGGTACAAAATTCATCACAATCCATGAATACTGGAAGCCTATTTTTTTAAAACTTAATCGAATGTTCAGAACCCCCTAAATTGTCGAGTGAAATCTTAAAAGAATCATCAAAAAATCAAAACTTTTAATAAAGTTATGCATATAGACATTTCTAATGTAATTTTTCCTTAAAAAACGACTGACATACACTTTAGAACTCTAAGATGAACTGCACATATTTTAAATAAATTTATCAAAAAATCCCATAATTTAAAAAAATATATATATTAACTGTTGAGAAACATGTTCACTTTTCATATGAAATATCATGTGATAAATTGGGTGACATCATTCTCGGGGATCTAGCTTGTTCCATTCATGAGAAAAGGTACTTTGGGTAATATTTTTGTATTTAAATGCCAATATAGTTATTTATCTGCTATAAGAATAACTTATTTCTCTGTCCATAACGCTAGGGAAGATTTTGGCGCCGAATTTGGCGGAATGTCGCTAACTTGGCGACTTTTCTAAATGTTGCCAAATTAACGGAAATCTCGCCAAATGGATAAAAAATGACACTAAATCAGTGAAAATGACGACTAATTGTCGAAAATTCAATTTCTTTGAAAGAATATAAATAGCTACTATAAGAAAAACCTATTTTTTTATTGTAAAAATAGTAAATTCATTGCATTATATAAGGAAATTCATGTGTTGAACACATCAGATTTTTATTTATTATGTTCGAAAATAATATAAGCAAATGCATGTTCGTCCACTATGTGATTCATATACCTCTTAATATAATAATCGTAGTAATAATAATTTCTTTCTTTCTTATGAAAATGTTGAAAGAGAACTAAAATAATAATAATGTAATTCAAAATGAATCTGCCGATCATCAATACAAAAAAATATGATGTGGTCAGTACATAACTTTTCCTACAGATTCATATTCATGTTCTCTTAATTTCTTTAATATTTACTAAAGTGACTTTAAATGCTTAAAATAACACTGAATTTGAACTTTTAATTCAATTTTTGGTTTTATTTGGCAGCTGAAAACACTTTCTGAGGCGGCATCATAAAACTGCAAAAACCTAAAATATCTCAACGATTGAGTAATGGGGTTGGTCATATTCTTTTCTCGAAAAAATTATGTATAAAATAAGCATTTAATTGATACATTTGAGCATACGTAGTCTTTTATTACTTTCCTTATATACATAATGTATAAGGAAAGTATTGTGACGGGGCCGAAAATTCGAATTCGAGTTATCGACGGAAGAGCACGTTTCAAGCATCCCTGATCACGAATCAAACATTTTTGAAGTGATGTCTGTGTGTGTGTGTGTGTGTGTAAGTATGTGTGTGTGTGTGTGTGTGTGTCAGTGAGTCTGTGGACACGATAACTGACGAACGAATGGACCGATTCGAACCAAATTTGGTACACAAATCACAATCCATAAACACTGGAAGCCTATTGTTTTTATTCGCAATCGAATGTTCAGACCCCCCCCCCTAAATTTTCGAATGAGATATTGAAAAAATCGTCAAAAAATCAAAACCACAAATAAAGTCACGCAAATAGACATTTCTTATGTAATTTTTCATTAGAAAACGATTGACTTAAATTTTAGAACGGTAATATGAACCGTTCTCGAGATATTGTACAGTTTAAAAAAAATTGTCAAAAAGTCATATAAAATAAAAAAAAAATTTCCTATTGAGAAACATGTTCACTTTTCATATGTAATACCATGCGATAAATTGAGTGGCATCATTCTCGTGGTTCTAGCTCGTTCCATTCATGAAAAAAGATACTTTGAATAATACTTTTGTATTTGAACGCCAATAGTCATTTATCTGCTGTAAGAATAACTTATTTCTTAGTGCATAACGCTTGGCGAGATTTTGGCGACGAATTTGGCGGAATGTCGCCAACTTGGCGACTTTTTTGAAATGTTGCCAAATTATTGAAAATCTCACCAAATGGATAAAAATGACGCTAAATCAATGAAAATGACGACTAATTGTCGAAAATTCAATATCTTGGAAAGAATATTAGTATCTACTATAAGAAAAACGTATTTTTTTTACTGTAAAAGTAGTAAATTCATTACATTATATAAGGAAAATCATGTGTTGCCCACATCCGATTTTTTTATATGCTGCCGATTTTTGGGGACCATTTCGTACAAAAAGGCAGGTTCTTCTTTTTTCGAATCATACCAAAACCTAAACAGTTCAACCGTATCTCACACGGGACTTAACAACCAAATTTTGTGAAATTTGATCAGGTGGTATTTCAGCTAGATTGGATACATGAGATTTTTGCTGGGCATCTCGCAGAAAATGGCAAGTTCTTTTTACACACCAAATCGTACCAAAATCTAATCGAAACCAGGGTCGCACGCAATTTACTTACCTATACAATGTAATGAAATTTGGTCCATTAGTTTTTGAGTTAGAGTGGATACATACATTGCACAGACAGACACACAGACACACACACAGATTTTATGCTTAAAATAATATTTTCGTATTCTAGAAGTCTCAAAACGTGTAAATACGTCAAAAACTCGAGTTGCGATTTCCGGCACGATTCCAATATTTTCCCAATACATTACCATGTATTGCAGGGAAAGTAAAAATCTTATGTGTACGGCACATGACTTTGCATGAAGACTTAAATTCATTTCCCCTTTATTTCATTAATAATTCATTAAATTCGGTTTAATTGCATTAAATAGCACGTATAGTTAATTGAAGTTACACTGAATTTACACTTTTAATTCAGCTTTTCTTTTCATATGCTGATTGGACTTTATCGCAAAATGGGCGTAGCGAAAATGTGAAAAACTAAAATATCTCGAGAAAGGCTAGTCCTAGTGTAATGGGGTTGGTCTTATTCCTTTCATCATCGAAAATTGCATGTAAAACAAGCATTTAATTAATGCATTTGAGCATACGTAATTTTTATTTTGGATTTTGAAAATTTTTGCGGGCCATTTTGCAAAAAAAGAGTTTCCATTTTTTTGGTTCGTAACAAAATCTAATCAGCACCAGAGTCACTCACAAGGAACTTACCTATCAAATTTTATGAAATTCGGTCAATTAGTTTTTGATTTAGAATCGATATATACATTGTACAGACACACAAACAGATACACACACAGACGTCAAGCTAAATTAGATTAGGGCGCGGTAGCCCTGTGGTTAGCGCGCGGAGGTTGCACTCGGTATTCCCGGGTTCGATTCCCGCCGCTTCCCAAACTGCCGCCGTGTTCACGCGGAGTACGATCACGTTAAACATGTGGGTCCGTAAGTCCTTCCGAGAGGTTGGTGGTAGGGGAAGGAGGGTACGGTCCCTGTGGATGCCTCCCCCACTGGGTTCCGGTCTAAATTGGGTGGCACTTCCCGGCCGTCCAAACAGATACCTTACACCTTTCTGGTAGGTCGGACGGTCTGGGTCGAAGAAGAAGAAGCTAAATTAGATTATTCTTGTTCTATTATAGGTCCCAAAACGTGTAGATCTGCGGAAAACTCGAGTTGTGATTTTTGGTATGATTGCAGTACTTTACCCTATACATTACCATGTATTCCGGGGAAGGTAAAAATCAGATGTGAGCAGTACAAGACTTTCCCTGCAGATTCAAATTCATTTTGTAATTTTTACTTTCCTTTGCAATACATGGTAATGTATAGGGAAAGTATTGGAATCATACCGAAAATCAGAACTCGAGTTTACGACGGATATACACATTTTGAGACCTCTAGAATACGAAAAAACTATTTTAAGCGTGACGTCTGTGTGTGTGTGTGTGTGTGTGTGTTTGTGTGTGTCTGTCTGTGCACTGTATTTATCCACTTTAACTCAAAAAAAAATGGACCGAATTTCTTAAAATTTGGTAGGTAAGGCACTTGTGGGTCACCCTGGTGCTAATTAGGTTTTGGTACGATTAGCAAAACAATAATCAGCCTTTTTTTGTAAAATGCCCTTCAAAAATCGTCAAAATCTAAAATGAAAAACTATGTATGCACAAATATATCCATTAAATGCTTATTTTATACGTAATTTTTTACGAAGAATAAGACCAACCCCATTACACTAGGACTAGTTATTCTCGAGATATTCTAGTTTTTTCGTGTTTTCCCTACGCCCCTTTGAAAATAAGTCCAGTTACCAAATGAGAACGAAAATTCAATTTAAAGTGAATTAAATTTAATTAAAATAAAGAGAACGTGGATATAAGTCTGCAGGGAAAGTCATGTGCTGCCTACATCGGATTTTTTACTTTCCCTGCAATACATGGTAATGTATAGGTTAGTACTAGAATCATGCCGAAAATCGTAACTCGAGTTTTCGACGGATCTAAACGTTTTGATACCTCTAGAATATGAAAAAACTATGTTTAGCGTGACGTCTGTGTGTGTGTCTGTCTCTCTCTCTGTGAGTGTCTATCTGTCTGTCTGTCTGCGCAGTGTATGTATCCACTCTAACTTAAAACTAATGGACCAAATTTCATAAAATTTAGTAGATATGCCATTTATAGGATATCCTGGTGATGATTGGATTTTGGTACGATTCGGTAAAGAACAACTTGCCTTTTTTTACGAAATGGCCAGCAAAAATCACCAAAATCTAAAAAAAGACTTCGTATGCTCAAATGTATCAATTAAATTCTTGTATACGCAATTGTTGAAGAGGAAAATAATATAACATACTCCATTATACTTTAGGACACACCGTTCTCAAGATATTTGAGATTTCTTGCATTTTTGTTACGGCGATTTCGGAAAAATGACGAATTACCAAATAAAAACAAAAATTGAATTAAAAATCCAAATTTAGTGTTATTTTGTGCAATTAATCTCAGTTTAATGAAGTATTAAATATATAAAGAAAACATAAATCTGAGTCTGCAGGAAACGGCATGTGCTGCTAACATGAGATTTTTTATTTCATTATGTATTAAATTGAGTTTAATTGTAGAAAATAATATGGGCAATTTTCTAATATTATATCCAATTAGTGTTTTTATTGCATATTCATTTCGTTTGGCAACTTAATTCACTGTAAATTCTTCAGGTCCTTAAAATTACAAAAAACTGCAATATGACGAGAACGGTTTATCCTACAGTCATGGGTTCAGACTTATTCGCTTAGTTGTCAAATTTTACCTATAGAACAAGTACTTAATTAACGTATTTCAGCAATTTTAGTCATTTATTTCAGAATTTTTCTATCTTTGCAGGCCATTTTGCCAAAAAACAGTCGGTTACACATTTTCTAATCATATCAAAATCAAATCAGCATCAGGATATCCAACAGGGCACTTACCTAAGTTTTAAGAAGTTTTAGTTAATAGCGTTTTAACTACTGTGAAAATCGTCTTCATTTCCTCAAAATTAAAAGTTTAAATATGTTGAGAATGGTTCATCTTAGAGTAATGGGGTGGATATTATTCATTTTGTCGTTAAAAATTACGTATGAAACAAGCATCTAATTGATACGTTTGGACATATGTAGTATTTTAATTTAAATTGAATATTTTAGATTTGATAGCCATTTCGCAAAAAAAGGCAGATTCCTTTTTTCCGAATCGTATCAAAATCTAACCAGCGTAACAGCACCCTACAAGCGACTATCTGCCAAATTTTGTATAATTAGGGCAATTAATAATTAAATAATTAAAAGAGATGCACGCCACCTTCAACAAACTGTTAAGTTAAAGACCACAAATCATAAGTTCAAAAATCTGATGTGGGCAGCACATGACTTTCCCTGTATACTTATACCCACTTTCTCTTTATTACTTTCCTTATATACATAATGTATAAGGAAAGTATTGTGACGGGGTCGAAAATTCGAATTCGAGTTTTCGACGGGAGAGCACGTTTCAAGCATCCCTGCTCGCGAATCAAACATTTTTGAAGTGATGTCTGTGTGTGTGTGTGTGTGTGTGTGTCAGTGAGTCTTTGGAGACGATAACAAACGAACGAATGGACCGACTCGAACGAAATTTGTTACAAATATCACAATCCATAAATACTGGAAGCCTATTGTTTTTATACGCAATCGAATGTTCAGAACCCCCAAAATTTTTGAGTGAAATTTTGAAAAATTCGTTAAAAAATCAAAACCGCTAATAAAGTTACGCAAATAGACATTTCTTATGTAATTTTTCATTAGAAAATGATTGACAAAAATTTTAGAACGTTAACATGAACCGTTCTCGAGATATTGCTCATTTATCAAAAAGATTATCAAAAAGTCATAAAATAAAAAAAATATTTCCTATTGAGAAGCATGTTCACTTTTTAGGTGTAACACCATGAGATAAATTGGGTGACATCATTCTCGTGGATCTAGCTCGTTCCATTCATGAAAAAAGATACTTTGAGTAATACTTTTGTATTTGAACGCCAATAGTTATTTATCTGCTGTAAGAATAACTTATTTCTTCATCCATAACGCTTGGCGAAATTTTGGTGACGAATTTGGCGAAATATCGCCAACTTGGCGACTTAATAAAATTGTTGCCAAATTAATAAAAATCTCGCCAAATGGATAAAAATGACGCTAAATGAATCAAAATGACAACTAATTGTCGAAAATTCAATATCTTGGAAAGAATATAAGTATCTACAATAAGAATAACATTTTTTTTAACTGTAAAAGTAGTAAATTTATTGCATTATATAAGGAAAGTCATGTGTTGCCCACATCAGATTTTTTTAATTAAATTTAATTCACTTTAAATTCAATTTTCGTTCGCATTTGATATTTGGACTTATTTTCAAAGATGGCGTAGAGAAAATACGAAAAAACTAAAATACTTCGCGAAAGGCTAGTCGCAGTGTAATGGGTTGGTCTTATTCTTTTTTTCGTTAAAAATTACGTATAAAACACGCATTTAATGGATATATTTGAGTATACGTAGTTTTTTATTTAAGATTTTGGCGATTTTTACAAACCTTGTTTGCAAAAACAGGCAGGTGATTTCTTTCCGAATCGTACCAAAATCTTATCAGCACCAGGGTGATCTACAAGCAACTTATCTACCAAATTTTGCGAAATTCGGTCCATTTGTTCTTCAGCTAGAGTTGATATAGGCAATTTTTGCCGGCCATTTCGCAAAAAAAGACGGGTTCTGTTATCCCGAATCGTACCAAAATCTAATCAGCACCAAAGTCACCCACAAGGGACTTATCAAATTTTATGAAATTCGGTCCATTTGTTTTTAAGTTAGGGGGGGATACATACTTTGCGCAGACAGAGAGACAGACACACACACACAGACGTCACACTAAAATATTTTTTTCGTATTCTAGAGGTTCCAAAACGTGTAGATCCGTCGAAAACTCGAGTTGCAATTTTTGGTATTATTCCAATACCTTCCCTATACATTACCATGTATTGCTGGGAAAGTAAAAAGTGGCTACTTCTGAGGAATAAAATAAATATGTAATTTATCAGAACTATACCATTTAGGAAACTGCATTTTAGAATGGAACTACAAGAATGCTGAATTTGTGCGCATTTGGCTTATGGCCAGTAAGCCATTAAATGAACAAGACGGAGGAAAACATTGAAGTTAGAAAATGCATTATTCTTCTCACGTTCTCGCAATGGGTTCGAGGTTATAGATATATATCGGCGAGTGTTCGAGATTAACTAATTCAGATAAGGAAAGAGATGTACTTCAGAGTATTTCGAACGGTATTTGTTCCTTTCATCAGTTGTTAATTAAGTACGTTACTGAAATGGAATATAGATCGGTGTTACTACTTTAGATCAGTCGTAAATAATGAAATATAGAACAACGCATTGTTGTTACAACAAGAAAAATTCTGATGTGGGCAATACATGAATTTCCCTATATAATGCAATGAATTTTCTACTTTTACATTTAAAAAAATGTTATTCTTATAGTAGGTACTTATATTCTTCCCAAGATATTGAATTTTCTTCAATTAGTTGTCATTTTCATTGATTTAGCTTCATATTTAGCCATTTGGCGAGATTTTCGTTAATTTGGTAACATTTAAAAATATCGCAAAGTTGGCGACATTCCGCCAAATTCGCCACTAAAATCTCGCCGAGCGTTATGGACGGAAAAATAAGTTATTCTTATAGCAGATAAATCACTATTGGCGTTCAAGTACAAAAGTATTACACAAAGTATTTTTTCTCATGAATGGAACGAGAGCGAGATCCACGATAATGATGTCATCAAATTTATCGCTTGATATTACATATGAAAAGTGAACATGTCTCTTAACAGTTAAAATATTTCTTTTAATTTATGGGATTTTTTGATAAATTTATTTGAAAAATGTGCAATAACGAGCGAGATCCACGATAATGATGTCATCAAATTTATCGCTTGAAATTACATATGAAAAGTGAACATGTCTCTCTACAGTTAAAATATTTCTTTTAATTTATGGGATTTTTTGATAAATTTATTTGAAAAATGTGCAATATCTCGAGAACTATTCATACTAGCGTTCTAAAGTCTATGTCAATCGTTTTCTAAGGAAAAATTACATAAGAAATGTCTATTTGCGTAACTTTATTAAAGGTTTTGATGTTTTGATGATTTTTTCAAAATTTCACTCGAAAATTTAGGGGGGGGGGGGGGGTTCTGAACATTCGATTGCGTATAGAAACAAAAGGCTTCCAGTATTCGCGGATTGTGATTTTTGCACCAAATTTCATTCGAATAGCTCCATTCGTTCGTGAGATATCGTCTACACAGTCTCACTGACACACACACACACACAGATATCAACTCAAAAATGTTTTATTCGTGATCTGGGATGCTTGAAACGTGCTCTCCCGTCGAAAACTCGAATTCGAATTTTCGACCCCTTCACGATACTTTCCTTATACATTAGGTATATAAGGAAAGTACGAGTAATATACATTATGTATATAAGGAAAGTACGAGTAATATACATAATGTATATAAGGAAAGTAATTAGAGGGGATTTTTTTGTATAATAGTGTGAAACAAATACTTTTAGGTTATTATTATGAGAAGTTATATTATTTAGTAACTAAAATTGATGAAATTCATTTTAATACCCCATTCCATTACGTTGTGTGCTAAAAATTGCTGCATACAGCACACTTGGATAAGTTTAGTACATACAGTGCACTTGAGAATTTATTTTAAAGTACTATTATGAAGTTAAATTATTTAGTAATTCAAATTGAAGAAATTCTCTTTTATATTCCATTGCATTGCGTTGTGTGTTAAAAACTGCTGCATTCAGCACACGTGGATGCTTTTGCTGCACACAGTACACTTAGACTACACAGAAATTTATCTTAAGTGCCACTATAAAAATTTTTTTATTGAGTGATAGGTCACTAAATTAGCATAATTTTAAATTACTTATTTGTTATCTACACTTAATATTTAAAATTTTGATTCAATTACACCTTACATGGATTTCAATGGATGTAGGAATGCGAAGACACACACTAAAGAACTACAACATTTTTTTTTAAATAATAAGATACCTCATCATAATATTAAATTCTAATTGTTTATACATTACCGCATGGTCTACAGCAGCCATGTCCATATTTTATCCGTATCTCATTACCGCAGATGGCCACACTCATTTTAACGGCTCTTGGATTTTTAGTCCGTTTTTGGTCATATTCTCATTAGTTATATTGTTCATGTGTAGCATCGTTTGTGTCTCATTACATATATTGCTTGTGTTCATCCCTCTCTCTTATCCTGTATTTGTCTTGAATGTTTGACCGATAAACTTTATAGCAAGAAAGATCAATTATGCATAAAGCATTGATTACGAAACACTTTCCGAATGAAATGCAATTTTACTTGGAAATTAATCTTACTTGGAATCTTATCTTATGTGCCATTGTAAGGAAACATCTCTAAAATGCGATACATTCAGCGCTGATATTTTTACTTTTCTTATATATATCATGTATAAGGAAAGTATTGTGACGGGGTCGAAAATTCGAATTCGAGTTTCCGACTGGAGAGCACGTTTTAAGCATCTCTGATCACGAATCGAACATTTTTGAAGTGATGCCTGTGTGTGTGTGCGTATGTGTGTGTGTGTGTGCGCAAGTATGTGTGTGTGTGTGAAAGTATATGTGTGTGTGTGTGTGTGTCAGTGAGTCTGTGGAGACGATAACTGACGAACTAATGGACCGATTCGAAAGAATTTGGTACAAAAATCACAATTTGTAAACACTGGAAGCCTATTGTTTTTATATTCAATCCAGTGTTCAGAACCCCCCTAAATTTTCGAGAGAAATTTTGAAAAAATCGCCAAAAAATCAAAACCGCTAATAAATTTACGCAAATAGACATTTTTTATGTAATTTTTCATTAGAAAACGATTGACATAAATTTTAGAACGCTAAGATAAACCGTTCTCGAGATATTACATATTTAAAAAAAAAAAATCAAAAAGTTATATAAAAATAAAAAATATTTTCTATTGAGAAACATGTTCACTTCTCTTATATAATACCATGCGATAAATTTGGTGACATCATTCTCGTGGATCTAGCTCGTTCCATTCATGAAAAAAGATACTCTGAGTAACACTTTTGTATTTGAACGTCAATAGTCATTTATATGCTGTAAAAATAACTTATATCTTCGTCCATAACGCTTGGCGAAATTTTGGCGCCGAATTTGGTGAAATGTCGCCAACTTGGCGACTTTTTTTAATGTTGCTAAATTAACGAGAAACTCGCCAAATGGATAAAAGTGACGCTAAATCAATGACGACTCATTGATGATGAACACATGGAAAATGACGACTCATTGACGAAAATTCAATATCTTGGAAAGAATATAAATAACTACTATAAAAATAATCTATTTCTTTTACTGTAAAAGTAGTAAATTCATTGCATTATATAAGGAAAGTCATGTGCTGCCCGCATTAGATTTTTACTTTCCTTATATACATAATGTATAAGGAAAGTATTGTGACGGGGTCGAAAATTCGAATTCGAGTTTTCGACGGGAGAGCACGTTTCAAGCATCCCTGATCACGAATCAAACATTTTTGAAGTGATGTCTGTGTGTGTGTGTGTGTGTGTGTGAAAGTATATGTGTGTGTGTGTGTGTGTGTGTGTGTGTGATTGTGTGTGTGTGTGTGTGTGTGTGTGTGTGTGTCAGTGAGTCTGTGGAGACGATAACTGACGAACGAATGGACCGATTAGAACGAAATTTGGTACAGAAATTAAAATTCGTAAACGCTGGAAGCCTATTGTTTTTATACGCAATCGAATGTTCAAAACTCCCCTAAATTTTTGCGTGAAATTTTGAAAAAATCGTCAAAAAATCAAAATCGCTAATAAAGTTACGCAAATAGACATTTCTTGTGTAATTTTCCATTAAAAAACTATTGGCATAAATTGCAGAACGCTAACGTGAACCGTTCTCGAGATATTGCACATTTTTCAAAAAAATTATCAAAAAGTCATATAAAATAAAAAATAAAAATTCCTATTAAGAAACATGTTCACTTCTCATATGTAATACCATGCGATAAATTGGGTGACATCATTCTAGTTCGTCGGATCTAGTTCGTTCCATTCATGAAAAAATATACTTTGAGTAATACTTTTGTATTTGAACGCCAATAGTCATTTATCTGCTGTAAGAATAACTTATTTCTTCGTCCATAACGCTTAGTGAGATTTTGGCGACGAATTTAGCGGTATGTCGCCAACTTGGCGGCTTTTTGAAATGTTGCCAAATTAACGAAAATCTCGCCAAATGAATAAAAATGACGCTAAATCAATGAAAATGACGACTAATTGTTGAAAATTCAATATCTTGGAAAGAAAATGAGTATCTACTATAAGAAAAACCTATTTTTTTTATTGTAAAAGTAGTAAATTCATTACATTATATAAGGAAAGTCATGTGTTGCCCACATCAGATTTCTTAAATTATCACAGTACTACAGCAATTTATTATACTTGAAATCGTAATCGAAAAAGGCAATTACACAAAATGAATTTTATTCAAATTACGCCATCGAAATATAAATCGTCTGCATCGCTGTGAATATTTAATAAGTGATATCAATGAATATTTCATTCATATCACTTAAATTCCAGACTGCAAAATAAATAATTTTGCGTGAAAAAAAATCAGCAATTCTTACACAGAGTATCTTACAATCACTTGTTTGCATTCTGCATATATTAAAATTAGGCTTCGTTGTAGCAATAATCAAAGTTTGATGATCATTTAAACTAAAAATATTGTAATTGCGATGTCGCAGAATATAGATGCATAGAAAAAGCGCAAATATAACACATTTTCAGGACGGATGCAACACTAAATATATATTAATTAATTTTCATTTTTATATGCGCTTGATTTGTTTACAGTCTACATGTTATAGTATAGCATTAAATTTAAGCTTCATTGTAGGAATAATCAAAGTTTGATGATCATTTAATATCTAAAATATTGTAATTGCGTTAGCACAGAATTAAGATACACAGATGATATGCAAAAATAAAGATGTTTTATGACGGATGCAACACTGAATATAAATTTGAAAGATCTTCAAACATCATGATCTTTACACAGAGAAAAAAGAAATGGATTAATTTTTGCAATGATTCACGTTGTAATTATTATTTCAATATTTATTAAAAAATACTACCGAGCATATTTTGCTGAAAGTATTTTACACACTTTAGGTGATAATTAGAATATTTTTTAAAATTTTCGAAGGAATTTGTGAATTTTAACTTCGCTTAAAAATGTTTGAAAAATAAAGCCCCATGGGGTTCAATGTATTTCATTTTTTCAGCCTGAGTTAAATCCGAGAATAAGTGGATGATATTATTTATTTGCATTCCCATATGTCCAACAGACCCCCTCAACAACAACATACTAAAGTTTCATTTTGTAAAGTTATTTTTACTACAATTATCATGCGAACGGATTAACAGACAGACAGACAGAATGACCAAAGGCATAAACACTTTTTAACTATGTTGGAAAATGTTAGAAAAGAATCCGGTTAATTACCGAAATGCAAGTCGGTGATTTATCTTGATTGTAACTGTAACTATTTTTATGTCATTTGATGATACTATAATTACCGTGTTTACTCATCTCCTTCTGTAAGGTTATATTTTAAGAGTGGGAATTTACATATTTTGTAATCTCCTTACTTTGAATATTAAAAATTTCTGTATTTATTTGTGGTGCAATTTAAGTTCTGAATCAATTATTCACTTATATTAATTAACCTTGATTTGAAAGGTCATGCCTTAACCTTTTTCAAAAATTACCAAATTTAAGTTTCACTTCAAGTTTTCGTATATAATAGAAACAGTTCTTGAAATTTCTTAGATATATTGCGGTAGGTGTAAATTTTTTCATATTGAATTGGTGTGGGATATTGTTTCTTATAAGCAACTCTGCATTATTCAGGAGATTTCTATTTTTTTCTTCCAGGAGGAAACGCAACGAGGAAAATACAGCGTCTGCGTATATCTCTAGACTCTTTGGTCAACGTGGATTACCAGAAAATCCCTGCAGGGGGAGCTAATCTCACTTCATCCATCATCGTTGCCAAGATTTTGTTCGTAATACTAAAGCTAACTCATCCATATATGGAGAAGCCTTGGAGTATCATTTCCTGGCGCTTCTTACTCGAATGATATAAATTTGTAAAATGCATTCTTTATCTTTTGTCCTTTGTAAATTTGTTTGCTAGTGTATCACATTATATACATAAAACAAATATCAATAGTAGATTTTGATTGACATTCTTCTGCTTTATTGTTATAAAGAAGAATTAAGCATTGTTTTCCTACACTGGGTATTTGTATTACTCAAATTGAAGCAAAGTGTATTTCTACTTAAAATAATCTAATGTGGGCAGTACACTTTCCCTACAGACTAAAATTCATTTTCTCTTTATTACTTTAGTAATTCATCAAATTGCGTTTGGTCGTAATTCATCAAATTAAATTAGAGTTGGTCTTATGCTTTTCATCGTCCGAAAATACGTACAAAATAAGCTTTTAATTCATACATTCGACCATGCGTAATCCTTTATTTTAGATTTTGACGATTTTTACCGACAATTTCGTAAAGAAGGGGAAATTCTTCTACCCCGAATCGTAACAAAATCTTATCAGTACTAGGGTAGCCCCTATGTGACTTATCCATGAAATTAAGGAAATTTGCAAAACTTGTTTTTGAGTTTAAGTGGAAATATACATTGCACACACAGACACAAACACATAGACGCCACTCTAAAAATAGTTGTTATAGAGATACTAAAACATGTAGATCCATCGAAAATTCTAGTTGCGATTTTCGACACGATTTCAATACTTACCCCTATACATTACCATGTATTGTAGGGAAAGTAACAAGTATGTTACATGAAATTGAAGTAAAATATCTGGAGTTCAAAAATGTCCTGCAAATTGAGTTGAATTTTATGGATATATCGTATAATCTTGAAAATGTATCCGACATTGCCCGGGATCTAAGGTTCAAACCTATGATTAAAATTACGTTGGAACATGAAACGAATTTTTGAAAGCTCAACGACGCCTTTGAGATAAATACGTCACTACTTTTCAAAGCAACATAAACAGTTTGTGACGTCAGTTGCAATTCCCTGTTCCTTGCAGACGGTGAACAGGAGAATCAAGCCCTTTTCCTGCGAAACCGAAAATCGCAATTTTTATGATTTTGTTTAAAAATTCGTAGAAACTAAAAAATTAGAGCAATTCAATATTTTTATATAAATATAAATATATAAACCTATATTTATGATAAATTATAGAATTGTGTAAATGTCCCATTTTGAAAATTCGAATTTGAGTTTTCGACGGAAGCTAGCCCGTTTCATGTATCTCTGAACTTGAATCGAACGAGAAGTTTGTGTATGTGCGTGTGCATGTGTATGTGTGTGCGTTAGCTTGTGTGTCTGTAGGTGCGATATCTCACGAACGAAAGGATCGTTTGGAGCGCAATTTGGTACCTTTATTACAATCCATAAATACTGAAATACTTGATTACGTAAATACTTGATTTTAAACGCGATCAAACGTCTGGAAAACCCCCCAAACTTCCGAATGAATTTTTGGAAAACTTATAAAAAATAATGAAGGCATTCAATAATGTTAAATAAATAATCATTTTGTACGTATTTTTTTATTCTGAAATGTATGACATAAAATTTAGAATTCAAGCTTGAACCATTCTTGATGTGTTGCATATTTTTCAAATAAATATATCTAAAAAATACATAAAAATGAGCAGTAGTAAGTATCATCAAATATGTAACATTTAGCGAAATATTACTAATATGCCGATTTTTTAATGTGGGACTAAATTGAAGAAAATGCCGCCAAATTGGCAAAAATGACGCCAAAGTTACAAAATTGACGCCAGATTGATGACATTATAATTAACATATTTTAATATAGTGGGGAGTATATTGCTAATTTGCCGATTTTTACTTTCCCTGCAATACATGGTAATGTATAGGGAAAGTATTGGAATCATGCCGAAAATCGCAACTCGAGTTTTCGACGGATCTACACGTTTCGAGACCTCTAGAATACGAAAAAACCATTTTTAGCGTGACGTCTGTGTGTGTGTCTGTCTGTCTGTGTGTCTGTGTGTCTGTCTGTCTGTGTGTCTGTGTGTCTGTCTGTGCAGATTTTGTATCCACTCCAACTAAAAAACTAATGGACCGAATGCCACAAAATTTTGTAGGTAAGTCACTTGTGGGCGGGGCTGGTGCTGATTAGTTTTGGGTACGATTCGGAATAAAAGAACCCGCCTTTTTTGTGAAATGGACCGCAAAAGCTTGTATCCACTGTAGCTGAAGAACTAATGGACCGAATTTCACAAAATTCGGTAGATAAGTCACGTAGGGGTCACCCTGGTGCTGATTAGATTTTGGTACGATTCAGAAAAAAATAACCTGCCTTTTTTTGCAGAATGGCCCGCAAAAATCGTCCAAATCTAAACTAAAGAACTACGTATGCTCAAATATATCCATTAAATACTTGTTTATTACGTAATTTTTAGCGAAGAAAAGAATAAGACCAACCCCATTACATTAGGACTAGCCGTTCTCGAGATATTTTAGTTTTTCGTATTTTCTCTACGCCACCTTTGAAAATAAGTCCGGTTACCGAATGAGAACGAAAATTGAATTAAAAGTGAAATAAATTTAATTAAAATAAAGAGAACATGGATATAAGTCTGCAGGGAAAGTCATGTGCTGCCCACATCAGATTTTTACTTTCCCTGCAATACATGGTAATGTATAGGGAAAGTATTGGAATCATACCGAAAATCACAACTCGAGTTTTCGACGGATCTACACGTTTCAAGACCTCTAGAATACGAAAGAACCATTTTTAGCGTGACGTCTGTGTGTGTGTCTGTGTGTCTGTCTGTGTGTCTGTGTGTCTGTCTGTGCAGATATTGTATCCACTCTAACTAAAAAACTAATGGACCGAATTTCACAAAATTTTGTCGGTAAGTCACTTGTGGGCGGGGCTGGTGCTGATTAGTTTTGGGTACGATTCAGAATAAAAGAACCCGCCTTTTTTGTGAAATGGCCCGCAAAAGCTTGTATCCACTGTAGCTGAAAAACTAATGGACCGAATTTCACAAAATTCGGTAGATGAGTTACCTATAGGTCTCCCTGGTGCTGATTAGATTTTGGTATGATTCAGAAAAAAATAACCTGCCTTTTTTTGCAAAATGGCCCGCAAAAATTGCCAAAATCTAAAATAAAAAACTGGGTATATTCAAATATATCCATTAAATGCTGATTTAATACGTAATTTTTAACGATGAAAAGAATAAGGCCAACCCCATTACACTAGGACTAGCCGTTCTCGAGATATTTTAGTTTTTCGTATTTTTCGTACACCATTTTTGAAAATAAGTCCAGTTTTCAAATGAGAACGAAAATTGAATTAAAAATTAATTTAATTTAATTTAAATAAATAGAACGTGAATACAAGTCTGCAGGGAAAGTCATGTGCTGCCCACATCAGATTTTTTAATGTGGAACTAAATTGAAGAAAATGTCGCCAAATTGGAAAAAATGACGCCAGATTGATGAAATTATAATTAATATATTTTAATATAATGGAGTATATTACTAAACAGATGCTAGCATTATTTGAACATGTCAAGTTATATTTGCGCGAAATATAAGTGAATTGGGTACTTCAAAATAATGTTACATGATGCCATCCAGAAAAATGCCCAATGTCAGTATATTTTCTAATGCTAAAAACATTGGACCGTGCATCTTGCTCATAATTACACATTGAAAGAAACTTGCAAAATACTTGATTTGTGTAGAGAATGTCATGTACTGCTCATATCAGATTTCTTGAATTGAACGATAGAAAATTCGCCTTCTATTTTCAAATTTATGAATTAGTTGAGGGTAATCAATTTATTTCTCCTCCACACATAAGAACGCAGAAGAAAGAAGAGTGCCTTTTACACGCGCAAGAAACAATTAATTTACGATTTAAGTATTAGTGCTTCCATTAAAGAACATAGAAAAACTGAGCTGAAATGAGTCTTCTGAGATTAAGATAGATTTAAACATAGCACTCGAACTAATAAAAGTGGTTTTTACATTCGAACAAAATCACACCCCTGAGATGTAATTTTCCTTTCCTTTACTTTGACGATGCAGTATTAGGGCATAAACATGCAGTGCGGATGCCTCTGGATGCATAGTGCAAAGAAAGGAATGTATACAAACGTAGGAAAAATTCTCTGGAAATAATTGGTGGCGTACAAAATAAATGCTCCATAATACTGTGTTTCTTACAGAACGATTACACATTTTACTTACGTTTCTATACGTTTACGATCTATACGTTTTAGATACTCTAGAACTGAGCTTTTCAAACCCTTTTGAGAGCGGAACCTCAAAATAAAAAATCTGATGTGGGCAGCACATGACTTTCCCTGCAGACTTATATTCACGTTCTATTTATTTAAATTAATTTTTATTCACTTTTAATTCAATTTTCGTTCTCATTTGAAAACTGGACTTATTTTCAAAAATGGTGTAGGAAAAATACGAAAAACTAAAATGTCTCGAGAACGGCTAGTCCTAGTGTAATGGGGTTGGTCTTATTCTTTTCTTCGCTAAAAATTACGTATTAAACAAGCATTTAATGGCTATATTTGAGCATACGTAGTTCTTAAGTTTAGATTTTGATGATTTTTGCGGGCTATTTTGCAAAAAAAGGCAGGTTATTTTTTTTCGAATTATATCAAAATCTAATCAGCACCAGGGTCGCTTGCAAGCGACTTATCTACCAAATTTTGTGAAATTCGGTCAATGAGTTTTTCAGTTAGAGTGGATACAAGCTTTTGCGGGATATTTCGCAAAAAAAGGCGGGTTCTTTTAACCCGAGTCATACCCAAAACTAATCAGCACCAGATTCGTGCACAAGTGACTTACCTACCAAATTTTATGAAATTCGGTCAATTAGTTTTTGAGTTAGAGTGGATACAAAATCTGTACAGTCAGACAGACAGACACACAGACAGACACACATACACACAGACAGATAGACACACAGACACACAGACACACAGACACACACACAGACGTCACGATAAAAATAGTTTTTTCGTATTCTAGAGGTCTCGAAACGTGTAGATCCATCGAAAATTCGAGTTGCGATTTTCGACATGATTCCAATACTTTCCCTATACATTACCATGTATTGCAGGGAAAGTAAAAAAAGTCGTTCTTTGTGGTTCAAATTATGTATTCAAATTTTACTAATTTAATTTTCATTTTTAAGAGAATTTGCTGCGGGTTCTCCAGATAAGTGTTTTCCAAAGTGTTTGGTCGTAGGACCCTTTTGAAATTTAATGTGATGGCGGAAGCCCTAAATGGTAAAAAGCACCATGCTGTCTAAATGATACATTCAAAATTTGCTACAGTCTACACTCCCATAACGCAGTACTCATAAAACGCGGTTTCCGTATAACGCAGTAGTCGTATAACACGGTTTCTCTTTAATAAAACTCAATTAATTTAACCACTCTCCTACAGTATAAATGGAAAAAATGTCTCATGCGATCTAAATTATACATTCAAAATTTACTACAGTCAACCCTCCCATAACGCGGTACTCATAAAATGCGGTTTCCATATAACGCTGTAGTCGTGGTTTCTCTATAATACAACTCAATTACCTTAAGCAGTCTCCTATAGTACCATGACTTTTTCAATTACACTTTTACGATTGAAATTAATGGGAAATTCCCCTGTTTTTACTTTTCCTGCAATACATGGCGATGTATAGGGAAAGTATTGGAATCATGCCGAAAATCGCAACTAGAGTTTTCGACGGATGTACGCGTTTCGAGACCTCTAGAATACAAAAAAAGTATTTTTAGCGTGACGTCTGTGTGTGTGTCTGAGTGTTTGTCTGTGTATCTGTCTGTCTGTACAGATTTTGTATCTACCCTAACTAAAAAACTAAGTGACCGATTTTCATAAAATTTGGTAGGTAAGTTACTTGTGGGCGAGTCTGATGTTGATTGGATTTGTGTCCGATTTGGAATAAAAGAACCCGCCTATTTTTGCGAAATGGCCCGCAAAAGTCTGTATCCACACTAGCTGAAAAACTAATAGACCGAATTTCACAAAATTCTGTAGATATATCGAGTGTGGGTTACTCTAGTGCTTATTAGATTTTGGTACGATTCGAAAAAAAATAACCTGCCTTTTTTTCCAAAATGGCCTGCAAAATTAGTCAAAAACTAAAATAAAAAACTACATATTCTCAAATATATCCATTAAATGCTTGTTTTATACGTAATTTTTAACGAAGAAAAGAAGAAGACCAACCCTATTACACTAGGCTTAGCCGTTTTTGAGATATTTTAGTTTTTTTGTATTTCCTCTACGCCACCCTTGAAAATAAGTCCAGTTACCAAATGAGAACGAAAAGTGAATTAAAAGTGAATTGAATTTAATTAAAATAAAGAGAACGTGGATATAAGTCTGCAGGGAAAGTCATGTGCTGCCCACATCAGATTTTTACATCCACATGCATAACCATCTTTCAAATTCAGTTATTAGGAAAATTCTTTGTAAAACTAAAAATGTACAGCGATACTGTGGCAGACGACGGTTGTATCGTGCTCACGTGACTTCCTTTTTTCAATAGCGCCCCCGAACTGCCGTATTCATCATAATATGGTGCTCTAAAAATGCAGTTTTATATAACGTTGAACGAATCAGACTGAATTATATATTCAGAGTTTCACTTAACGCGGTTTCCATAGAGCGCTGTACTAATTGTCCTGTTTTGTACTAGTTCTGAGTTTCTTATAACGTGGTTTCCATACAATACGGTATGCGGTTTCCATATAGCACGGTATGAATTATTCGGATTTTCTTTAATCTGAGTTTTTTATAACGCGGTACAAATTAACCGCTTTATAGGAAAATTGACTGTAGTTTATTTTAAATTTTTAAGAAAATCTCCACGTGACTACTAACTTGTAAAACAGACTGTGTGTCTGTTTATGTAGTTTGTGTCTGTTTGTGCATTGCATGTATCTAGTCAAGCTGAAAAATTAATTGAACACATTTAACAAAATGTGGTAGATGAGCCTGCTGTGAACGATCCTGGTGCTGATTGTATTTTTGTACGATTCGGGAAGAAGAACCGCGCCTATTTTGCGAAATTCCCCACAAGACTAAAATAAAAGACTAACAAAAGACTGCGTATCTAAAATAAAAGACTACGTATGTAAAATAAAAGACTACGTATGCCCAAATGTATCAATACAGTGATTGTTTTATACGTAATTTTTGACGACGAAAAAAATAAGACCAACGCCATTATTTTAGGACTAACTGGCCTAGAGAGTTTTTTCGCGTTCTTGCCAAGCTGCCTTTCAAAATACGCCCAGTTGCAAAATGAAAATGAAAACTGAATTGAAATTGCAAATTGAGTGTAATTCCTGTGAGACCAGAAATAGATCTCACATTAAGTGTTGTGTTATGGTGAGACAATGTTATATTAGTTATTTATTGATCTAAAACGGCAAACAATACTGCCAGTCTGAATGGCACCGGATTTTACAACCCATGAACCTAAAGGTCAGAAAACCATACATTTAGGAGCGCCAAGACAAGGGGGGCCGAGCTGGCCCGTACGAGGATGTGGAATGGTTCCATTTGTTAAAGGATTAACCAATGGAGAAAGTACTTATTACGTCACATTCAATGCTTCAAATGAAAGCAAGGGGGGAAATGACGCCCCCGAGAAAGAGGAGAACCACAGCCTGTGACCAGAGAATCAGATAGATATACTAACATGACTTGGAACAGATAACTTGTACAACATGACTTGAGAGAGTACACTTAATCAAATAACCTGGATCATGACTTAAGAAGGACAGTGACCAACAACTAGAGCAGTGATGATATAATACGACTTAAGGTGGAGGCATGACATTTTGATTTGTGCAGAGTTACAGCAGTACAATATGTTCAACGAATTTACGTGTCGGGCCATTACACCAAGGGTTAATGCCGGTAAATGGACGACATTAAGTACGGATGCTGACAAAGTACAAGACAGATTTGAAGGTATGTGCCCATTGAAAATGATATCTGGTCCTAACCACTATTTAGGAGTTTCCGTACTGGTCGCATATGTCCCCATCCGCTGAAATAATATAATTAAATATTGTAATTGAATTTAATAAGTATTTTATGTTGTTAATAAATGACACAACACTTAATGTGAGATCTATTTCTGGTCTCACAATTTCAAATAATTATGGTTGTTATTTTGGGCACATAAACACAATTTAATGAATTCTGGAAGAAAGGAGAAGAAGATGAATTTGAGTCTGAATATGATTTTTTTTGTACTGAAAAAAATCTATAAAATGTTTAATTATTATTATTATGATCGCGAAGTTTCTTAACAAGAATATTTTTTGTTACTTTTCCTGCAGTACATGGTGATGTATAGGGGAAGCGTTGGAATCGTATCGAAAATCGCAACTCGAGTTTTCGACGGGTGAGACCTCTAGAACAAGAAAGAACTATTTTTAGCGTGACGGCTGGGTGTGTGTACTGTCTGTGTGCGCAATGTATGCATCCATTCTAACTCAGAAACAAATTGAAATAATTTCATGAAATTTCATTTGTAAGTCAATTGATTAGATTTTGGCCCGCAAAATTTTTTTGTAACCACTCTAACTGAGAAACTAATTGTCTAAATTTTATAAAATTTGGTCATTTAGTTAATAGAAAAGTCACTTGTGGATTACCCTGATGCTGATTAAATTGTGGTACGGTTTGGTAAAAATGAACCTGCTTTTTTTGAGAAATGGTCAGCAAAATTCTTCAAAATCTAAAATAAAGGACTACATAGTACGTATGCTCAAATGCATCAATGAAATTATTGTTTGATACATAACTTTTGACGATAAAAAATATGAGACCAACCCCATAACTCTAAAACTGGCCGTTCTCTAGGTATTTTAGATTTCTCGCATTTTTGCTATGCTGGTTGTGAAAATAAGTCCAGTTACCAAATTAAAACGAAAATTGATACAAAAGTGCAAATTCAGTGTAATTTCAAATAATTATACGCATTATTTTTATGCAATTAAACTGACTTTTTTAATGAATTATTAAATAAATAAAAAGAAAAATATTTTGAGTCTGTAGGGAAAGTCATGAGTTGCCCACATCAGATTTTTCTTAATATTCAGCTGATCCTTTAGAATAATACAACTTTAATGAAAATACTATGCACTTCGTAAAAACAACAACAATAGGTTGGCTACCGTTTCAGTATGCTTCATTTTCTATAACATCGTCTTATTACAGACTAGCAGCATACCCGTTCTTCGTACGGAGTATATAAAGAAACTTAAAATTCACAATCATGTGCAAATTCCTATAGTATACTAAATGGCATTTTTAATCAAAATATTCTGTTAAAATATTTAATACAATGCTCCTAAAAAGAAGTTTAAGAATATCTCTGTTCTCGCTATACAAAATTATCTTCACCGGCAGATCTGAAGAATAAAACATCCTGGCCCCTTTTGTAAGCAAATTTACAAAAATAAAGGAATTGAATCAATATATGCAAAATAAAAGTATTAAAATTGTATGGGACCCGTACTACTTATATACGCGAATATTTGAAGATGTAACCTGTATTAGTACATTGCATGTATAAATTGAAAATATCAATAAACCCGTAATTGCCTCCAATATATGCCAGAATGGAGGCAATAAAATTATATGGGAATATATATATATATACATCCCGTAGTATTTATGTTGTTGCTGATTAGAAAATATGCCAGTGTGTTAGTAGAAGATTACCCGTATTATAATATGAGTCTTGAAAATCTTTGCCAAAAGAAAACAAATTATGTAATAAATTGAAAATATCAATAATTTATACCAGAAGGTCGTAATTGGTTGCAATATATGCCAATATATATCAAAATATATGCCAATATACCTGTACTACTTATATTCTCGTAGATTAGAAGATTTACCCGTGCATTTGTAGAAGATTACTCATACAACGTACAATATATGAGCTTAAACAATTTTCGTCATAATAAAACAATGGCATAATAACTTGAAAATATCAATAATCCCTGAATCAATAATCCTCAAAAATATCAATAATAATAATGTTTAAACCTGAAGATCTTAGTTGATACTATTCAGTCAAAAATGCAATGTCAATGAAATTTATTTTATATACATATATTTATTACTAGCCGCCTTTGGCGACCAGCCTGTTCGCTACCCTTGAAAATTCTGACCGTGGCAAACTCGTTGGCGCGACCTACCAGAAAGGTGTAAGGTAACTGCTTGGAAGGCCAGGAAGTGCCACACAATTTAGACCGGAACCCAATGGGGGAGGCATCCAAAGAGACCGTACCCTCCTTCGCCTACCACAAACCTCTCGGAAGGACTTGCAGTCCCACACGTTTAACGTGATCGTACTCCGCGTGAACACGGCTGCAGTTTTGGCAATGGCGGGAATCGAACCCGGGCCTACCGAGTGAAATTCCCGCGCGCTAACCACTGGGCTACCGTGCCATCCGCGACAATCTCCATAACTTTATTTTTATTCGGCAATTTTGGGAATCGAACCCGGGCCTACCAAGTGCAAATCCCGCGCACTAACCACTGGGGTACTTCACCCTCCGCGATATTCTTCATAACTTTCTTTTTATTCACCCAATTTAGACCGGAACCAAGTGGGAGAAGCATCCACAGGGACCGTACCCTTCTTCCCCTAACACCAACCTCTCGGAAGGACTTACAGACCCACATGTTTAACGTGATCGTACTCCGCGTAAACACGGCGGCAATTTTGGGAATCGAACCCGGGCCTACTGAGTGCAATTCCCGCGCGCTAACCACTGGGCTTCTTCGCCCCCAGCGACTATCTCCATAACATTCTTTTTATTTGCCCAATTTAGAACGGAACCCAGTGGGAGAGGCATCCACAGGGACCGTACCCTCCTTCCCCTACCACCAACCTCTCGGAAGGACTTCCGGACCCACATGTTTATCGTGATCGTACTCCGCGTGAACACGGCGGCAGTTTTGGAAGTGGCGGGAATCGAACCCGGGCCTACCGAGTGCAATTCCTGAGCGCTAACCACTGGGCTGCCTCGCCCTCCGCAACTTTCTTTATATTTACCCAATTTAGACGGGAACCCTGTGAGGGAGGCATCCACAGGGACCGTACCCTCCTTCCCCTACCACCAACCTCTCGGAAGGACTTCCGGACCCACATGTTTATCGTGATCGTACTCCGCGTGAACACGGCGGCAGTTTTGGAAGTGGCGGGAATCGAACCCGGGCCTACCGAGTGCAATTCCTGAGCGCTAACCACTGGGCTGCCTTGCTCTCCGCAACTTTCTTTATATTCACCCAATTTAGACGGGAACCCTGTGAAGGAGGCATCCACAGGGACCGTACCCTCCTTCCCCTACCACCAACCTCTCGGAAGGACTTCCGGACCCACATGTTTATCGTGATCGTACTCCGCGTGAACACGGCGGCAGTTTTGGAAGTGGCGGGAATCGAACCCGGGCCTACCGAGTGCAATTCCTGAGCGCTAACCACTGGGCTGCCTCGCCCTCCGCAACTTTCTTTATATTCACCCAATTTAGACGGGAACCCTGTGAAGGAGGCATCCACAGGGACCGTACCCTCCTTCCCCTACCACCAACCTCTCGGAAGGACTTACGGGCCCACATGTTTAACGTGATCGTATTCCGCGTGAACACTTCGGCAGTTTTGGCAGTGTTGGGAATCGTACCCGGGCCTACCGCTAACTTCCCGCGCGCTAATTTACAATTTAAAATGACCATATGCTCTCTAAGCTCTTAATTCCATCATCCTCATTCCATTGTTCCATCATTTAAAATATCCATAAAATTTAAATATCCATCGTTCCATCATTTAAAATATCCATAAAATTAAAATATCCATCGTTCCATCATTTAAAATATCCATAAAATTAAAATATCCATTTAAAAAATCCATATCGTTCCATCATTTAAAATATAAATATAATAATTTCTACAGTGCATATGTTAAGCTCTTATTTCATTTAAAATCGGAAGCGCGGGAAACGGAAAGTAAAAACTAATTCGGTTTCTTATTGTCCCACCCATCGCTATGCATATACAGAACCGTGACGTCACCTCCACCTTGACGTCCCCACCCACCACCTTCCCTGCTTCAGCGGGGGAGAAACGTAGCGGCACGCCGAGCGGAACGCCGAGAAATTTAAAATCATGACGTCTTTAAAATTGCGATCCTGAAGGCAATTTTCATTATTTCTGGACCAGATTAGACTTGTAAGAATGCCAGATATTTCAGCTTTCTAAAAATGTAAATTATTAGTCGAAATTATGAGTACTTTTTACTATGCGAGAATTTAAAAACCAAAAATCGTTTTTTTGAGCCAAAAGTGACTTTTGTTTTAAAATCTTTAAAAAATATTAGAAATCGAAATGGAGATTTGAAATTGATATATTTTTACTCGCAATTGTCTGCTCTTTCCGATGGTGTGAGTTGTTTTTTTCTACGACGTCTGGATCGTGAAGAAAAAAGGGCAAAAAGGGCAAAAAAAGGTCGAAATCGCATAAAACATTAAATAAATAAAAAAATAATTAGAATTTTGAAAATCGGTTTTCACGTGTCCCCTTCCCTCCCCCCCAGGTCTCCGATTGCCAAATTTCGTAGCTCTCCGACGCGCGGTCGCGAAACGTATAGTGTATAAGACAGACACACAGACACACACACACACACACACACACACACACAGACATTGCCTTTTATTATATAGATTCAAATCGGAAAAGATTTAATAAAAATCGTCTGCCACATAACACATTGGATTTACATCCGTTGCTGAACGACATGATATCATTTGCGTCAAATAAATTGATGGAAATCATATCGTCTGAATAATGCTTTCTCCATGGAAGGTTTAGTGACATTTTCGTCAATTTAGCGATGATTTAAAGAATCGCCAAATTTATCGCGAAGTGGGACTGTAGAACTGATAGTCCCATTTTGCGACAAATTGATGAAACATCATAACAATACTATCTCCTAACAAAACACAATTCATTTCATTTATTAAGGGCAATTTTATCAATTTCATGATATTTTTATGGATTTACAGACATTTTTATCGATTTTACGACAATTTAAAAATCCGCCAAATGTGTTACTAAGTAGGATGAATGGAATGACCAACAAATGCTACCGAAACATAATTTCAGTACTCGCTTCTAAAAAAACAAATTTAATTTCATTGATTTGCGACGTTTTTAACAATTTGGCGACATTTCCGTCAATTTGGCAAAGTTTCAGAAAAGTTGCCAAGTTAGCGATATTCGGTCAAATTCGTAGCTCTAAATTTGCAGATCTGAAGAATAAAACATCCTGATCCCGTTTGTATATACTAAATGAAAACACTAAAATTGTATTAAAAGATATACCCGTTCTACTCTTTTTCTGTTTCAACAATCGGATAAATGAATTTATTAGGTAAATACAATACATGAGTTTATTAGCTAAACACAATATATAAGCTTAAAAACGCTTTGCCAAAATAAATGAAAGTGATGTACGCAGCCCGCAGTTCATATAATTGAAAGAAAAATCAAACCGTTCTTTTCTAAAAGGTATTTTTATATACATTTATTTATTATTCAAATCGAAAAAATTAAAATTAGCAGACAGATTTAATTTAATTGTGTTTCTGAGCAACATGATATAAGATAGAATCTTCCTCATAAACTGCGAAATTAAATAACCATTTTGATTTCTTTATACTTTTCATTGTTCAGTAAAAGCTTGTGAAAAACAAACCTTTTGTAAACAAATCTGACAAATCTGGCCCCTTTTGTAAACAAATTCACACAAAAAAAAGAATTGAATCAATATATGCAACCACGTACTACTTATATTGTCGCAAATTAGAAAATATGCCAGTGTGTTAGTAGAAGATTACCCGCATTACAATATGAGTCTCAAAACTCTTTGCCAAAATAAAAGAGATGACGGAATAAAATGAAAATATCAATAATCCCGGTACTCTTTATACCAGAAGGTCATAATTGATTCCAATATATGCCAATATATATCAAAATATATGCCAATATACCTGTACTACTTATATTCTCGTAGATTAGAAGATATAATGCATTTGTGGAAAATTACTCGTACAACGTACTATATATGAGTTTCAACAATTTTCGTCATAATAAAACAACATAATAATTTGAAAATAACAATAATCCCTGAATCAATTGTCCCCGAAAATATGAATTATAATAATGTTTAAACCTGAAGGCCGTAATTGATATTATCCAGTCAAAAATGCAATGTCAATGACATTTATTTTATATACATATCTTTATTATTCAAATCGGAAAAGATTTAATAAAAATCGTATGGCACATAACACATTGAATCCGTTGCTACACGACATGATATCATTTGCTTCAAATAAATTGATGGAAATCATATCGTTTGAATAATGCTATCTCCATGGTAGTTTTGGTGAGATTTTCGTCAATTTAGCGATAACTTAAAAAATCGCCAAATTTATCGCCAAGTGGGACTGTAGAACTGACAGTCCCACTTGGCGATGAATTGACGAACCATCATCAAAATATTATCCCCTAAAAAAACACAATTTCATTTATTTAGGGCAATTTATCAATTTCAAAATATTTTTATGGATTTATAAACATATTTATCAATTTGGTGACATTTTAAAAATTCGCTAAATGTGTTACTAAGTAGGACGGTTGGACTGACAGACAAATGCTAACGAAACACCATTTCAGTACTTTCTTCTAACAAAACAAAATAAATTTCATTGATCTACGTCATTTTTATCAATTTGGGGACATTCCTATCAATTTGGTAACTTTTAAGAAATTTGCCAAGTTAGCGATATCCAGCCGAATTCGTAACTCTAAATTCGCAAATCTGAATAAAATATCGTGATCCAGTTTGTATATACTAAATGAAAACACTAAAATATTATTAGAAGATATACCCATTCTACACTTTTTCTGTTTCAACAATTGGATAAATGAATTTATTGGGTAAACAGAATATATGAGTTTATTAGCTAAACACAATATATAAGCTTGAAACCTCTTTGCTAAAATAAATGAAAGTGATGCATGCAGTTCGCAATTAATATAATTAAAAGAAAAATCAAACCGTTCATTTATAAGATATATTTTAATATTCCTTTATTTATTCAAATCGAAAAAATAATAATCATTAAAAAACACATTTAATTTCATTCCGTTGCCGATCAACATGATATAAAATTGAATTTTCCTCATAAAATGCGAAATTAAATAACCATTTTAATTTCTTTATACTTCCAATCGTTGAGTAAGAGCTTGTGGAATATAAAACATGGAGGTAGATTTTTCCATTTAAATTCATGTTTCAAACAATTCATGCTTTCAGATAGTGACTATTTAATGCAAAAATCCTGCATCAAACTCAAAAATAAAACTTTAATTCCCGTTGACGTTTTAAACAAACGATTTTCATCCTTTCTGTTTGGATAAACCACGGAGTTGGAGAGTAGAACTCTTAATTAAAAGTTCCGTTTTTCATTAATATCTCGACAACCCCTGGTCTTAGAAACTCGAAACTTGGGCTAAATTTATGGGGGGCTATTTCAAGGTTATCCACAAAATTTCATTAAATTCGGTTCAGCCGTTTTCCCGTGATGATGAGACAAACGAAAATTTCGTTTTTTACTAATATCTCGAGAACCACTGGTCGTAAAAACTCAAATCACAGACTAAATTTTAATTGGGGCTATTTCTAGGTTACCCACAAAATTTCATCAAATTCGGTTCAGCCGTTCTCCCGTGATGATGGGACAAACAGACAAACAGACAGACAGACAGACAGACAGACAGCCAGACAGATTTTCAATTTTATATATATAGATGGCAATATTCTTCATATTAGTGCTAGATATTGGTTAAACATTTATGACTTTGATTGCTGTTCTTAAAAAAACTAATGCAGTTAAGATACTTTCTATTATACACTAGCAGCATACCCGTTCTTCGTACGGAGTATATAATATAAAGAAACTTGAAATTCATAATCATGCCCAAATTCTTATAGTATACTAAATGACATGTTTAATCAAAATATTCTGTTAAAAAATTTAATATAATGCTCCTAAAAAGAAGTTTAAGAATCTCTGTTCTCGCTATATAAAATTATCTTCATGGACATATCTGAAGAATAAAACATCTTGGACCCCTTATGTAAGCAAATATAAAAAAAATATGGAATTGAATCAATATATGCAAAATAAAAGCGTTAAAATTGTATGGGACCCGTACTAATTATATACGCGAATATTAGAAAATATAACCTGCATTAGTAGATTACATGTATAAATTGAAAATACCAATAAACCCGTAATCTTTAAATCTGAAGACAGTCATTTATTCCAATATATGTCAAAATTAAAGTGCTAAAATTATATGGGAAGATATACACGTACTACATATAATGTCCGATTATTAGTAGAAGATTACCCGTTTTGCAATATGAGTCTCAAATGTTTTTTGGTAAAATACAGCAGACGACGTAATAAATTGAATATATAATTAATCCCCTTAATCTTCATACCAGAAGACTGTACTTGATTCCAATATATATGCCAATATATGTCAAAATATATGCCAATATACCTGTACTACTTATATTCTCGTAGGTTAGAAGATATACCCGTGCATTCCTAGAAGATTACTCGTACAACGTACAATATGCGTGTGTCAGCAATTTTTGCGGCAATAAAACAATGGCGTAATAACTTAAAAATATCAATAATCCCTGAATCAATAATTCCGGAAAATATCAATAATAATAATGTTTAAACCTGAAAAGTATAATTGATATTATCCAGTCCAAAATGAAATGGCAATGAAATTTATTTTATATACATATCTTCATTATTCAAATCGGAAAGGATTTAATAAAAATCTTCTGCCGCATAAACACATTGGATTTAAATCCGTTGCTAAGCGACATGATATCATTTGCTTCAAATAAATTGGTAGAAAAAATATCGTCTAAATAGTTATATTTCTATGGAACATTTGGCGACAGTTTCGTCAAATTAGCGACATTTTAAAAAATCGCCAAATTTATCGACAAGTGGGACTGTAGAACTGACAGTTCCACTTTGCGACAAATTGACGAAATATCATCACAATACTATCCCCTAACAAAAAACAATTAATATCATTTATGTAGCGCAATTTTATCAATTTCAAGATATTTTTATAGATTTGAAAACATTTTTATCAATTTGGTGACATTTTAAAAATTCGCTAAATGTATTAATAAGTAGGATGGTTGGTCTGACAGATAAATGCTAACCAAACATCATTTCAGTACTCTCTTCTAACAAAACAAAAAAAAATTTCATTGATATGTAGAAGACCCAAGCCACACGACCAACCCGAAGGTTTATGGCAGCTGTTTGTGTGTCGTTTATATCAATTTGGCGACATTTCCGTCAATTTGGCAAAGTTTAAGAAAAGTTGTCAAATTAGCGATATCCCTCCAAATTCGTAGCTTTGAATTTGCAGATCTGAATGAAACATTCTTATCCCGTTTCAATATACTAAATGAAAACACTACAATTGTATTAGAAGATATACCCGCTCTACTCTTTTCCTGTTTCAACAATCGGCTATATGAATTTATTGGCTAAACACAATATATGAGTTTAGTAGCTAAATGCGATATAAGCTTGAAAACTCTTTGCCAAAATAAATGAAATTGATGTACGCAGTCAGCAATTAATATAATTAAAAGAAAAATCAAACCGTCCATTCATAAGATATACTTTTATATCCATTTATCCATTTATTTATTATTTAAATCGAAAAAAAATAATAAAAACATTAGCAAACACATTTAATTTAATTGCGATGCCGAGCAACATGATATATCCTCCTAAAATGTTAAAATTTATTAACCACTAACAGCACACGCTTTATTCGTACGGAGTGTATAATTTAAAGAAACTAAAAGTTCGCAATCACGTGCAAATTCTGTTAAAATATTAAATTTATTGCTCCTAAAGAGAAATTTAAGAATATATGTTCTCACTATGCAAAATTATCTTCACGATCAGATCTGAAGAATAAAACATCCTGCCCCTTTTGTAAGCAAATTTACAGAAGAAAAAATAGGAATTGAATGAATATATGCAACCCCGTACTAATTATATTGTCGCAGATCAGAAAATATGCCAATGTGTTAGTAGAAGATTACCCGTATTACAATATGCGTCTCAAAAATATTTGCCAAAATAAAAGAGATGACGTAATAAATTGAAAACATCAATAATATCCGTACTCTTTATACCAGAAGGTCGTAATTGATTCCAATATATGCCAATATATATCAAAACATATGTCAATGTACCTGTACTACTTATATTCTCGTAGATTAAAAGATATACACGTGTATTTGTAGAAGATTCGTACAACATACAATATATGAGTTTAAACAATTTTTGTCATAATAAAATAATTGCATAATAACTTGAAAATATCAATAATCCTTGAATCAATAATCCCCGAATATATAAATAATAATAATTTTTAAACCTGAAGACCGTAATTGATATTATCCAGTCAAAAATGCTATAAGAAAAATCAAATCGTTCTTTTCTAAAATATATTTTTATATCCATTTATTTATTATTCAAATCGAAAAAATAATTATTAAAATTAACAGACAGATTTAATTTAATTGCGTTTCCGAGTAACATGATATAAGATAGAATCTTATAACATGTTAAATATGTCATGTCTTATAACATAAACTGCGAAATTAAATAACGATTTTGATTTCTCTATACTTCTCATTGTTCCGTAAAAGCTTGTTTTAAATAAACCATGAACCATGGAGATAGATTTCTCTTTAAATCATGTTTCAAACAATACATGTTTTCAGAAAGTGACTAATTAACGCAAACAATCTCCCATCAAACTCAGAGATTAAATTTTAATTCACTTTCAAACGATTTTCAAGCTTTTCGTTTGGATAAACCACGGAGTTAGGGAGTAGAACTCCTAGGAAAAAGTTCCGTTTTTCATTAATATCTCGACAACCCCAGGTCTTAGAAACTCGAAACTTGGACAACATTTATGGGGGGATATTTCAAGGCTATTCACCAAATTTCATTAAATTCGGTTCAGCCGTTTTTCCGTGATGATGAGACAAACGAAAATTTCGTTTTTTACTAATATCTCGAGAACCACTGGTCGTAGAAACTCAAAACACGGATATAATTTTAAGTGGGGCTATTTCTGGGCTACCCACAAAATTTCATCAAATTCGCTTGAGCCGTTCTCCCGTGATGGTGTGACAAACAGACAGACAGACAGACAGACAGACAGACAGACAGACAGACAGACAAACAGACAGATTTTCATTTTTATTTATATAGACTAGCAGCATACCCGTCCTTCGTACGGAGTATATGATATAAAAAAACTTATAATTCGCAATCAAGTGCAAATTCTGATAAAACATTAAATTTATTGCTCATAAAGAGAAGTTTAAGAATATCTGTTCTCACTATGCAAAATTATCTTCACGGGCAAATCTGAAGAATAAAATATCCTGGCCCCTTTTGTAAACAAATTCACACAAAAAAAAGAATTGAATCAATATATGCAACCACGTACTACTTATATTGTCGCAAATTAGAAAATATGCCAGTGTGTTAGTAGAAGCTTAAACATATTGTAATATGAGTCTTAAAAATATTTACCAAAATAAAAAAGATGACGTAATAAATTGAAAGTATCAAAAATCCCCGTAATCTTAATAACAGAAGGTCGTAATTGATTCCAATATATGCCAATATATATATAAATTTTGCCAATATACCTGTACTACTTATATTCTCGTAGATTAGAAGATATACCCGTGCATTTGTAGAAGATTACTTGTACAACGTACTATATATGAGTTTCAACAATTTTCGTCATAATGAAACAATGGCATAATAATTTGAAAATATCAATAATTCCTGAATCAACTGTCCCCGAAATATCAATAATAATGATGTTTAAACCTGAAGACCGTAATTGATATTTTCCAGTCAAAATAGCAATGTCAATGAAATTTATTTTATATACATATTTTTATTAGATTTAATAAAAATCGTATGACACATAACACATTGGATCCGTTGCTAAGCGACATGATATCATCTGCTTCAAATAAATTAATGGAAATCATGTCGTCTGAATAATGTGATCTCCATGGAAGGTTTGGCGACATTTTCGTCTCCATGATATTTTTATGGATTTACAAATATTTTTATCAATTTAGTGATATTAAAAATGTTAGTTAAATGCGTTACTAAGTAGGATGGATGGACTGACCGACAAATGCTACAGAAACATCATTTCAGTACTCTATTCTAAAAAAACAAATTTAATTTCATTGATTTGGGTCATTTTTATCAATTTGGAGATATTTCCTCTAATTTGGTAAAGTTTAAGAAATGTTACCAAGTTATTTAGAGATATTCCTCTAAATACGTAGCTCTAAATTTGCAGATCTGAAGAATAAAATATCCATATCCCGTCTGTATATATACTAAATGAAAATACTAAAATTGTATTAGAAGATACATACATCCGTTCTACTCTTTTTCTGCTTCAACAATCGGCTAAATGAATTTATTGGGTAAACACAATATATGAGTTTATTAGCTAAACACAATATATGAGCTTTGAAACCTCTTTGCTAAAATAAATAAAAGTGTGATGTACGCAGTTCGCAATATATATAATTAAAGAACAATCAAACCGTTCATTTATTATGAGTTTATTAGCTAAACACAATATATGAGCTTGAAACCTCTTTGCTAAAATAAATAAAAGTAATGTAAACAGTCCGCAATATATATAATTAAAAGAACAATCAAACCGTTCATTTATAAAATATATTTTTACATCCATTTATTTATTATATAAATAGAAAAAATAATAATAATCATTAACAAACACATTTAATTCCATTCCTTTGCCGAGCAACATGATATAAGATAGAATCTTCCTCATAAAATGCGAAATTAAATAACCATTTTAATTTCTTTATACTTCTAATCGTTGAGTAAAAGCTTGTGAAATACATGGAGGTTAATACATGTAAAACCATGGAGGCAGATTTTTCCATTTAAATTCATGTTTCAAACAATTCATGCTTTCAGATAGTGACTATTTAATGCAAAAATCCTGCATCAAACTCAAAAATAAAGTTTTAATTCCCTTTGACGCTTTAAACAAACGATATTTATCCTTTCCTTTTGGATAAACCACGGAGTTGGAGAGTAGAACTCCTATTAAAAAAGTTCCTTTTTTCATTAATATCTCGACAACCCCTGGTCTTAGAAACTTGAATCTTGGGCAAAATTTATGGGGGGCTATTTCAAGGCCACCCACAAAATTTCATTAAATTCGGTTCAGCCGTTCTCTCGTCATGATGAGACAAACGAAAGTTTTGTTTTTTACTAATATCTCGAGAACCACTGGTCGTAGAAATTCCAACCATAGACTAAATTTTAAGTGGGGCTATTTCTAGGCTACCCACAAAATTTCATCAAATTCGGTTCAGCCGTTCTCCCGTGATGATGGGACAAACAGACAGACAGACAGACAGACAGACAGACAGACAGATTTTCAATTTTATTTATATAGATTAAAATAAAATTAAATTTAAATGTTTTTATTGTTTAAAAGACATAGGTATTATAACTTTAAAAGGGAAATAAAATTAATAATTTTATACAAGGGAATATTTTTGACAAATTTGGAATGTATTAACAGGTAAAAAGATCCAAAAACCACAAAACCTTGATTTCTTTATTTCTTTTTTCTCTATCATAATATTGAATATCCCACAAAAAGATACACAGGGTGTCCAGTGCTATCGGTGTCCAATGGCTATTTCCTCAACCGTTAGTCACACAGATACACTTCCATTTGCAAACATGTTTTAAATTTTAAAATCTATTATCTTAGAAACAGTTTAAATCAATAAATGCATTTCTGAAATAAATACGAAATATAAATTTTTATACAGTCCCCCAGTTATATTTAGAAAAATCATCCTCATACAATTTTATGCAAAATACAAAAAAAAATGTATCCTTTTACGACCAAAACTGACCGATTTATAGCTGTTTAAAGTTGGAGCAATTTTTGTGCTGAGAAATGGTCAATACGGTGCCTGATTGGTTGGTTGCCTGAAGAAATGGTCAATACGGTCCCTGATTGGTTAATTGCCTGAAACTGGACATTTTTATGCGTGGAAAAGCGACTTAAGTCATAAAGTTTAAAGCTTCACAACGCGGTGTATTTTGGTCGTAAAAGGATGATTTTTTTTTTATTTTGCATGAAATTGTATGAGGATGATTTTCCTGAATATAATTGATAAGACCGGCGGAACGCCAATTGGCGGAACGCCAATGCTTGCGTTCATGGACGCCAATTCCTGCAAAGGGGGATCGGATAGGGTATGTCTTCGGATAGGTAATTGTTTAGGATCGGATAGGTAATTGTTTAGGATAGAGTATGTCAAATATCTGTCTTTTTGGAAGGTTCTTCATTTGGGATGGACGCTGTCCCACCCGTAAGCAAAAGGTTAAATGCATTTTTTTCGAAACAAAATTTTCAAAGGTTTTACATTTTTAAAATGCTCCATGCGTCTTAAAGTTTGTCTGAGATGCCTGGAATTTGGCAAGAAGATTCCTCTCATACTTTTTATTGAAACTGGGTATGCATTTCATAATTGGACTTATTAAGGCAATTAAAGTGAATAAGAACCTAATTAAATGATGAAAATTAAGTTTTAATGCAGAAAAATATTTTTAAAAAATTAACTTTCTAAGGGATTTAAAAATGAATACCCAAATTTGTTCACGATATGTTTCTGAGTGATCATAATGTAAAATGAATCAAAAATCTGAACAAATGGCACGCAAGGAGCATTTTCAAATTTTCGTTAAAGAAATTAAATTAAAAAAAATAAAAAATTATAACAAAATTGAAAGAAATTTAATGGTATTGTATATATTAATGTTAAGAGGAATATTTATACAAATTTTCATGTTTCTAAGTCAATAAAGAAATAAAAAAAATTTCAACGTCCACCGTCCCCTTAAAAAAAAAAAGAATTGGTTGAATTACAGTCAGTGAATACTGGAACCGTATTGATTTTAAACGCAGGGAAATATTAGGAATCCCCCTAATTTTTTAAATGCATTAAAAAAATCAGTATAGCTATAGAGATGTTAAATAAATAATCGTTGTTTACATAATTTATAATTAGAAAACGAATAACAGCCACTTTAGTAATTAGCATGAACCGTTCTGGAGAAATAACATGTTTTCAGATAGATTTATCGAAAAGTTACATAAAATTAAAATAAGTAGCAAGTATCCTCAAATGGGTTGACTTTGGCGATAAATAGGACAATTTTTTTAAAATGTCGCCAAGTTGGCAAAAATGCAACTTAATCAGTAAATATGAACAAAAAATTGATGAAAATTCAATATTTTTCAAAGAATAAAATCGTTTAATATATGAACTATATTTCTTAGAGGATGCTAAAAATATTTCTGTTTCTGAAATTGGACGTGCACAAAACCGAAATAGATTGTCATCCGGAAAGGAGCCACCTTTTAATAAGTACCATCTTAGAAAAGCAACCCACATTTATTGATATTAATTTCCATAGCAAAGCTTTGTTCGTTTGATAACACTTTGGTCATATCCTTGATGGCGGTGAATGAATGAATAAATTAAACGATTCATTCTTAAAAATAGTGTGCCACAGATCTTACCCATTATTAGCTTACCATGAAATAATTGTGGTCATATAGTAGTCATGACCATAATTGATGTAATCATGTGCTGACCAAATCAGATTTTTTAAAAACCACTATAGCCAGCCTTACAATTTTAAATGCATATACTTATTACGTTCCTTATATACATAATGTATAAGGAAAGTATTGTGACGGGGTCGAAAATTCGAATTCAAGTTTTCGACGGGAGAGCACGTTTCAAGCATCCCTGATCACGAATCAAACATTTTTGAAGTGATGTCTGTGTGTGTGTGAAAGTATGTGTGTGTGTGTGTGTGTGTGTGTTTGTGCATGTGTCAGTGAGCCTGTGGAGACGATAACTGACGAACGAATCGACTAATTCGAACGAAATTTGGTGCAAAAATCACAATCCGTAAACACTGGAAGCCTTTTTATTTTATACGCAATCGAATGTTCAGAACCAATCTAAATTTTCGAGTGAAATTTTGAAAAAATCGTCGAAAAATCAAAACTGCTAATAAAGTTACGCAAATAGACATTTCTTATGTAATTTTTCATTAGAAAACGATTGACATAAATTTTAGAACGCTAACATGAGTCGTTCTTGAGATATTGCACATTTTTCAAAAAAAATTATCAAAAAGGCATATAAAATAAAAAAAATATTTCCTATTGAGAAACATGTTCACTTTTTATATGTAATACCATGCGATAAATTGGGTGACATCATTCTCGTGGATCTAGCTCGTTCCATTCATGAAAGAAGATACTTTGAGTAATACTTTTGTATTTGAACGCCAATAGTCATTTATCTGCTGTAAGAATAACTTAGTTCTTCCTCCATAACGCTTGGCGAGATTTTGGCGACGAATTTGGCGGGATGTCGCCAACTTGGCGACTTTTTGAAATTCTGCCAAATTAACGAAAATCTCGCAAAATGGATAAAAAATGACGGTAAATCAATGAAAATGACAGCTAATTGTCGAAAATTCAATATCCTGGAAAGAATATAAGTATCTACTAAAAGAATAACATTTTTTTTAACTGTAAAAGTAGTAAATTCATTGCATTATATAAGGAAAGTCATGCGTTGCCCACATCAGATTTTTTTAATGTTGAAGAATGTTTTAAAATGCGCTAAGTCGCTAAATGTGAAAGTTAAATTTTAAGACTGCAAATAGGATGTAACTGGAATCAAGTGTGCAATTTGGGACTTATTTTGTTTGATATTTTTAATTTAAATCAACAATAGTCCTCAAAATTACTATATAACATATATGCGAGGAATGTATAATTTAAACTACACTATTTATGTTAATGATATGAAAACAGGTTACATTATAAAAAATCTGATGTGGGCAACACATGACTTTCCTTATATAGTGTAATGAAGTTACTACTTTTGCAATAAAAAAAATAGGTTTTTCTTATAGTAGATACTAATATTCTTTCCAAGATAATGCATTTTCGACAATTAATCGTCATTTTCATTGATTTAGCGTCATTTTTATCCATTTGGCGAGATTTTCGTTAATTTGGCAACATTTCAAAAAGTCGCTAAGTTGACGACATTCCGCCAAATTCGTCGCCAAAATCTCGCTGAGCGTTATGCACTAAGAAATAAGTTATTCTTACAGCAGATAAATGACTATTGGCGTTCAAATACAAAAATATTACTCAAAGTATCTTTTTTCATGAATGGAACGAGCTAGATCCACGAGAATGATGTCACCCAATTTATCGCATGGTATTACATATGAAAAATGAACATGTTTCTCAATAGGAAATATTGTTTTTTTATTTTATATGACTTTTTGATAATTTTTTTTAAAAATGTACAATATCTCGAGAACGGTTCACTTTAGTGTTCTAAAATTTATGTCAATCGTTTTCTAATGAAAAATTATATCAGAAATGTCTATTTGCGTAACTTTATTAGTGGTTTTGATTTTCTGACGATTTTTTCAAAATTTCATTCGAAAATTTAGGGGCGTTCTGAACATTCGATTGCGTATAAAAACAATAGGCTTCCAGTGTTTACGGATTGTGATTTTTGTACTAAATTTGGTTCAAATCGGTCCATTCGTTCGTCAGTTATCGTCTCCACAGACTCACTGACACACACACACACATACTTTCACACACACACACACACACACACACACACACACACACACACACACACACACACACACACACACACACACACACACGCACACACACACGCACACACACAGACATCACTTCAAACATGTTTGATTCGTGATCAGGGATGCTTGAAACGTGCTCTCCCGTCGAAAACTCGAATTCGAATTTTCGACCCGTCACAATACTTTCCTTATACATTGTGTATATAAGGAAAGTAAAAATGAGCTAAATGGATTTCATCAGCATTGCTAATATGTTGCCAGTTTGAAAAAAAAAATAAACTTTTTATACTATAGTTACATAATATATTAAAATAATAACCTAAGCAAAAGATCTGAAAATATACATATTTGTTTCATTCTGATAATGACCCTGATGCATGTAGAACTAAACACTATGAAAATGCTCAAACGATCATCCATCAAGTTCCAACATGATCATCCATCAGCAACTGATACCTAGAGTTAAAGTAAAAATATCTGGAGATTCACACCGAAGATATTTTTACTTTAACATTGGTTAAGATACAAACGACCGTAAAAGTATAAGAATATGGTTTAAAAAATCTGATGTGGGCAGCATATGACTTTCCTTATATAATGCAATGGATTTACTACTCTTACAGTAAAAAAAATTGGTTATTCTTATAGTAGACACTTATATTCTTTCCAAAATATTGAATATTTGTTAATTAGTCGTCATTTTCATTGATTTAGCGCCATTTTTATCCATTTGGCGAGATATTCGCTAATTTGGCAACATTTAAAAAAATTGGCGACATTCCGTCAAATTCTCACCAAGCGTTATGATTGGAGAAATAAGTTCGTTCGTTCGTTACTAATTCCCCCGTTGTGAAGGAGCGCCTACGCACCATGTCCACAAGACCTCCCAGGCTATCCCATGGCGAAGGGGAGGAGAATTGCAGATTCACTTTTATAGAGGGTCCCCGAAGGGCGGAAGTTTGACTTGGCCTCGCATGACAACATCCATGCCCGCTGGCGGGATTCGAAGCCACAAATCGGCAATCTAGCGATCAGACGGAAACGCATGCCCCTGACCGCTCGATCACCAGATCGGCGGATAAATCAGTTATTCTTATAGCACATAAATGGCTACTGGCGTTCAAATACAAATATATTATTCAAAGTATATTTTCACATGAATGGAACGAGCTAGATCCACGAGAATGATGTCAAAAAATGTATCGCTTGGTATTACATATGAATAGTGAAAGTGTTTCTCAACAGGTAACATTTTTTTTTAATTTATGGGATTTTTTGATACATTTATTTGAAAAATGTGCAATATCTCGGGAACGGTTTATGTTAGTGTTCTAAAGTTTATGTCAAACGTTTCCTAAGGACAAATTACATAAGAAATGTCTATTTGCGTAACATTTTATAAAGATTTTGATTTTTTGATGATTTTTTCAAAATTTCAATCGAAAATTGAACATTCGATTGTGTTTAAAAACAATAGTCGTCCAGTATTCATGGATTGTAATTTTTTTGCTAAATTTCATTCGAATCGCTCCATTTGTTCGTGAGATATCGTCTCCACAGACTCACTGACACACACACATACTTTTACACACACACACACAAGCCAATGGCCCTATTGTGCTGAAAACACCGGTTCTCCTTAGATCACCGAAGTCAACCAGCATCGGGCGCGGTTAGTACTTGGGTGGGTGACCACCTGGGAACACCGCGTGCTGTTGGCAGATTTTGGGCGCGGTAACCCGGTGGTTTGCGCGCTGGATTTGCACGCTGCCACAACTGCCGCCGTGTTCATGTGGAGTACGATCACGTTAAACATGTGAGTTTGTAAGTCCTTCCGAGAGGTTGGTGGTAGGGAAGGAGGGTATAGTTCCTGTGGATACCTCCCCTACTGGGTTCGGGTCTAAATTGGGTGGCTCTTCCCGGTCGTCCAAACAGTTACCTTACACCTTTCTGGTAGGTTGGACGGTCTGGGTCCCAACAACAACAACACACACACACACACACAGAAATCACCCCAAAAGCGTCTGATTCGTGATCAGAGATACTTGAAGCGTGCTCTCCCTTCGAAAACTCGAATTCGAATTTTCGACCCCGTCACAATACTTTCCTTATACATTATGTATATAAGGGAAGTAATCTTGAGAATATATTTTACGCATTCGATTTAAAACTGCTTGAAATAACGATTCTTCGATCTTGATATCAAAATGGAAACCCTGTACATTATGCATATAAGGAAAGTAATAAAGCATTGTTTTCCTACACTGGGTATTTATATGACGCAAATTGAAGCATTATACTATGTATATAAGAAACGTAAAAATAAATAAATAAAAACTCAACTAAAGATTTTGTCATTCCACATATTTTAAATTTAGCTTGTATTTATTTGAAATGCTACTAATATCTTAAAGATTGTTTCTTAAGAGTACTCACATAAAGGAACATTCCTAATTTGTAAATACCTGAAATTTTAACTTAAAATTTGATCGTTGAACTAAGTACTGCATTCATATTTGAGTTAAAATATTCATTACTCTATCATTAAATTAATTATTAACCACAAATTTTAACGAAACATTATACGGTCGAATAATTGAATTCTCTCATGATGTCTTTGGCAAAGAAGGTTATTTATTTTGTCTGACTGCTGTAATTTGCATTCCGTTGTTCTTCTTAAAATGACATTATACATAAATATTTTTCAAGTTCTTAAAACAGAATAATTGCTGTTTAAGATTTCCATAAAAGTAATTATGAATATCAATACTTTAATTGTTTTCATTATGAAGCTCCGTGTCTTTGAGGAATAAACTTTGGTAAAATAAATATTTGAATTAGAATGCCATTGAAGCACCGCTTAAGGAGAAATGTCGTAGTCACACACACGCATAATATATATATATATATATATATATATATATATATATATATATATATATATATATATATATATATATATATATATATATATATATAAATATATATATATATATATAAATATATATATATATGTGTATATATATATATATATATATATATATATATATATATATATATATATATATATATATATATATATATGCACACACACAGTGGAATTCCGGTTATTCGAACCCCGGTTATCTGTAAATCGGGCTTTTTCGGGAAGACCAAAAGGCTTTTTTTTTAAGTATTAAAAATAATTCCGAAAATATTAAAATATCCGTTCATAAATGATAAAATATATAACTCCGAATGACGCAAACTTGAAACACATTACTATGTGATAGAATCGCGAATTTAATGCAAAATGTATGATGTATACATAAAGAAAAGAAATGTATGTAAAGAAGCAAAGAATTTAACAAAAGCTGCTAATCTTGACCATTGTGTCATAACAAACCATAACAAGCATGTTATTTATTTTTTTACAAAATATGCAGGTTATTTCTTTACGAAATAAGCAGAGCTTTTTTTTTCGCTGTTCAACTTGGGATAGTTTCAAAGCAGCCTTGTCACGCCATCTTTTAAACAAGGGGACATCCGAAATGGTGGCATCATCTTGTGCTTCAATATATCGAAGTGCTGCATCTAGGATTTTCGTAGCTTCAGTATGTGAAATGCTAGAACACTCTTTCTCTTTGGGCTTGTCTTCAACAACAATATCTTCTTTATTTACTGCCGCGACTATTTCTTCATCAGTTAAGTCCTGTTGATCGGTGTTTGGAGCAAGCCAGACCTCGACTTCAGCGTCAGATATTTCTCCGGGAAGCAATTTGAACATGTCCGAGGACACTTCATGATCGAAATCAGAAGTGCCTGTCCACGGTTTCAACCAAATCAACTGTTTCAAAAACTAGTGACTCAACCATCGGCCGCAATTTTCACCAAGATATCACTACTAATTGCTGTAGAATTTCATCTCATGAAGAAGCTGCCTAGTAGCTATCATTTTTCATGTCCACAAGTTTCAAATGTTGGCTAACTAACGCTTTATCATCTAGTCCTTCCTTCAATCAAAAATTGCAAAAAAGCCGCTTCCTATAAAGTCTCTTAATGATCTCAATAACCCCTGGTCTATTAGGACAAACAAAGGAAAATTATCCAAAAATTCCTATGGAATCTCGATTAATCGAAAATGCTTCAGTCCCGTGTTTTTCGGATAACCGGGATTCCACTGTATATACAGGGTGAGTCAGAACTCTTGGGCCAAACTTTAAGGGGTGATAAATCACATCTAAACAAGAAATTTTTGTCATACAAAGCAGGGTCGTAACGCAAGAAGTGAACCGCTAGCAAGAGGTCAACCGCAAGAAGTGAACCGCTAGCAAGAGGTCAACCGCAAGAAGTGAACCGCTAGCAAGAGGTCAACCGCAAGAAGTGAATCGCTAGAGGACGGCGGAATATACCTCCTATTTTTACAGGCGGTATTGCCACAGTTACTGCAACATGTTCCTGCCAACATTAAAGCATGTATGTGGTTCCAACACGACGGTGCACCACCCCATTTCAGCGTGGATGTGCGGCACACCTTAGATGCTACATTCCCAGGGCAATGGATTGGTCGGGGTTGTCCCATAGCTTGGCCGGCACGATCGCCTGATCTCTCCTGTCACGACTTTTTCTTATGGGGCCATATGAAAGTCTCATCTACGATAGCCCAATCGACTCCGACGAGGACCTTGTTGCTAGGATTGCTGTTGCTGCCGGCGCTCTCCAAGGTATGCCGAGTGTTTTTGCTAACGTGCGCCGCTCGCTACGTCGTTGGTGTGAAGCCTGCATTAATGCTGGTGGTGTATTTGAGCAGTTTCTGTAACTTTGTCCATGCATTCCGCAATTTCTGTCAGTAAAACGTAATTCGTGCCTACTCTGTCATTTTTGTGTTTCTTCTTTTCACAAGAGAGTCATCATTTCCCCATTTCACGAGATCCCACCACCTGTTTACCTCTTGCGTTATGACCCTACTTTGTATGACAAAAATTGCTTGTTTAGATGTGATTTATCATCCCTTAAAGTTTGACCCAAGTGTTCTGACTCACCCTGTATATATATATATATATATATATATATATATATTATCTTGCACAACGTCATTTTGCTTAAAACTTGCAGTTCATCGATAAGTTGATGAAATCCTGCTACCATTTGCGTTACCCTTCATGGCACGTCATTATAGCGCCATTTCCAACAAGATAATGCCATGCTACATACGGCTGGCATATCTGGGGACTGTCTCCGCGTAATCGATAATGTTCTTTGGTCAGCAAGGGTCACCAGACCTTTCGCCAATCGAGCATGTATGAGTCATGATAGACCGCCAGATTCGGGCACCCCGAAATGTAGCAGATCTGGAGCAACAATTGGGGAATGCCTGCTAAAATGTATCGCAGGATGACATTAGAAAACTTTATCACTCCTTACCCAGACGTATACAAGCGTGCATTGCCGCCAAGAAGGGTTTCACCAATTATTGATTTGAAAATTCAATGTGCAATTGCTAACCATTGATGGGTTCCGCGGCCTTGATTTTGTAATCATTTCATTACCTGTGTATGAGTTGTATGCATATTTAATTTCAATAAAAACAGCCACATTCTTCATGGTGCTTCGTTTTTTTTTTTTTTGCAAAAATAATAATAGTTTGAAAATCCAATGATAGAATAGGGAGAAGTTGCAACTCAAAAATCCCAACTTTAAAAAATGCCTACATAATAAAAAGAAGTATTAAATAGAGAATCATCAATCATGTGGAAAATAAAATGCAAAATTCTAGTCATCAAGCTGAAGACAATCAACAAATACCAATAGAGTGGATTCGCTAATAGAAAATCAAATAAAATCCAAGCATTAAAGCTATACACGTGGATAAGCACTAGGTCTAAATAAATTGTTCGTTTCGAAAAAAATCTTTGTCAAGTCCAAGTATTTAATCAAAATGAACACAAAATATGCATGTTTCTGAAGAATGAGATAGATAAATCTATGAACTCATTCTACTTGGACTACATGCATAAAGATTGAAAAATTATATAGGAAACAAGAATACCTGAAAAAAGAAACACTGCATATGTCTATGTCCTATCCATTGGAACCTTCAAGAAACCAATGTTGCCATTTGAAAAAGATAAAAGTAGAGAACTACTGTTGCCAATGGTGAGAAATAAGTAACAGTAATGTGAAAAGACAATAAAAGGTGATATTCTACAGTAAGAGCTAAAAATAATGAAGCGTATAATATAATAGAAAATATTGAGGCTAAAGTATAAGGGGATGTAAATACATTGTAATGCTTATTCAAGAGAAAGTTGATGTCTAGCTAATATAAGATACTAAGGAGAGAATGTAAGAATATTCAGCAAATCCAAACTTTTTTACTATACCATTTAATAAATATGCTGAATATGTATATAATTTGCTGGTAACTTTTAGATTATTAATATGCATAGAATGAAATTGATTATCTGATAATCTATAAATTCTAAAACGTTGATTAAGTATAATATTTCTAAACAATTGAATCGAGTTGTAGGAATTAAGTGATAATATTTTATTACGTTAAAATTAAAACAGTATTTTTTATCATATAAATTAATAACTATACCATTAGTAGTTTCAATAATTAGATTTAAATCTAAAAAATTAATATTATTACTGATATTGGCTTCATTAGGAATTAATTCCAAATTATCTGAATAAAAATCTATATCTATGATATAGTTGACCGTAAATACTAATTAAATCAAATCATCAACATATCTATAAATTTTGTAATCTGTTGAAGTAAAAGATTTTTCATAATGATAAGAGTATACATTAGCTAACATACTGCTACTACAGCCACCTTGTGTAATCCCTAAGACTTGTAAGTATAATTTATTACCTTGAAATATATAATTATTGAAAAGAACAAAATGAAGAAGTTTAGGGAAGTTGGTAAATATAATATGAGTAGATTGATTGGCAATATAAGCATTATATAGAGTTAAAATTACTGCACAAAGATCAGAGATCTTAATATTATTAAAAATATTATTAAAATCAAAAGTTTGAAATCCAATTAATTTACCTAGTGATGGTAATATATTTTTTAATTCTTTACTATTATTTAGAATAATGTAATTATTGCTGGAATAACGAGAACTATAATTTATTACAATTAAGTAATTTAATAGTAATTTACTCGCAGAGGTAGAGTAAGTATTATGACCACTAGTTACTGTTCTAATTTAATAGGATTTTTATGAAATTTAGGAATAAGCACTATATATGGAAATTTAAGAAATTTATAATTAATATTTAAATCACTATACATATTGATAATTTTCAGTTTGATACTATTAAGGAAGTGTGAATCTAGTTTAAATAGACTACTGTTCTTTAAATAATCTAACGGATATTGGATATAGAATTTTTACAGATAATAGCATAATTATTAGAGGCATTATCAACATAAGTAATTTACAAAATATCTTTGTAAATCATTTATGGAGTGTTTTATGTTATCAATATTATATATAGATCTAGACAGTTTAATACTACAAATAGTATTTTTAATAAATTTTAATAAAGTAAATTTCCACATATTAAATGGCTCTAAATGCTGAGCATGTTTTGAAGCTAATTTATAAATATATTTATCAAGGTCAAGATTTATTGATTTTAAAACTTTAAATGAGTTTTTAAAATATGATAACCTAAAATTTATATAAAATGAGATAATGGTTCTTAATGTTTCGTCTTTAAATATGGCTAAGTCTCCTGTAACTATATGCCCCAAGTGTGGATTTATATATTTAACATATTTGTCTACTTTGCAAATACATTCATTATCTACATTTGACATGGAATCTTTTATGTATAGAGAGAGATTGTGAAATTTCATTGTAATTAAATATAAATCTACCAATAGGCTTGTTGTATTTAAAAGTCTTAGAAACATTCAAATCCCCAATAGGCAATAAATGTTTGAACTTGTTAAATAGATTCCTAAAATTTATAGAATTATAATTTGGATGTTTGAAAGAAATTACACAATAAGAATTAGTAGACGTATTATTATTATTATTATGAAATTGATTAAGAGTTTTAATTTTAAATACTTTTATCTAGTAATGAACAAATCATAGAAAATATGATTAAAATATTCATTAGTTAGGTTTAATTTTAAGAAAATGGCATAAACGTTATTTAAATGTTTTTCTTAGCCACATTTAAATTTTTTGAGAATAGCCGAGTTTCTATTATTTAATTGGGGTTTCATAAAAAGGTTATTAAAAATAAAATATTTATTATCTACAAAGTTATTTTGTACATTATTACCATTTAGATATAATGATTTCATCCATATGGAAAAAGAGTACAATTTGATTTAATATAGAAATTTAAAAAGATTCTATCAGCTGTATTAGTTTTTATATCCAAAATATGTATAGCAATATTTTCAAAACCGTGTTTAGCAAAGTGTTTATATTCTTTTTTAGTAGAAGTAGGAAGAAAATTATTGAGGATATATTTTTTTACATGATCTCTGTGAACATTCATACTTAGATGAATTGGATTACTAGTTTGTCCTATATAAAATAAATTACAAATGTTACATGATAATCTGTAAATGAAATTAAGAATTTTACAGAAAGGGATATGGCTATTTTGGTTCGTGATTTCAGTATTAGAAGCAGATGGGTAGGTTTTGCAATTTTTATTCTAACATTTAGTGAAATTATAATTTTTAGTAGGGTAATTTTTTATTATATTTAACACCATCCATGGCACAATGTGGGTAAATTGACGTCGGTCTAGATAGACAATTCCCAACATGAAGCGTAAATACCGGGCAATATCTGTCAAATTATATAATAATAAGTAAATATATATTTGCCACTCTCTAAGTCATATAAGCTGTGTAGTTCATAATAGTATAAGAATAATTATTATTATGACAATATAACATATAGAATATAATATAAATGAAATAAAATAATTGCTTATAGATAAATAAGTATAAACAACTAAGTCCATGTAAAAGCTAATCCTAATGTTAATAAGGGATATATATATATATATATATACATTATATATGTACATATATATATATATATATATATATATATATATATATATATATATATATATATATATATATATACAGGGTGTCTCAAGAACATTGACCTCCGATTTTATTCCTTAAATATTAATCTTAGACATATATAATAAATTACAAAGTTGCGTAAAAAAGGTACAGGATTTTACGAAAGCGATTAAAATTTTCAAGGGAATTAAATTTTAAGAAATACAAAATTCAAATTTTTATATGGCCCTCATACAAAAATATTTCCGATGAGTAAAATGTGTCCCATACACTAATAAGGTGATGTACAAAATTTCAGCATTTTATCATAAAAAGTCTCAAGGACATGAAAAGACAAAAGTGCTGATTTAAACCACTTTTCAATGCATCGACATATGTTCTCAGAGGGGAAAAATCATGTCGGCAGATCGCGTTTCAGGGATCATACAAAAATTACGAAAGAAAACAATGATTACACAAATAAATAATAATTTTGTTATTTAATGATACAAAAGTATCTATACTGTGTAGAAATAATAACTTTACACAAAGATTACAAAGCTTATTCAAAATGTTTTCCATCCATGCCAAAGATTCATTAAAGATAAGAGACACATATTATTTGCCCATGATGCATTTCTGCGTTGCGTCATTTGCATTCTTGCTGTCAACATTCACATTTTAATTTGAGATTAATTCCTCACTAATTTTGTTTAAACATATCTCTGGGAATTTTTTTGATAAAATGCTGAAATTTTGTACATCACCTTTTTAGTGTATGGGGCACATTTTACTCATTGAAAATGTTTTTGTACGGGGGAATATAAAAATTTAAATTTTGTATTTCTTCAAATGTAATGCGCTGAAAATTTTTATCGATTTCATAAAATTCTGTACCTTCTTTTACATAACTTTGTAATTTATTACATATGTTTAAGATCAATATTTATGGGAAAAAAGCCAAGGTCGAAACTTTTGGGACACCCTGTATATATATATATATATATATATATATATATATATATATATATATATATATATATATATATGTATATATATATATATGTATATATATGTATATATATATATATGTATATATATGTATATATATATATATATATATATGTATATATATATATATATATATATATATATATATAAATATATATATATACATATATATACATATATATATATATACATATATATATATATATATATACATATATATACATATATATATATGTATACATATATATATATATATATAAGAATTTAGCGACTGGCAACTTCGGGTCTCTACCACGATTGCTCGGTCGTCAGATGTAAGGGGCGTAGGACGACCGTCATCCAGTTACCCTCATGCGAATTCTATTAAAAATTACTTTAACGTTATTCATCCAGGAGTTGACGAACCTAAAAATAACGTGGTTGCATTGAGTGTTCCTGTTTCTAATGTTATACAGATTGATTCCAATGTGAAATGTCCGAGCTCTGCGTATCGCACTTATTATAAAAACTTTGAAAAATTTAAATACAGTAAATGTAGTTCAACAAAATGTATGTTGTGTCCTAAAGCAAACATGTTACAGATTTCCAAAGTTGGAAAATATAAGAGATTCTGTAAAACATATAATTGCGTGTACTCTATCACATGCGATATATGTGGAAAAGAGTATATAGGGCAAACTAAGAACTGCCTTAATATCAGAATAAATCTGCACCGTAGCATGATATATAAATGTATTAAAAATTCGGATAGTGATGTGTCTTTGGAAATAAGACACTTTGCTAATCACGGAGTTGAAGCAATGAGGGTTACTATTTTGGATATTGTGGTGGATACAGATCTAAGATTATGGTGGGAAAATTCACATATAGCACAACGTAGATCGGTTTATCCGTATGGTCTCAATACTGTTATGTACGGTAATAATTATAACAAGGAATATTATTCAAGCGTAAGGTCGGAAAGTATGGTGAAGCGGGGCTTGGAAAGGTCCAGTCGTAAACAACGAGGAGGATGCAAGGGAAAAATGTGCTTGAAAAAAACAGTAGATAAAATTGACATGATTTTGCGAGATATAGATGGTGGAAGGGATGTTCCCGAGACATGGCTAAAGAATATGGCTTACGGAATTAGATTGAAGTTAGTTAACAGAGTTTGGTGTCATTACAGAAAAAGATATGTAGAATGTACTGAGGGCGATCGGTCCAGATCCTTGTGTATTGTGTTGGATTACATCAAGTTTAGAGCCAGGATACATGGAATAGTTTTAGAGGATATTAAAATAAAAAAACATATTGACGAATATCTTATATTGAGATACATTAATAAAAGTTACGATCATATTCCTTTTAATAGAATTTTAAGACTAATGTCACATACTTTACCTGTTAGGGACCTGAGATTGAAAGTGGCATTCAAATATGAAAAACCATTGGGGAGAAGGTTTTTTAATTATAATTTTATTGGTAGTAATTTGCATACAGTGAGTTGTGTAAGTTGCAATTGTAATACATCAACGTACAGAGACGTACATCATGGACATATTGTAACAGGAGATCTGGGTATAATAAAATCGAATATTAAAAAATACTTTGAGTTGGGTACTAAATACCGATTTAGGAGTAACGTTTCTATTAGACGAGCAATGAAAATTGATATTACACATTATATTCAAAAAGCGGCAGTAAAATTCAGTTTGCCAACTGAGACATTTGAGGAATGGAAGGTCTTGGTGATAAATGAGTGCATTTCATGGTATCGCAGGAACGTACGGTGTAATAAAAATGGAGGTGAGCTTAAATATAATAAAAATGAGCTGGATGAGCTACAAAATATGTATGTTATTACGTACGTAGACAAGGTAACGTCGAATTTTGCAGTGACTTGTAAATGGTACTATGTTACTTTATTAAGACAAGCATACGAAGATCATGGTATGTACTCGTTGTTGAAACAAACTCAGTTGGAAATCAGTAACCGGATAAAGGCTTTGTACAAAAAATCTGGCATATGTGTGGGAAATATTAGATATCCCTATTTAACGTTAATACCTAAGCTACATAAAAATCCAGTTAAATTCCGACCAGTAACCATCGGTTTTAAAACTTATTTAACAAGGGCCAATAAATTATTAATGGAACATTTAAAATTGGTATTACGGAAACTATATGACCAGGGTAGCTATTTTATAAAAAATAGCCTCGAAGTAGTTAAGAAACTGAAAGAAATGCCAAACATCGGTATGTACAGGAGTTATGACTTTGCAGACCTTTTCAATAACATAGACATTAAGGATCTATATCGCATCCTAATAGAATCATACCATAGTTGTGATTTGCAGCTATACATAGCAATCGGAAAGTACAAGGCTTTGGTGGAGTTGGTTTTATTCGAGACAGTTTTATACAATGGAGAAAACTTTTATAAACAAATCAAGGGTATCCCAATGGGGGGTAACTGTTCGTCAATTATGGCAGATATTTACCTAGATAGATATGAAAGGGGAACACATCTTTTAAATGAGATGTTGTTCCTACGTTACGTGGATGATATCCTATGCGGATTTGAGGATAGTGGTTATACAATGAGGTTTGACTTTTATCCTCCATGTTTAACTTTAATAGAAACACCTCGCAATGAGGATGAAAGTCTGGATTTTTTTGATCTCACTATAATGAAGCCTGCCACTATACAATGTTATCGTATTTACGATAAGCGAAGCACCTTTGGTTTTGATATCAAATATTTGACGTCATGGACAACTAGTCTACACCGTAACATATTCAGAAATCTGATAATAAATCAACTGAAACGACACAAGTTGTTGAATTTTACTAACAACGAGAGATACATGTGTGATTGCCGTTTCCTGGGGGAGGCTATCAAGGAGGGTTATCCTCCCGCTTTTCTGATAAGATTGGTTTCTAATTATAATGGTTTAACTGCAGCCGTAACCAGGAAGAGATACTTTGGAATGATAACAACATAAGACTTTTCGGATATCGCCTAATGGCGGGAATTGTAATACGCAGATGGTGACGTGTTTTTATGCGAAATTGAGGATCATAAATCAGATAGCTCAATAAGGCTATACACCGGAATTTTATAGCTGGGGCTATTTTAATGTGGAAACATTATAAGCGTTATCCAGACTGTAAGTTCGTGATTGTGAGGGTTTTCTGAAATATCGGACGAACTATTAATATTTACTTTAGTAAAATGTGAAAGTCATATGTGAAAGTGGTAATGAATCAACAAGTTATGTGTTGTTCCATGGGAAGGTGTACTGCGTAGAGTTTGGACTATGGAGTATTTATGTGTCTTTATATTTATAGGGTGATAATGTTTTTTAAAATGTCTTGTGTCCAATATTTAAAAATTACTCTCTGACTGGAATGTCATTGGACTCGTATATATCGAGTTTTGTGCATTAAACTATCATAAGTGCAGTAAATTCAAACATTGGGATTTTATGGAGAGAAAGAATCAAAAAGGTTTTGGTATCCAAAGAAAGGATTTTGCATAATAATAACATGGATTTCAATAGTCTTGAATATATAGTTTTATTAAGTAATAATTAAATAAGAGTGAAATGATTTCAAACATTAGTTTATATATGGCGATGGATTAGCCAATAGGTCTTGAGTCCATTTTTAAAAATACAGACACTATGATATGTATTTCAAACATTAGTTTTGTTTTTAAGTAATAATTAACAAAGAGTGAAATGATTTCAAACATTAGTTTATATATGGCGATGGATTAGCCAATAGGTATTGAGTCCATTTTTAGAAATACAGACACTCAGATATGTATTTCAAACATAAGTTTTGTTTTTAAGTAATTAACAAAGAGTGAAATAATTTCAAACATTAGTTTATTTATGGCGATGGATTAGCCAATAGGTCTTGAGTCCATTTTTAAAAATACAGACACTCTGATATGTATTTCAAACATTAGATTTGTTTTTAAGTAATAATTAACTAAGAGTGAAAAGATTTCAATCATTAGTTTATATATGGCGATGGATTAGACAATAGGTGTTGAGTCCATTTTTAAAAATACAGACACTCTGATATGTATTTCAAACATTAGTTTTGTTTTTAAGTAATAATTAACAAAGAGTGAAATGATTTCAAACATTAGTTTATATATGGCGATGGATTAGCCAATAGGTCTTGAGTCCATTTTTTAAAAATACAGACACTCTGATATGTATTTCAAACATTAGATTTGACTAGAAAGGGATTAAAAGGAATTAAATGACTAAATGTGAGGTAATTTTACACAGGTTTATATATGGAGATAATGCGGTTTATGGGTCTTATATCCAATTTTTAAACTATAATATCCTCTCGGACCGGGATTTCATTGGTCTTGAATATTTAGTATTTTAAATTATTTGTTATATTTTTAAAGCATGATTCATGAATAGTTGCAGCGTAGAAAAGTAAAAATTTTTAGATTTTTAACATGTTATTGAAATTGTATATGTATGCGATTTTTACGGATTTATAAAGGGTCTTGAAGCAAATCGAGTAGGGAGTATCGGTTACCGGGAGCGTTTGCCATGGCGGAAAAAGCTTTAACCGGAGGGATGGGGGTCGCAACTCCCCCCGGCCGGTACTTCTGTCACACTGCTAGAATCTGCACGAGTACATTGCTACTCGTCCCTTTTTGGGAATTTATATGGGAATACACATGTAAACATTGCAGCAAAGCGCTTTACAAGTTGTATTAAAAATTATTTTTGCATTTGGCTTTTTAATCTGTTCACTAAAATTGATAATAAAAAATTTTTCAAGTTTTAAAATATATATATATATGTGTGTGTGTGTATATATATATATATGTATATATATATATATGTATATATATATATATGTATATATATATAGTGAATACAAATGAAAAAGATGAAAAATAGGGGTTGTACTAACAGGTAAAGTATGAAATGGCCAAGGGGGATTGTAACCCCTTGTTTCTGGCTACAAGGGGCCACAATCGGGACGTATAACCGGGAACAAGGGGTCGCAATCCACCTTGGCCATTTCATACTTTACCTGTTAGTACATCCCCCTCCCTTTTTTCATGTTTTTCATTTGTATTCCCATTATACGCTTATATTGAAAGAGCAGCATTGCGCCTTTGGATATTTATAGGCTATTGGTAGGTAGCATAACGCTAAGTCGGGTTACTAGATTGGTGAATCAATTGTACACTATATATATACAGGGTGTTTCACAAAGGACTCCCTAACTTTGAAATTAAAGAATTCGGAAACGGGGATCGATAAAAGACTGAAACAAGTGATATGTTTATTGGGAAAGCCGTAAAAATCTGATACAAAAGTTTCAAAATTAGTTTTGGGGACACCCTGTATATATATATATATATATATATATATATATAAAATTGTAAATTCAATGTTAGAATGTAAGTAGTAACTCATAATACACTATCCCAAAATTTTCTACAAAATACATAGAAATAAAAGAAATTCAACCATAAAGAGGAAATTAAATTACTAATAGCTAAAGAATAATTGTAATACATATAAAAAATAACAAGAAGAATTTACCAAATAATAAAGCAGAAAGGAAGACAATGATTAATAATACTTAAAGCAAAAATATTATAAGTAACCTAAGCAAATAGAAGAAAAGAATAAAACAGGAGAATGAGCCACAATAAACTACAATTAACATTGGAAGAAAGTAGATATAGTAATACGTAATAAATAAAATAAAAATAAAAATAAAATATAAAATTAAAATATATAAAAATTAAAATAAATTCTATTACTAAATTTAGCGCTAATGCAGCATAAATTTGAATAGATTGCAAATAGAATGTTTCTTTAATACGAAGCATACAAAAGGAATTAGGATAGTTCAGAAATGAAAAGTTAGATAAACTAATCATCGTAGTATAAGAATGTGAATGACAATGCAATATACATATATATATATATATATATATATATATATATATATATATATGTATGTATGTATGAATTACGTATGTATAAATAGATATATGTATAAGTTATGGATATAGAACCGTTTGCAACAATTCTAATTTTCTGCAAGTAATACACAAAATACAAGTCATGGTGTTTCTTTCTCGAGATATCAGAAATATTGCTGCATCGCCCAAGAGCGTGATATCTTTAAAAATATCAATGAATTCCCTTGCATTTTGGTATGTTTATTTTAGCCAGTAACAGACCAAAGGCCGATTAATTAAGTGGCATTTACTTCAGAAATTTATTATAAGTACGTTTATTTTTTAAGCTAATCTTTTAAATCTTTAAAGAATGTCACACGTTCAACGAATCAGACTTATTAAAAATTAATATCAGCAATTGAAGTAAAGATAAAAATCTGATGTGGGCAGCACATGACTTTCCTTATACAATGCAATGTATTTACTACTTTTACAGTATGAACAAAATAGGTTATTCTTATAGTAGATGCTTATATTTTCTCCAAGATATTGAATTGTCGTCAATTAGTAATTATTTTCATTGATTTAGGGTCATTTTTATCCATTCGGTGAAATTTTCTTTAATTTAGTGACATTTAAAAAAGTCGCCAAGTTGGCGACATTCCGCCAAATTCGTCGCCAAAATCTCGCCAAGCGTTATGAACGGAGACACAAGTTATTCTTATAGCAGATAAATGACTATTGGCGTTCAAATACAAAAGTATTACTCAAAGTATCTTTTTTCATGAATGAAACGAGTTAGATCCACGAGAATGATGCACCAATGATATTACATATGAAAAGTGAACATGTTTCTCAATAGGAAATATTTTTTTTATTTTATATAATTTTTTGATATTTTTTTTTAAAAATTGTGCAATATCTCGAGAGCGGATTCTAACATTCTAAAATTTTATAACATTCTAAAATTTATGTTAATCGTTTTTTAGTGAAAAATTACATAAGAAATGTCTATTTGCGTAACTTTATTAAAAGTTTTGACTTTTTGATTATTTTCTCAATATTTCACTTGAATATTTAGGTTGGTTCTGAACATTCGATTGCGTATAAAAACAATAGGCTTCCAATATTCATTAATTGTGATTTTTGTACCAAATCTCATTCGAATCGGTCCATTCGTTCGTCAGTTATCGTCTCCACAGTCTTCCTGACACACACAGACACACACATACACACACACACACACATACATACACACAAACATACTTTCACACACACACACAGACATCTCTTCAAAAATGTTCGATTCGTGATCAGGGATGCTTGAAACGTGCTCTCCCGTCGAAAACACGAATTCGAATTTTCGACCCCGTCACAATACTTTCCTTATACATTATTGTATATAAGGAAAGTAAACATTTAACTGATTACTCACAGCTCAAACTCACCGACATTTCGCTACCTACACATTTATCCTAAATTCGGCGTTTCCGGAGGATGCTGATATTAATATTTAATTTTCAATCGAAGAAATAGCTAAACCAGACATTTAAAATGCTGAAAGGCCACTTAATCTGTTTATAGAGTTAAACTTTGGGCCGCATCTGTTAATTATATGAATATGTGCAGGAGAACGTGGCCTTTTTATTTAATAAACTTGTGAAATTCTAAGCGGAATATCTATAATAAAAGCTGAACAATAGAAAGAAAACAAGCTACTGAAATAAGAAATGGAACAGTATTGCAATGTTAACAATCTGCTTTAATGCTTAATCTAAACTATTTTTACTTTCCCTATATACATGATACACGTTTTAATGCATCCCTGAACTTGAAACGAATGTTTTTGAGGTGATGTCTGTGTGTTTGTGTGTATGTTTGTGTGTGTGTGTGATTGTAAGTGTGTGTGTGTGTTTGTAGGTGTGCGTGTATTTGTAAATGTGTGTGTGTATTTGTAAGTGTGTGTGTGTGTGTGTGTGTGTGTGTGTGTGTGTGTGAAAGCCCCAGGCCGTCCGGCTCGTCCAGAGGACTTGGAGCAACAAAATGGACGACCGGATGTGTGTGTGTGTGTGTATTTGAAAGTATGTGTGTGTATGTGTTTGTGCATATTTGTAAGTGTGTGTGTGTATGTTTGTGTTCATGAGTCTGTGGATGCAATATCTCCCTAATGAATGGATTATTTTTACTTTCCCTATATACAAGGTATAATGTACAGTGAACGTATTGTCATGGGGTCGAAAATTAGAAATTCGAGTTTTCGACAGAAGAGCACGTTTCAAGCATCCCTGAATTTGAAACGAATGTTTTTGAGGTGATGTCTGTGTGTTTCCTTGTGTGTTTGTGTGTGTGTATTGGTAAGTGTGTGCGTGTGCTTTTATAAGTGTGTGTGTTTGTAAGTGTGTTTGTTTGTAGGTGTGTATGTGTTGGTAAGTGTGTGCGTGTGCATTTACAAGTGTGTGTGTTTGTAAATGTGTGTGTGTGTTTGTAAGTGTGTGTGTTTGTAAGTGTGTGCGTGTGTTTGTAAACGTGTGTGTTTGTAGGTGTGTGTGTGTGTGTTGGTAAGTGTGAGCCTCTGAAATGACTGAAACGTTCTTGTTGATGACGCTCCATGACTTTCCCTTAGATACCTCCACAGATTCTTCCTCAATGTTTTTTTACTTTCCTTATATACAGGGTGATTATAATTAAAGTTCCCGGTTTGAAAATGGTCTCAAATAAAAAAGCCCTTGTCAGAATGATTTGAAATTTTGCGTGAACACTCGTGAAGCAATGGGATTTTGTTTGGTGAAGAAAAAAACAGTTGTTCAAAAAATCGCCGCTAGGAGAAAAATTGGAGCTTTACTACACTAGAATACAATACAAAAGTAAAAAACGTTGACTTACTCATTGGCTAATGACGTAATAAATGTTCAATATGCTGACCTTCAAATACTGAATTAAAAGCCGATTTTTCATCATCATATGCATGCAAGTTGCAGAATCTGGGCAACTGAAAATCCACAGGAACTACGCCAGGTGCCTCTTCATTTCCCCAAAGTCACTGTGTGGTGCGGATTTACAGCAGCGTTTATTATCGGGCCTTTCTTTTTTGAGGATGTTGGTCCTCATGGCCCCGTCACCTGTTCTGTCAATGGCCATCGATATGAACGTCTTTTGAAAAGTTACATTACACCCACATTGCAAGAGCGTCAGTGTATCGATAACACTATTTTCATGCAGGATGGGGCTCCACCACATATCGCAAAACCAGTGAAGCGGCTACTTCGCAGTCATTTCGGAGATGACAGAATCATTAGCCGCCATTTTCCTGTAAGATGGCCAGCACCTTCCACTGACCTCAATTCATGTGATTTTTGGCTTTGGGGGCATCTGAAGAATGTGGTGTTTAATGGACACATTATCAATTTAACGGAACTTAAAGCTAGCATCACACATCACATCCACAGCATCTCTACAGAAACACTCATTTCTGTTGTTGAACACGCTATTTTGCGCTTTCAGCTTGTTTCAGAATGTGAAGGACAGCATATTGAATATTTATTACGTCATTAGCCAATGAGTAAGTCAACGTTTATTACTTTTGTATTGCATTCTAGTGTAGTAAAGCGCCAATTATTCTCCTAGCGGCGAATTTTTGAACTACTGTTTTTCTTCACCAAACAAAATTCCATTGCTCCACGAGTGTTCACGTAAAATTTCAAATCATTCTGACCAATACTTTTTATTTGAGACCATTTTCAAACCGGGAACTATAATTATAATCACCCTGTACATAATGTATAAGGAGAGTATTGTGACGGGATCGAAAATTCGAATTCGAGTTTTTGACGGGAGAGCACGGTTCAAGCATCGCTGGTCACGAATCAAACATTTTTGAGGTGATGTCTCTGTGTTTGTGTGTCAGTGAGTCTGTGGGGACGATATCTCACGAATGAATGGAGCGATTCGAATAAAATTTGGTACAAAAATCACAATCCCCGAATACTGGAAGCCTATTGTTTTTAAACCCAATCGAATGTCTAGAATCTGTCTAAATTTTTGAGCGAAATATTGAAAAAATCATCAAAAATCAAAACCTTTAATAAAGTTATGCAAATAGATATTTCTTATGTAATTTTTCCTTAGAAAACGATTAGCCTAAACTTTAGAACGCTAGCATGAACCGTTCTAGATATTGCACATTTTTCAAATAAATTTATCAAAATGTCCTATAAATTAAAAAAATATTAACTGTTAAGAAACATGTTCACTTTTCATATGTAATATCATGCGATAAATTGAGTGACATCATTCTCGTAGATCGAACTCGTTCCATTCACGAGAAAATATACTTTGAGTAATACATTTGTATTTCAACGCCAATAATCATTTATCTGCTGTAAGAATAACTTATTTATCCGTCCATAACGCTTGGCGAGATTTTGGCGACGAATTTAGTGGAATGTCGCCAACTTGGCGACATTTTTAAATGTTGCCAAATTAACGAAAATCTCGCCAAAGAGATAAAAATGATTCGAAATCAATAATAATGACAACTAATTCAAGAAAATTCAATATTTTTGAAAGAATATAGGTATCTACAATAAGAATAACATTTTCTGTAACTTTAAAAGTAGTAAATTCATTGTATTATTTATGGAAAGTCATGTGTTGCCCACATCAGATTTTTTATTTTAAGACAACTGTTTAGACGGCCGGGAAAGAATCGAACTCAAATATAAAGCAAAATATTCACATGAGAAATTGTATGATGATTTAAAAAAAATCTGATATGAGCATTTCCCCGCAGAATCAAGTTCATTTTTTCTTTATTTCATTATTAATTCATTAAATTGAGTTTTATTGCAGTAATGCCGATAATTAATTGATTAATTAATTGCGCATAATTAATTGAAATTACATTAAATTTACACTTTTAATTCAGCTTTCGTTTTAATTTGGTAGCTGGTTTATTCTCGAAACCGGCATAGTAAAAGTGCAATAAAACTAAAATATCTCGAGAACGGCTAGTCCTAGATAATGGGTTTGGTCTTATTCTCTTCATCGCCAAAAATTACATATAAAACAAGCATTTAATCGAGAGCATTTGAGCATGCGTAGTCTTTTATTTTAGATTTTGACGATTTTTGCGGGCCATTTCGTAAAAAAGGCAGGTTTTTTTCCGAATTGTACCAAAATTTAATCAGAAGGGTAACCCACATGTGACTTATCAACCAAATTTTATGAAATTTGGTCAATTAGTTTGAGTTAGAGATGATACATACTTTGCACAGACAAATACACAAACACAGAAACAGGCATACACACTGACAGAAAAACAGACATACACACACATACACAGAGATAGACAGACATACACACAGACATAGAACCAGACATAGACACTGACACATGCCATATTGATATTTGAGGATGTCATAGTGATATATGACGGTTTGAGTGTGAAACACGACATTTTTCATGTCTTCTTGAAATCATTCTCTTTCGGAAGCCATTTTTATTACAAGGTTTTAATTCTGAATGCGTTCGCACTTTTATGCTGAAAGTGTAGGAATTTCGCTCGGGCAGATGTTCCGAAGCTAATTTCTTATTACTTTATTTCATGCACTGAGCTTCGGTTTCATTTCTGCAGGCGATGGCGCGAGGTTTCGCATCGACCGTTTGATGCTGCATTTAAAATTCGTGCAAGGAGTTGAAGGTCGGGGCGACCTATATTACCGTTTTTCACAGTAGTGGGGTCTCTTGGCCCTGAGATTTCTTTGGAGAAGGAGCTCGTAATCTGCGCTCCAAAAATGTTGGACACAAAAGAATTGATGACCCAACGGTCATTTTTGTGTTTCGGATTATAACTTTGATTCAGAAGGAATCTTATAATCCGTGTGGGCCAAGACAATTACTTTTATTCATAATTTCTAAATTTTTTCTTCTTTTTCAGAGGACCCAGGCGAAAACTTAAGATATCGGGATCCGGAAGTAATGAATTATACCTGTGATTACAGAGCTCGAGATCGCGGCTTGCCTGGAATTTTCTCGAAAGAATCTGGTGGATGATTCCTAGTGATTACTCGTCCTGGCTAGCTGGATCTTTATTCAGTCGCTGGATTCGGCTATGTGCTAAGTGAACTCGGCTAATGTGTGGATGATTTGCTTCTTGATCCTTTGAGATCTTGAGTCGAAGTACTCATATCTAAATCTGTGAAAGTGGTCACTTAAAACAGTGATGATGCATTCAAGTATTTAAATTAGTTATGTGGCATATATATTGAAAATATCGAAATTCTTAAAAGACAATTTCTGAATCTAAATTATGGCCAGAATTACGGTTCGATAAAATGAAACCATACTTAATTCACATCAAGAGTAATTTTCTTCACTATTTAAATATATATATAAAATGTCGTGTTTTAGTGCTTCAAGTATTATAGTGTATGCCATTTAAGTACAAAGGCCAAATGTTATTTTGAAATATTTAATACAGAAAATGGCCAGAATTATTTTCTTTGCTGCTTCTTTATTTCCATGAGATATAAATTTATAAATAAAAGAGTTTATTATGATAATTTGACTCATGTTTTCCCAACTTGATCTTCATTGTTATTTTGCTGTGTGCCTGTGTGTCTAGTTTGCATGTTGTAAGCCCGGATCTAGGGGTTATTGCGAAACAACGCTCAAGTAAGTCATTGTTATTATAATATCACATTTCTTTCTGTTTGTGTGATCCTTGGAAGGGGGCTTAATTTCATAATTCCTTTCCGCCCTCCTGTCCCTGGATACACATTCTGGTGTACATAAATAGATCTTTATTTTTCGTCACATGAACTACTATATCGGGTGACTTAGTTATGGCACAGTTCCTGTGTGACATGTGGTGCCGTGACCAGGATTCGAATCTGGGTTATTGCGGTCACAACGCAATGTACTAACCACTATACGATCACGGCTATACTTTCCCTATGCATTACCATGCATTGCTGGGAAAAAAATAAATCAAAGACAATCAAAACAGCCTGCATTTTACGTGTCCTAAATTTAATACAAAACATATCAATATTTAAATTTGAATTCAAGTGATATATTATCTTTAAGTAATCAGTGGAAAAGCTATAAATCGTCGATGCTTAGCAAACTTCTTCCTATGACATCTAAACCTTGTCTAGGCAAACCAGTGATACTAGATTCTTATGATCATTGCGGTATCACTCCTAGTCCCTGCTCCCCGGATATGCATTTTCCTCCCTTCTCACTCACACATCGACTCCTAGCTACTTCCCACTTCTAACTGAATTTCAGCAGAACTCTCAACCAGACTATTACCAGGTCGGTACGCAGCCCTTCTTCTCTCACTCGCGAATGGAAACTTATCCTCTTGCCATACTGGACCGCATACGTTACTTGGCTCGGCAATTGGTCTGCATAATTAAACCAGTCAGAAATTGTTAATATAAAGTCAAACATAAGTTATAACGAAACTGAGGGAAATCATAACCTAAGGTTATCTAGACCTCACATAGTATAGCCAACACATAGTATACACACCAGTGGCGTAGCGTCCATTGAGGCTGATAGCTGAGCCTCCCTAACTTAAAATATAATTTAAAGAATTATTTTAACATACTTTTATTTATTATAATTTTTTAAATAATTTTGCGAAGATATATGTATTACTTAGAAAATTGTTACATTTTACTTGCTTAAAGTGGCACGATTCAAAGTATTTTTCCCAGTAAAACGCATAAAGCTAAAATCATCCAGCCTTCCTCGTCTATAAGGAGAAACATGGCATTAAAACCACTCGTTAAACTCCTAGCTGATTAAATAACGTGGGAAACTAGCTTATAGAAAGGCTTAGCTATTGCTTCCTCATTTTCGACCCTTTATAAACGATCAATGATTGGGTGTGGGGCGTGACGTTTTATCAATGATTTGTAGATGAGGGTATTGCTATACTACTGTTCATACTAGAAGTATTTTTTGAAATATCTATCTATCTAGATTGGCTACTGATAGAGCTTCGATGATAACTGCTGCGGATTCCTCATCTAATGAAGATATGCTGATTTACTAGGGATTTTCATTTTTAACACTTTACAACAAAGTTGAAAAGTGTTTATGACTTTGTTCATTTATTCTGTCTGTCTGTCTGTCTGTTCGTTAGCACGATAACTGCCGTAAAAATGGCTTAATCAAACTGAAATTTTAGTATGTTGTTCAGACGGTCTATAGGACCTATGGGAATATAAATGAATAATATCACTCAATTAGTTTTGGATTGAACCCGGGTTGCAAACATGAAATACATTGAGCCTATGGGACCTAATTTTTCAAACACTTTTTAAGCGGATTTAAAATTCACAAATTCCTTCGAAAATTTTAGGTAATATTCAAATTGTTCCATAAAATATATATAAAAAAATCAGCGAAAGATATTCAGTAGTTTTTTAAATAAAAATTAAAATATTAATAACAACTCTTATATGAAGCGATCACGTGAACATGATATGAAAAGATCACGTGACCCACTTCAAATGTGATATATGGCATCCATCTTGTCTCAAAATCGTAATTTTTAAAGTTCTTTTTAATTCATATTGAGTGTTGTATCCGTTCTAAAACCACTTTATTTTTGCATAAATTCTGTGCACCTACATACAGAAACAACGCAATTACAATATCTTTGAGTTTAAATGCTCATCCAAATTTGATTATTTCTACAACGAAGCCTATTTTTCACCTACGTAAAATGTAAACAGCAAAATATGTTGAATGAGTTGTATTAGAATTGCTGTATTTCTTTACCACAAAATCATTTAGTTCATGGAGTCTGCATAGCTGATATGAATGAAATATTCATTGATTTTACAAAGAGAAGCACGATTATTTTCGATGAAGTTTTACGCAGAGAGTTTAATTACTTGTAGCTCCATGGTCTTAATTTTTAAATAAAATAAATTATTATAATATTGTGATGAATGACATGAATGGAAATTATTTATGAATGAAATGCTGCTTTTACAAAGAGATCCAGGCGTGCTATTTCTTCTATGACGTCATTTGAATGAATTTCAGTTGTTTTCGGTGAAGTTTTCAAATATAATAAATTATCGTAGTACTATGATAATTCTAAAATTATTACCGAGGAATGTATCATATTTTAGAGATGTTTAAACCAGGCAATTTATATTTCAATGCCGTCAATTGAATGAAGTTCATTTTTTTCGATGAAGGTTTACGTTTTCAAATATAATAAATTAATGTAGTATTGTGATAAGTTTTAAAATATTACCGAGGAATGTATTGCAGTTTAGACATGTTTAAATAAGATTGCATTGAAGTTGGAAAGTGTTTCATAATCAATGCTTTAAACATGATTGATCTTTCTTGTTAGTTCCTTGAGATGATAGTTTATGTTGATTTAGTATAGACGGATTTGTCCGGTTTCATGAAATCAAATTTTTTATTGGTTGAACATTTGAAAAAGCCCCACTCCCCGGCCCGGCCGTACACAAAACTTTCTGTTTTACGACCGTTTAAAATCTGAAGTACTAATTTTAAAAATTATTATCGTACCTGAAGCATATATTGGCATAAAAATCTCGAAATCAAAAATTTTCGTGAAAACAATACAAACAATTTCTGTATACTATATTTAAAAGTAAAAAGTAAAAATTTCAGGAAAAAGACCTAAATTTTGTAGGTATATTAAATTTAAATTTTTATAAATAAAAAATTATTTAGTACGTTTCGTACTGAGTCTTTTAGTCTTACGATTCATATGAGAAGAACTCCAGTTATGTGCAAAATATGCCCTGCAATATTATTCAATGGTCGAATATTACTGGAATATATTTATGTATTTTCGGAACCAACTTCATATCAGATTGTTCAAGAGAACAGAGTACTTTCCATTTTATAATAAAATCAATAAAGATATGAAATTTTCAGACAAACTACGAATTTCTGCCGAATTAATATCACTCCAAGAGACAGGAATAACTTCGTTTGTTTAGTGAATCTGGGCATATAAGTTATTGCATAATTTCCTCTTATTATTGCAAATAAAATAAGTCGTTTTTTTAATTAAAAATTGAAATACTAATTACACCCACATTAGTATATGAAGAGATCAGTTGAATCATTACAAAACAAAAAAATCTGATGTGGGCAACACATGAATTTCTTATAATGCAATGAATTTACTACTTTTACAGTTAAAAAAATCTGATGTGGGCAACACATGACTTTCCTTATATAATGTAATGAATTTACTGCTTTTACAGTAAAAAAATAGATTTTCTTATAGTAGATACTAATATTATTTCCAAGATATTGAATTTTCGACAATTAGTCGTCATTTTCATTGATTTAGCACCATTTTTATTCATTTGGCGAGATTTTCATTAATTTGGCAACATTTCAAAAAATTCGCCAAGTTAGCGACATTCCGCCAAATTCGTCGCCAAAATCTCGCCAAGCGTTATGCACTAAGAAAAAAGTTATTCTTACAGTAGATAAATGACTATTGGCGTTTAAATACAAAAGTATTATTCAAAGTATATTTTTTCATGAATGGAACAAGCTAAATCCACGAGAATGATGTCACTCAATTTATCGCAAGGTATTACATATGAAAAGTGAACATGTTTCTCAATAGGAATTTTTTTTTATGTGACTTTTTCCTAATTTTTTTGAAAAATATACAATATCTCGAGAACGGTTCATGTTAGCGTTCTAAAATTTATGCCAATCGTTTTCTAATGAAAAATTACATAAGAAATGTCTATTTGCGTAACTTTATTGGCGGTTTTGATTTTTTGACGATTTTTTCAAAATTTCATTCGAAAATTTAGGGGGGTTCTGAACATTCGATTACGTATAAAAACAATAGCCTTCCAGTGTTTACGAATTGTGATTTTTGTACCAAATTTGGTTCGAATCGGTCCATTCGTTCGTCAGTTATCGTCTCCACAGACTCACTGACACACACACATACTTTCACACACACACACACACACACACACACACACACACACACTCACACACACATACACACACACAGACATCACTTTAAAAATGTTTGATTCGTGATCAGGGATGCTTGAAACGTGCTCTCCCGTCGAAAACTCGAATTCGAATTTTCGACCCCGTCACAATACTTTCCTTATACATTATGTATATAAGGAAAGTAAAAATGGTATTCTTATAGTAGTAGATACTTATATTCTTTCCAAGATATTGAATTTCCTTCAATTAATCGTCATTTTCATTGATTTAGTGTCATTTTAATCAATTTTGCGAGATTTTTGTTAATTTGGCAACAATTAAAAATGTCGCTAAGTTGGCGACATTCCGCCAAATTCGTCGCCAACATCTCGCCAAGCGTTATGGAAGGAGAAATAAGTTATTCTTACAGCAGAAAAATGACTATTGGAGTTCAAGTAAAAAGTATTACTCAAAGTATCTTATTTCATGAATGGAACGATCTAGATCCACGAGAATGATGTCACCCAATTTATCGCATGGTATTACATATGAAAAATGAGCATGTTTCTCAATAGGAAATTTTTTTTTCATTTTATATAACTTTTTAATAATTTTTTTGAAAATGTGCAATATCTCGAGAATGGTTCATGTTAGCGTTCTAAAATTTATGTCAATCATTTTCTAATGAAAAATTACATAAGAAATGTCTATTACTGTAACTTTATTAGCGGTTTTGATTTTTTGACGATTTTTTCAAAATTTCACTCAAAAATTCAGGGGATTCTGAACATTCGAATGCATATAAAAACAATAGGCTTCCAATGTTTACGGATTGGGATTTTTGTACCAAATTTCGTTCGAATCGGTCCATTCGTTCGTCAGTTATCGTCTCCACAGACTCCCTGACACCCCCCACACACACATACACACACACATATACACACACACACACTTTCACACACACACACACACATACACACACACACACAGACACCACTTCAAAAATGTTTGATTCGTGATCAGGGATGCTAGAAACGTGCTCTCCAGTCGAGAACCCGAATTCGAATTTTCGACCCCGTCACAATACTTTCCTTATACATTACTGTATATAAGGAAAGCAATAACGGTCCCAATAACATAACTTTGAAATACGATTTCAACTGTATGTTATGTGTAAAATAATTATTTAATATCAATTTAACTATAAAAAGTTATTTTTTTCATTTAACCATTTAAATGAGAGAAAAAGTTTTCTCCTAAAAATCGTTTTTAACACTATCCAACATTGCTGTAACGTGTTTATGACTTATTACGTGTTTATTATGTCCGTCTGTCTGTCCGTTCGGCCGATAACTGCAAATAACTGTAAAAATGACTTTATCAAAATGCAATTTTAACATGTTGTTTATACAGTCTGTTGTACAAATGGGAATGTAAAAGAATAATATCGCTCAATTAGTTTCGGATTTAACCCGTGTTGAAAAAAAAATACATTGAACCCTATATTGTTCCTAATTTTTCAAACATTTTTTAAGCGAAGTTAAAATTCACAAATTACTTCGAAAATTTTAGGAAATTTTCAAATTATCCCATAAAATACATAAAAGTTTGAGCAAAATATGTTCGGTAGTTTTTAAAATAAAAATTAAAGTAATAATGGCACCCATATTATAAAGAGATCAATTGATAAAATGTGACATCCATCTTTTTCTCCCAGTGTAAAAATCGTGATTTTTATTCTTTTAAATTTATAATCAGTGTTGCATCCGTCCTGAAACCGCTATATTTAGGCGTATTTTCTCTGCATCTGTATTCTGCCCCAACGAAATTACAATATTTTTGAGTTTAAATGATCATCAAACTTTGATGAACTAATTTTAATGGCTGCAGAATGTAAACAAGTGATTGTAAGATGAATTGTTTAAGACTTGCTCAATTGTTTTTAACCAAAATTATTTAGCTCTGGAATCTGGAACAAAAGTGATATGAATGAAATAGTCATTGCTTTTACATAGAGAACCAGACGATTTATATGAACAATACTTATATGACGTCATTTGAATAAAATTCTTTTTTTTTCGATAAAGTTTAAAGTTTTCAAATATCATAAATTATTGTAGTACTGTGATAATTTAAAATATATCAGCTCTGAGTGTATCGCATTTTAGAGACGTTTAAATAAAATTGCATTTCAGTTGGAAAGTGGTTCATAATCAATGATTTATACATGATTGATTTTTCTTACTGGCTGATCTCGACATACCCGAATCCAATTTCAAATAGGCTTTTATTTTCCTTTCTGCAAATTTAGCAAAGCTTGCAAGAAAAAATTTGAAAAATATTTAACGTTACTCCAATTGATCATAATTATAGCATGCTACTCATCACTTTAAAAGGCTTAAAAATTATTCCGATTGATATCAAGTTTAACAATGTACTCCCACGGGGGAGGAAGGCTGTGATACTTTGAAGAATACAAAAATTATATTGCGGCTATTTTTCATCACAATGATTGAAATTGTTAAGTGTCATAACCATTAAGCCATAAATAACCCCTTAATCATAACCCCCTCATCACCATAAATAACCCCTTAATTAACCCCCCATCACCATAATGTTTTTCATGACCATAATTAACCCCCTCATCACCATAAATAACCCCTTAGCATAATCATGTCAAATTTTGCCCTATGCTGTCATGTCATGAAAATATAAAATGTTGAATAAATTACGAAGTTGTCGCTCGAATTAAAAAAAATATCTATCTATTTCTAGATTTTAATGACGAATTTTGTGAAAATCCAATAATATTTGTGGCAGCTATTGTTTACGCTAAGAATCGACTACAAACAGATTTTAAACGTGTGAGACCAGAAATAGATCTCACACCAGAAATAGATCTCGCTTCAGACGAAACGACGCCAGTGTTTACAACACTATGACCCGAGAAGTCAAATTAGGCCATAAACTTACAGACTGAAGTTTAGCCATGAGAGTGGTTAAAAAGAATAACAAATTAGGAAAGATGTCTGTGCGCAGTGCCCAAGGTCAGTCAATCAGAGCCAAAGAGGTGTGTCAGGCCTCAGGCAAAAAGAGGCGACAACCACGGGATGATATTTACACAACTTTTATGAGAATATGAGTCAGCAGTAATGAAACAAGTGATGAGGTAGTTAGCAAAGTAAGAAGTAAGAGTGAGGTTCTCTACGATAGTACGGAGGCAATACAGATGAGAAGTCATAATAACCTCTACAGAGTCCAGAGGCAAATGTGAAACGACAATGTCCTGATTACAGGTTCCATAAATGTTCAAGAATACAATGAGCAGATGCAGTACGCGCAAGGAACCCAGCACTTCGAGTTAAGGCCAGTACAATATACTCAGATACAAGAAATGTGGTCAATGACTGAGCAGAAAATGAAGGTATGTGCCCATTTATGATTGTTGAAGGTCTTAGATACAATTTAGGCATTTTTAAGCCATGGTCTCACATTGTCTCCCTCCGCCGCAAGAATATTAATGATTATTGTAACTAATTTAATAATTAAGAGAATATTAATAATAAATGATTTTATGTTAAGTTAAAATGGTGCAATTAATTATAGTCATATTAATTAATATTCTATTCCAGGGTAAATAAAAATAAAATAGGCTAAAGATAAAATAGGTGGGTAATAGCGGCACAAGGCAATGTTACACGAATACGATAATTTACGGCCATGTTCTAAGAGTAATTAATTATGTTTCTTAAAGGTTACTTTAAAGATGAATATGTTTTTACTGCGCCTAAAACCGAACGGACAAACAGACACTATTCTTAAAGTAGTCAAAACGTGTTCAGGAGGTACTAAAATATATATTGGCATCAAAATATCTGAAAATTTTCGAGAAAACATTACTTTATACTGTATTCTAAAAAGTAGTAGAAAGTAAAATTTTAGAAATAAGAAATACTTTGTAGGTACATTTAATTTAACTGTTTATAAGTTAAAAATATTCGTAGTTGTGAGACCAGGATTCACGTAGACAGGTTTATATGTGGATTTATGATATCTAGCAGGCCAGACAATGGCACCAGACTGGAATATGTCAATGTATTGCAGCTCTGACCCGAGAGGTCAGCAATGCCATAAATAAGGGGGCCAATGATTCACAATCGTTTAACGACAACAAGAAGGTATGTTCTCAATAACATATATAAAAAGGTCATAGTCAGTTTAGGAATGTTTGCATGCCTGGTCTCACATGTTCATTCTCCTCCGTAAATATATAAGTATAATTGTTGAAACCTAATTATGTTTATAAGGTACTTAATAAATATATATTTTAAAGTTAAAATGGGTAAAGTTAATTGTGTGGTATTATGTTAATCGATTTTATTCAAGGAATCCGTACTAAAGGTATTAATGGTGGGTTATTAGCGGCATTTTAATATATCAACGCAATGTGTTTAGCTGACTTCAATAATGTATTTTGTTCTTGCGCTACAATAGTTTATTTTATCTACCGCGACTCATGTGAAAACTTCTGTTATGTGGGAAATATGTCCGCCAATATTCTTCAATGGTCGAATAATACGGGGAAAATGTATGAAATATGTCCGCCAATATTCATCAATGGTCGAATAATACAGGAAAAATTCCATGTATTATCGGGATTCATTTCATATCAGATTGTTTGCGAGAGCAGAATATGTTCCATTTCTCGATGAAAGTAATAAAGTTAGAATATTCTCAGACAAAATATGAATTATTGCCGAAAGCTGGGCCAGTATTACTTGGACCGACTGGAATAACTTCGCTTGTTTCCTGAATCGAGGAATGTCAGCTGGGTATATAAATCCTGGAAACATTTCCATCTTGTTATCGCAAGTAAAATAAAGTTCACTGTAACGTAAATTTGAATTACAATTTCAGCTGTATTTTATGCGTAAAATGCATATGTAACAACAATTAAACTATCAAAAGTAATTTATTTCCCATACTATAAGAAATTAGTATAGAGAAAGTATGGTTTTCATGAAAATTTTCGATATCGAGATTTTCATGCCAGTATATACTTGAGGACCTGTTTATCAGGTTTTGCCTAGTTTTAGTGATGTCGTCTGCCGTCTGTCTGAAAACATTGCTTGGTAATCTTCAGCATCCGGAATGTATATGCATATCAGCATCTATCGGAATGTATATGCGTATCAGCATCTATGAGAATGTACATGCATATCCGCATCTATCGGAATGTATATGCATATCAGCATCTATCGGAATATATATGCATGTCGGTATCTATCGGAATGTACAGTGAAACCTATATAAGTTGGACACTCACGGTTCCCCCTAAAAGTGTCCAACTTAGACAGGTGTCCAACATATACAGTGTGATGAAATTTTATTTCTTCCTTCAATAAAGCATTTCAAAATAATTTCCTTTTAACATATATAAAATACTAATGAGCCAATGGTTTTAATTAAATATTGTAATTACTGTTACAAAATATTTATGTATGTACGTACATACTTAAAATATGAATCAAGGAATTTGCATACACCTACTGTTATATGTAATATTTAACGGTTACTCACATGCTGTATTTGAATTCATTGGATCAAATTGATGCAGTAATCCATTTCTATTGTTTAGAAAAGTACTCTGTCAGAAAAGTTTGTTTTTTTCTGATTCCAGATGTCCATTGTATTTCTATTTTACTGTGCAGATTAAACACAGCCTTAATGTGTTCTGGCGTATTTTGCATAAAAGCATACAGTTCTAATTTTTTGACACATTGCATTGCACTTTCGTGTGTAGGCAGTTCTACATCTGTTTTTTCCTCGTCCTCCGAAGAAAACCTGTCATAATCACTTTTGCTCGAAATAGCAACAAATGGAGATTCAATATCATGGGTTTCAAGATTTTGACAGATGCAAAATTTTGACAAGTATCGGATAAATCTGTTCTGTACGTTTCAGGAAGGCACTTTATTTCTTCATCCAGTGACTCCAATTTGAAACAGTCTGTCACTTGGCATGCAGAAGAGATGGGATCACATAGAAATCCCGCATACTTGAAACACTTAACAATCGTGTTTTCTGATAGATTTTTCCATGCTTCATAAATGCATCGGACTGCGTCTAAGACTGTCACTTCTTTGACAAATTTTGCCACATTCTCACAATGTTCTGCAGCCTGGAAAATTCTGGAAATGGTTAACTTACAAAGGTTTTAAGCTATGCTTTGTGACAAATTCTACCTAATTACCTGGTCAACATACAAGTTAGACAGGTGGTCAACTTATAAAGAGTTCACTGAATGTTAAAGTAATTAAGCCATTCCGTTCGTGGTCAATTAGGTCAACTTAGACAGGTGGTCAACTTACGAAGGTGGTCAACTTCACAGGTTGCTCTGTATATGCATATAAGCATCCATCGGAATGTACTGCATATCAGCATGTATCGAAATTGTTCCTAGGTAATGCTGATATCGAATTTACAACGAATCTCAATATTTTACATGAAATATTTATCAGATAATGCTGCTCGGATACATTTTAGGTTGCATTTGATTTATCGATTCATATTCCTTTAGGATTTGAAAGAAAAAAATCTCTAACATTTTTGTTTTTACCGCCAGTTTTTGCCAATATTTAAATTTTGCGGTCTCACCAGGTTTTAAAATCACATCAAAATGCTAATTTTGAGGAACATCGATGCTTTCGCAAAGTATTTCGAAAGGAATCTTTCGATTTGTCTTCTTTCCTTTCTAACATTATTTAGAGTTTTACTTTCTAAAATTCCTTGCACGGCAGTCATATCTTAAAAGATCTGACGTGGGCAGAACATGACTTTCCCTACATTATGCGCTAACTTTACTTTTTTCACATCGAAATAAAGATGTACAAGATCCTCTGTATAATATTTTTGACGTTGAATTATACATTTGATGCCATTTAGGAAGACACTATGTAAAACTATTTCGAAGTACTCAATTAAATCATACTTCGTGCAACTGTAAAGTGATAATTATACATATTGATAGCATTCTCAATAAGCATTGTAGTCCATAGTAAGTATTTTAATAATAAATACATCAATTTGGCGTCATTTTCTTTAATGAAGAGTTATTTTATCAATTTTGCTCTATTTTCGCCAATCTGTGGTGAAAGATAGCCAAGTTGGTGATATTTCGTTAAATTAGCCACAAATTTCACCAAATGTATCGCTAAGCGTTCCAGATAAACAATGAGATAAGCCTTTCTTATATATAAGTGTATATACGTGACTATTGGTGAATTATTTGGCGTCAAATGTTACCCAACATATCATCTCCCGTGAATGAAATAATTTAGATTCCCGAGAATGATGTTAACAAATTTATCGCATAATAGTGCATGTAGAAAATGAAATTATTTCCCAATAATTAATACTTTAAAAATAGTATGGGACTTTTCATAAATGTATTTGGAAAATGTGCAATATCTCAAGAATGGTTCATGCTAGGGTTCTAAAGTTCATGTCATTCGTTATCTAATTAAAATTATATGCATGACATCAAAAGCATTTGGTTAGAGTTCAGGGGTGCTTGAAACGTGCTTTTCCTTGAACTCAAAAATTCGAGTTCGTAATTTCGACTCCGTCACAATACTTTTTTCTATGCATTGTGTTATGTATGTAGAGAAGGTATAAATACATTCCCCTTCCAAAAATAAGCACAAAAGTAAAAGTTAGGCACATATCAGAAACGATTGTAACGATTTATTCCAAATTTTACAATAGCATAGAATAGGACTCTGCCTATTATTTGTATAAAAAGAAGAGTTTCGACTGTATATTTACACATTAAAAAGAAATAGAAGAAACTGGAGTAAAAGGCAGATCATTGTTTTGAATATGAAATGTCTGTCAATAAGGAATATTACCTCCTCTCACACTAATGCAGACTTGGCGACGGTGATTCATGCCACCGATTAAGTGCTCATTGAGGTTCGAAAGCAGTAATAGCCACTCTTGTATGAAATCACGTTGGAGCTCTTGGGCAATGTTTGGAAGGGCTTATCGAGAAGCTACAGCTCTCCCTAGAACATCCCATATAGTCTCTATTTATGTCTGTGGAATAAGCTGGCCACTCCATTCTCTGGATTCCCTCAGCCATCAGTTAAGCGCTTACTATACGATCTCTATGTGGCCGGGCACTGTCGTCCATAAGAACAAACTCAGAACCTATTGCATACGTATAAGGGAGAACATAGGGATCAAGGACTTCGTCACGATATCTTTGGCCAGTCACAGTGTCGTTGAGGAAGAATTGGAGGCCAGTACATCCGCCGAAGGAAATCTCAGCCCATTCAAGGATACCGCCACTAGAAAATGAGTGGCGGTGGATGATGTTAATCGTTTGATATTGTGTACCAACCTCTCCCCACACAAAAATCCGTCAATTGTCGGACTGCAAAGCGAATCTTGGCTCATCGGTGAATAGGACATTGCTCCAATCGTCTATGGTCTAACTGATGTGTTCCTGACACCATTGGAGACGGGCTGTCCTGTGCCTTGCAGACAATGGAACACAAATGCTTGGCCTTAGAGCAGAAAAGTCATGTGCGTTCAATCTTCTCCTCACATTTGTACACCTGCACATACCTACCTGAAATGGAGCTAGAACGTAAAGCAGGTGCTGTTGCTTGCTTGTTGCGTCTGGCCAATAACGCTAAGTAGCGGTCATCGGAAGATGTTGCAACTCCAGGATGACCCTAGCCTAGCATTCTGTTTATTGTTGCGCTGTTTGGGATTTGGGTCCATAAGCGCGAAATCACAAAATTTTGGGCTCTGAAGAAATCAGCAACTTCTCCAATAGATTGGACAGATTGCAACCTGTCCACTGCTCGTCATAGCTGACCGTCATCTAAAAGCCTTCTTTAGAACGTATCGAATGGGACATTATCGGCTATTTCAGATTTTCATCCTAATGTTCGCAGTAGAAGTAAGGAAGCACGGAAAGAAACACCTGCTTTTACCAAGATGCTGATTTACGTATTTGGCACTAAGCCAAATTGCTATTATGTGCGTGTTTCTATATTTGCATATTGTACTCAAGGTTCACAGTAAGTTTCGTCCAATGAAATTCATTCGTTCGCTCGTGTTCTGAGAATTTTTTCATTTCGTGCTTATTCTCAGCACTCTTTGATGAACTTAAAGTACACTCCACTCCAAAGGGGGGGGGTGTATTTTAAATTCATTAAAGAATCCGGTTTCTAAATTTTACACGAGATTTTATTTTCTATAATAAAAATATTGGCCTTTACAATTGGAGTCAATAAGGTGTATTTCCAAGAAAAGCACTGTGCTTCAATAAAAACTTCGACTTTTACGATAGTTCTGTGTAATGTCCAAATTTAATATTTCGCAACAAAAAGTTTTTTGGGTACGATCCTCAAAATATGTCATCGTTAAGTCTTGAGTCTTGGCTCTAGAAAACTTTTTCTTTTGTTGTAATTTGATTTTTTAATTCGTTACAATTAAATTAAGGATTCAATATTTTTCACTTCAAAGCGACGTTTAGTTGATATTGATACTTTCTCCAAAAATAACTATTGAAGATATGGTCTTCAAAATATGGCATCGTAAACTCTCTTATCTCTAAAAAACACCAGCTCATTTTGTTGTGACTTTATTTGTTAATTTTTTAGAATTAAATTGAGGATTCAATAACTTTCATCCGGAAAGTATCTGTCTGTCTTTCCGCACACAATTGGATCGTAACGAATTCCTATTACTGGAATTTTCTTTTCATATTTTTATATTTTTGTTTGTTATTTTTATTTTTGGTGGAGGAGGCAATCGTGGTAGAAGGGGGCGGGACCAACGGATTTTGATATCTTCGTTTTAAAAAAATAATTATTAAGCGACACTTACTTCGACTTTATTACTATTTTCATGTTATTATTATTACTCTGGCCATTCAGCTCACCTCAAGGATGCAGAGCTGTTACATGGGACGGCCGAGAATACACAGAAAAACAATACAGAAAACACACAAACAAGTCAATACACCTAAACAATACATGCACAGATATACATAGAAAATATACGTAGAAATGCAATATGTATAAGCCAATGAAACAGGATTATAATTTTTACGTTGTGTTTTCTACTCTGCAATTGGCCCATACGACATGCTCACGCTGAGCTTGAACCCACTTCTGTTTTGCTTTGCAACTTTTGCACTCGTGAAAAGGGGCGGAGAGGGCAAAAGAAGGGGGCTGTGAGAGGGGGGGGCAGGAGACAGCGGGTGCACAATTTGCTAAATAACTGCTGCTATAAAAACTGGTTGCTATATATAGTAACCGCCTGTGGTCAAAGCCCCCTAATACTAGTTTAAAAACCGAAAGTAAATTCCTTATGTAATAAAATCATTTTTACAATTTTTAACACTATACAACAAAGTTGAAAAGTGTTTATGACTTTATTCATTCTGTCTGTCTGTCTGTCTGTCCGTTAGCACGATAACTGCCGTAAAAATGACTTAAACAAAAATTTAAGTATGTTGTTCAGACGGTCTGTAGAACCCATGGGAATATAAATGAATATTATCACCCAATTAGTTTTCGATTGAACACGGGTTGAAAAAATGAAATACATTGAACCCTATGGAACCTAATTTTTCAAACATTTTTTAAGCGGATTTAAAATTCACAAATTGCTTCGAAAATTTTAGGTAACATTCAAATTATTCCACAAAATATATAAAAAAAATTACAGCAAAATATATTCAGTAGTTTTTAAACAAAAATTAAAATACTAATTACACCTCTTATATGAAGCCATCACATGACCATGATATGAAAAGATCACGTGACCCACTTCAAAATGAAATATGGCATCCATCTTGTCTCAAAATCATGATTTTTAAAGTTCTCTTTAATTTGTATTGAGTGTTGTATCCGTCCTAAAACCGCTTTATTTTTGCTTAAATTCTCTGCATCTACATACTGAAAAAACACAATTGCAATATATTTGAGTTTAAATGATCATCCAGATTTGATTATTTCTACAACGAAGTCTATTTTTCACTTATGTAAAATGTGAACAACAAAATATGTGGAATGAGTTGTATGAGAATTGCTGCATTTTTTTAACGCAAAACTATTTAGCTCATGGAGTCTGCATAGCTGATATGAATGAAATATTCATTGATTTTACAGACAGAAGGACGATTTTTTTCAATGAAGTTTTAAGCATAGAGTTTAATCACTTGTAGCTTAAGTTTTTAAATAAAATAAATTATTTTAGTACTGTGATGAATAAAATGAATTGCAAAATGCTTATGAATGAAATGCTGCTTTTACAGAGAGAGCCAGGCGTGTTATTTTTTCTATGACGTCATTTGAATGAATTTCAGTTGTTTTTGGTGAAGTTTTCAAATATAATAAATTATTGCAGTATTATGATAATTTTAAAAATATTACCGAGGAATGTATCGCATTTCAGAGATGTTTAAACCAGACAATTTATATTTCAATGCCGTCATTTGAATGAAGTTCATTTTTTTCGATGGAGGTTTAAGTTTTCAAATATAATAAATTAATGTAGTATTGTGATAAGTTTTAAAATATTACCGAGGAATGTATTGCATTTTAGAGATGTTTAAATAAAATTGCATTGAAGTAGGAAAGTGTTTCATAATCAATGTTTTAAGCATGATTGATCTTTCTTGTTATAGTTACAGGGGGTCTAAGACTAATTTTTCTTTTAAAATTAATATATTTGAGTGATTTTAGTGAATGAAATGACACTTTGTAGATTTTCGGGTCACTAAGGGGTTCATGACTCTAGAAGACCTCTTTGCGGAGATAATGATTTGTTTTATTTCCATTTTCCCTTTTCCTCGCGATTTTGGAATGAAAATGCTCTTGGTTATAAACTTATATATATATATATATATATATATATATATATATATATATATTAATTTATTATTAGCAATTAAAACTGTGCACATTTAATTTTTAGATTCTTTTCTGCAGGTGCATTATTCTGTAAATAAATGGAATGACATACGTTTATCCGGTTCCCGTTAGATCACTGAAGTTAAGCAGCGAATCGGTAATGAAATAAAAAATGTTAAATTTCCATATTTAATCCTCATTCCAAAGATGCATAAAGAGCCTGTAAAATTCCGTACAGTTACCGTAGGCTGTGGATCATATCTTACAATAGCTAATAAACGACTATTGAACATCCTCAAGTTTGTGATGGAAAATATAAAAAAACAGAATCATGTCATGATCAAAAATGGAATAGAAATTATCGATCGATTAAAACATTGTAATAAAGATATATGTTTTAAAAGCTTTGATTTCCGCTACCTATTTAACAACATTGATTTATCTAATTTATACTCAATCTTGAAAAAATTATATGAAGAATTTAATTTGAAGGATTTTATTACTTATCGAAGATACCTTGACCTTATTGAACTAGTATTAAAAGAAAATATTCTATATAACGGAAAAAATTATTACCGACAAATAAAGGGAATTCCAATGGGAGGAGCCTGCTCATCAATCTTGGCTGATATTTACCTCACAACATATGAAAAAGGAACCCATATTTTGTCTGAGATACCATATTTCCGGTTTGTTGACGATGTGCTATTGGGGTGTTATGAAGCCACCACCAATTTCGATTTCACTTTTTACCCACCGGAATTGGAATTAATAGAAAATTGTAAAGAAGAAAATGAAGCGGTAAATTTTCTGGACATCTCAATAAAAAAACATGGATTATATGGTCATTATACAACGTTATATGACAAAAGAGAATTATATAAAATTAAGATCAATCATCTCATCGATTGGAAAACAAATCTTACCAAAAATATTTTCAGAAATATCATACTCGGACACTTCAAGAGAAATCAAATTTACAACACGTTTAAAAAAGATTGCAATAATAGCAATATAAAAATCATAAAAGAGGCTTTATATAAACATTATCCTTTATATTTCTTAAAGGATTGTTATAGATCGATTTTCAAGGATCAGGTAGATTTTGACAGTTTACTTCTTCAATCTGCAAGTAAATAAAGTTTATGCGTACCTGCTAAGATTGCACGCATGCGTAAGATGAACATATATAAGATAGCGAGTTGGGCAGGATTCACTTTTGGTCCAGTTTCCTTCTGTTTGGTTGGTCTTGTTCTTCCGTATTCGGGTGCCTTCGTATTAGCACGCAATGGGGACCAACCTTTGCTTTGTATTGGTACCGTGAGCGTTTGCCTAGGCTGGAAAAGCAGCTTTAAACGGGAGGGGGAGTCGCAATCCTCCCCAACCATTATATGCAAAGCATTTGGTTATCCCAAGTTCCTTTAATTCTTCTTTTTCTTGGATTACATTCTGCTTCGGAGTATAGAGCGGCTTGGCGCCTTTTCCTGAGTAGTGCCTTTGATTTTTGTGGATATGCATAGGAATTCTATTTGAATTTGTTTACTGGCTTTTATATGATATATATATATATATATATATATATATATATATATATATATATATATATATATATATATATATATATATATATATATATATATATATTAATTTATTATTAGCAATTAAAACTGTGCACGTTTTATTTTTAGATTCTTTTCTGCAGGTGCATTATTCTGTAAATAAATGGAATGACATACGTTTATCCGGTTCCCGTTAGATCACTGAAGTTAAGCAGCATCGGGAGCGGATAGTACTTGGGTGGGTGACCAACTGGGAACACCGTGTGCTGTTGGCTCATTTAAGTCGACGTGGTGGCCGAACGGTCAAGGTGAGTGCTTCCAGCGATCGATCGGCCGCCACGTTGTGGGTTCGAGTCCTCCCACGTAAGACATATATGTTGTGTGTTGTAGGCGCAGTGTGTTCCACCCCCCCCCCCTCAGGTGCGGCTGGGGCAACGTCCTAGGACGGCAAAATGGTTCACGATTTCGGCCGTACATAGGGTAAACGACGTAAGTCGTCGTAGAGTCTAGTGCTAGAGTCTAGTGCCTGTCCATTGGAAAAAATATATATATATACGTTTATTGTCAAAGCAGCTTGGTGGTCATTGTTGTAACATCTTATTTTTTATAAAGTTTAAACGTAATGTTGCAAACAAATATATTAAATATTTAACTTCCGGATTTTTTTAAATATTCATCACAAATGATATAAAATGCTAGACCCATCAAAATATGTTTGGACCAAAGTCTAGTGTTATATCTCATAATGGCGCCTAGGGAGCAAAGTTATTTACATCCTACATTATAGTAATAACCCAAGCCATTACTGTGTTATACCAGTAATGTTGTGGCATTATATGCCACGTAAGGAAACATAGCAAACGGCATTGATGTTGCCCAGCCGCCTGGAAATATTGCACAGCGATAGTGCCAAAAAAGCGCATCGACATGTTTAGCGATATGAAGGTTATAAGAACGCAGCTTTAGACTTAGGGCCGGGTCTAAAACCTGAATCGCCTTTGGTTGGACTTTGGTCCGATCAAGTAGCTCGAGGAAGGTGGAAGGGCTTCTAAAATTTTTTTTATGGTATCTATTATCTATCGGGATCAAATGATATGACGTCATCTGAAATGCTAAATTTGTCACTGTCTGATATAAATATTCCTGTAATTTGATGTGAAACTGAAGCATCTTAGACGCGCGGTAGAGTAAATCTTGAAAGAAATGTGACTTAGATGAAATATAATAGGAAGTATGTTACGAATGTGACATTATCTTGTCACAAATCAAGCAATTGTAAGACGATTTGTATAAAAATTGCTGATTTTTAATCACTTAAAATTGTTTACCTCTGGAGTCAGAAATATAAGTGATATGAATGATTTTCCATAGAGAAGCAAACAATTTATAGCATTTATAGCCTTTTTTGATGAAGTTTGAAGTTTCCAAGTATAATAAATTATTGTAGTACAGTGATAATTAAAAATAATGTGACTGCTGAATGTATTGCATTTCAGAGACCTTTAAATAAAATTGCATTGCAGTTGGAAAGTGTTTCATAATCAATGCTTTATGCACGATTGATCTTTCTTGTTTTTTAAATAACACTAAATAATGTATATACAATTGTCTATAAAATAAAGAAATTTTGGTTCAATTTGACATTTTATTGGCCTTAAATAAATATAATGTATTTATAACAAATAATTTACTTTATAACAAATTCATTCACAGTCGTCCCTGGTTTAAATGTAAAAAAATCCCCAAACTGTTCATTTAATACCAAGAACAAATTACATTACAAACCTCAAAATATATACAGTAATATCAAATGAATAATGATACTTTCTTGGGGAAATTAAATGTAAATATAACTGAAATAAAAACTTTTCATTGATTAAAAGGTTCTTTTTTTATTTTACACAATGGTGTCCGAATTTTTACACAAACACATTTGAACATTTCCTTTTAATTCATTAGCTAATTCGAAAGAAAAACAGAAAACTTATACATCAGTGGTCTTCAGGTGCAACTGATCTGAGTGTTGTATATAGTTCTTTTATTCGGAATAAATTTCTATATATTTTTTTAAATCATTGGCACTTTTATCTACAATTTAATTAACTGAATTTTGCTTGTTTCATCATAGCTAAAAAATAACGACAATCCAGAATTATTTTCAATCAAAAAGTACATCAAATAGAAAGTTTTACTTCCTATACATCAATTTTACTTTCCATTACAGCATACATTAAGTTTTACTTTCTTATAGTATGTAAGATATTACAAAGTAAGTATTTTTTCACGAAAATTTTTGAATTCGAGATTTTGATGCCAATATATGTTTTAAAATCTCGTGAACACGTTTTGACTATGTTTGGAGTGATGTCAGACAGTCTAGTCTGTCTCTCTCTGTATGTATGTGGTCTACTTCTTGTGTGCACAAAAGCGGCCACTATAATATTAATGGATTTTCACGAAACTCTATATCCGGCGTTATTATAAAAAATCTAGAACTCCATAGAATTTTTAATTCGATCAAAAACCTTGATAATTATTCGAAAATTTATATTTTTTAATATGGCAGCATACGTTTTTATTTTCTCATGTTATTGAATATGATGCAACTATATATATGTTACTATCTATATATACCAATTGCCAAATGTCCGTCTGTTTGTCTGTCACTCTTTTTTTAGGCACTTCCTGAATAGATAGAGACTTGAAATTTGGTATATGGGCAAATCATCTGATAGAAAACCCAATATGAATGGAGTTTCCTTTTTAAATGTTCATTTAAGGGGGTGGGTACTCCACACAAAAATATTCGAAAGATAAAATGATAAAAAAGAGCATGCTTCGCGATGAGATAGAGACTTTAAATTTTGTGTGCGGGTAGATTGTTGGAAAGGAAGAAAGTGTGCAATTTCAGTGTTCCAGCATTTGCTACTGTAGGGGGTTCTCCATATTAAAATATTCGATTTGACGAGCAAATGAAAAACGCCTCCTTTACAACGTGATAGCGGCTTGAAATTTGGTATATGGGTAAATCGCTTGATAAAAAACAATACAGTTTTTCAAAAATGTTTATTTATTGGTGTGCTCGACAGTAAAACTTTCGAAAGGGGAAATGATAAAATTGCATTCTTTGGGATCAGATAGAGACTTTAAATTAGTGTACGGGTAGATAGTTTGAAAAGAAGAAATGCACATTTTAAGTTTTCCAACATTTTCTTCTTTAGGGGGTTCTGCACATCAAAATATTCGATTCGTCGAATAAATGTGAAGCATGAATTATTCGAAAATTTACATTATTCGGGGGTTGTCTATTGCGAGACCGTTGATTTTCAACGGGTATTCGGCTAGTATATATGCTATTTTTCAAGAAATGGAGGAAAAAATATTCCTTTTAAAATTTCAGTCTCTGAAAATCATTAAAATTTTCACATTCCCATACTATATTTTTATATATTTTTAAACTATAGATAAAGTATTGTTTACTCGAAGATTTTCGATTACGAAAGAATATTTTTGATATCGAAGGAATATAAGTATCTACTATAAGAATAACATTTTTTTAAACTGCAAAACTTGTAAATTCGTTGCATTATATAAGGAAAGTCATGTGTTGCCCACATCAGATTTTTTAGACTGGAGTACGGGAAAGAAATTTTAATAAATACTCATGTAGATGCAGCAATTTTAGCGTAATGGTGAAAAAGTTCATATCCCAAATTACCAACATGGACTTTGACCCAAGAAATCTGTATTAAATGCTTTTAAGTAATACTTTTATTTTAATATTTTTAATTTAATTGGATTTGAGATAGATCGAGGAGTAAAAATGGAGGGTAGGCTGTCAGACTAAATATTGACATTTAAGTTATTTTCGACAGCCCAATCAACCTATATGCAATGGCAGTAGTTTCATCCTGAAAAACTGTAGCAACCAACTAAAGGATAAAGACTTCTGTAACAGACTTTGCATCAAGTCTGTTACAGAAGGCCTCATCCAATTCATCATGTGTAAAAATGAAAATGGCAGCACCAACGTTTGCATCAATTTAGAACCGTCTGTACAGATTTTATAAATAGAGCTAATATTATCAGAACAATTTGGAAAAGAAATAGTACGGTTTGATGGTAAAATATAAGAGATTGGGTTATAGAAGTCAATTGGGAAGAGGAGTTACGTTTGAGCCAGAAAATGATTCTATTCTATGTTTCCTGGAAATAAATTTATTATATAAAAGTTTAATAACATAGCGTACATATGTGGAATACTGAAAACAGAGAAAGCGGTATTACAGAGGAATAACGGTAACCGAGCGAAATTTTAAGTAAAAATGTTCTCTGAAGATAAAAAAGTGATTTACTTGATCAGAGTTTAAAATATTTTCTCAAACACCAGAACCATATATAATAATTTTTCCATAACAATCTGATTCCAAACATTAAAAAAACCTCTAATAATGGCCAATTATTCCCCGCAATCGTCCCAAAATTAAAACAAAATTTATAACATTTTACTTTTATGTAATATGTATGTAGGCGTCAAGAGAGTTGTTTATCATCCATAATTAATTCTAAAACTTTGATGTGGGCAGCACATGACTTTCCTTATATAATGCAATGAATTTACTTCTTTAACGGAGAAAAAGTGATGAAAACATCCACGGTACAGTGTTTGTAACGTTAATTTGTACATTTGGCGCTTTTCCGGATGACAACATGTAAAACTATTTCGTACCCAATTAACTTATACTTTACGCAACTCTAAATTAATAATTACCAATATATATATCCTCAATAAACAATATAGTTCATATAGTTAAATATTTTAATAATAAATGCATCAATTAGGCATCATTTTCATTAATTTGGTTTCATTTTGACGATATTTTCGTGAATGTGGGGCCAAATATCGCCAAGTTGGAGATATTTAGAAGAGCATTTTTTTATATCAAAAGGACAGCCATCATTAGAGGGAAATAAAATTTGAAAAATATAATAATTCAATCCTGTTTGGCGTCGTTTTTATCCACATGGCGTCATTTTTATCAATTTGGCAACATTTTAAAACTCGCCAAGTTGGCGATATGCCACAAAATGAGTCGCCAGAATTTTGCCAAGCATTACAGACGGAGTCTGATGGCAGAGTCTTATATTTTTTTCCAATATATTAAATTTAATCAATTAGTTGTCATTTTCACTGATTTAGCGCCATTCTTATCAATTTGGCAACATTTTCATCAATTTGGCGATATTTCAAAAACTCTCCAAGTTGGCAATATTCCGCTAGATTCGTCGCTAAAATTTCGTCAAGAATTTTGATCGGAGGAATAGGTTATTCTTATAGTAAATAAACGACTAATAGCGCCTAAATACAAAACGATTACCCCTTTTATAGTAGATTCTTCTTCTTTCCAAGATTGGATTTTCTTCAATTAGTCTTCATTTTCATTGATTTAGCGTCATTTTTATCAATTTGGTGACATTCTTTTACCAATTTGCAATATTTTCGTTAATTTGGCATCATTTAAAAACTCACCAAGTTGGCGATATTCTGCCAAATTCTACGCCAAAATTTCGCTAAGCATTGTTTATAGAGAAATAGGTTAGTCTTATGGTTAGATAAACGACTAATGGCGTGAAACTACAAAGCAATAACCCAAAGTGTCTTCTCTCGTGAATGGAACGAGCTACATCCACGAGAATGATGATAATAAATGTATCACATTATATTACATATGAAAAGTGAACATATTTCATAATAGTTAATATTTTTTTAAATTATTAAAATGTGCAATATCTCGAGAACGGTTCATGCTAGCGTTCTAAAGTTTATGTCAATCGTTTTCTAATGACAAATTACATAAAAAATGATTATTTGCGTGACTTTAGTGACAATGAATATAAACATGAATGTTTTAATTTTTTGATGATTTTTTTTTATAATTTCATTTCCAAATTTAAGAGCTTTCTGAACATCCAATTGCGTATAGAAACAATAGGTTTCCAGTATTCACTGATTGTGATTTTTGCACAATTTGTTCGGATTCTTTGATTCGTTCGTGAGATATCGTCTCCACAGACTCCCTGACACACACACACAGAGGCATGATCTCAAAAACGTGATGATTCGTGTCCATATATGCTTGAAACGTGCTTTCCCGTCGAAAACTCGAATTCGAATTTTGACCCCGTCACAATACTTTCCTTATACGTTATACCACGTATATAGGGAAAGAAAAAAATGATAAATAACTTGAAATTTCTACTGTTTTTCTTGTAATCTAAAAATTGAGCTTTTTTAAAATTTTGTTTTCTTTTGCAGACATTTTGTTACTTTCTTTACATACATAACGTATAAGGAAAATATTGTGACGGGGACGAAAATTCGAATTCGACTTTTTTGACAGGAGATCACATTTCAAACATCCCTGAACACGAATTAAACGTTTTTGAGTTGATGTCTGTGTGTGTGTGAAAGTATGTGTGTGGGTGTGTTAGTGAGACTGTGGAGACGATATCTCACGAACGAATAATGCGATTTGAATGAAATTTTGTACAAAAATTACAATCCATGAATACTGAAAGCCTATTGTTTTTAAAAGCAATCGAATGTTCAGATTTCCCCCCCCCCCCCTAAATTTTCGGGTGAAATTTTGAAAAAATCATAAAGAAATCAAAACCTTTAATAAAGTTACACAAATAGACATTTCTTATGTAATTTTTCCTTAGAAAACGATTGGCATAAACTTTAGAACGCTAGCATGAACCGTTCTCGAGATATTGCATATTTTTCAAATAAGTTTATCAAAAAATCCCATAAATTAAAAAAAATGTTAACTGTTGAGAAACATTTTCACTTTTCATATGTAATATCATGCGATAAATTTGGTGACATCATTCTCGCGGATCTAGCTCGTTCCATTCACGAGAAAAGATACTTTGAGTATTACTTTTGTATTTAAACGGCAATTTGCTATAACTTATTTTTCCGTCTATATCGCTTAGCGAGAGTTTGACGATGATTTTGGCAGAATGTCATCAACTTGGTGACTTTTTAAATGTTGCCAAATTAACGAAAATCTCGCCAAATGGATAAAAATGACGCTAAATCAATGAAAATTTCGACTCATTGACGAAATGTCAATATCTTGGGAAGAATATAAGTATCCACAATAACAATAATCTATTTTCTTTTACTGTAAAAGTAGTAAATTCGTTGTATTACATAAGGAAAGCCATGTGCTGCCCACATCAGATTATTAATTTTATTTTATTTTGCAGACATTTTGTTTTCTTTTGCAGATATTTTGTTTCTTGTTTTATAGCCAATGCATCTACTTTTAACTAAGAAATTTCAAGTTGTAGTGAAGTCAAAGAGCCAGAAACTAAATTTAGCAAGGCGTTTGTGTTATTTTTAATAAAATTCCGATTTTTACCACATGCAACCATCGCACAGTCATCGATAAAATTCTGCAGACAGAAAAGATAATTTTTAGTAGCAGGATTTTTACTTTCTCACATTATGTAATATAGTATACAGAAAGAATAGTTTTCACGAAAATTTTCGAATTCGTGGCTTTAATGCCAATATATGTTTTAAGACCTCCTGAATCCGTTTTGACTGTTTTTGGAGTTATGGCCGACTGTATGTGGTCGATTATTTTTGCACACGATAGCGGCCTCGAATATTAATGGACTTTCATAAAACTTTGTATTCTGCTTTGTTATCAAAAAATCTAGAACTTCATAGAATTTCTTTAAATTCGAGCGAAAGCTTCAAAATTGATTCGAAATTTTACATTATTTTATTATTGCAGCATAGGACAAAATTTAGTATAATAATCCATAAAAGGGTCAATTTATGTCTCAATGATTTTGAGACTTTATAGCTTCAATCATTGTTGTAAAAAATAGCCGATATAAATTTACTTTGTTTGTGACGTTATGTTCGCCCCACTGGGGGGTATTTTGTCAAGTATTATATTAATCGACAGAAATTGTCAAGTCCTTTAACCTTTTGCTTACGGGTGGAACAACGTTAGTCCCAAACGAAGAACCTCTCAAGATAAGTATTTGGCATACCCCATCCCGTAAAAAAAAGGTTAAAGTGAAGGATAAAACGCTATAACTGTAATCATTTGGCTCCGGAATACTGGTGTTTCAAATATTTCCTTGTAAAATTTGAAACAAAATGTTATTAAAAATAAGTTCTGGTATGAGAAAGTCGAGTGGAGCTAGTTGCACTCCAGTTAATTTTAAAATAGAGAATTCAAAGAATTGAGGACACTGATAGAACCCTGTGGTGAATATTTGGAAATAAATTTATAAAAAGTGAAAAAATCTTTAGTGTAAATAATAAATCTGTTATTGAGATCAGAAAATATATAATAATTTGAATATTTAATATTTCAAAATTAAACAAAATATTTTTCTAGTTGAAATTGTCAAAAACCCTAAGGACATCAATTGTTGTTACAAAGAAACATGATTAACCATGTTCGTATCCTCTATTAAGCTAACCAGTTTGCGAACGGTATCAACACAACTATGACGTTCCTGAAAAACAAATTTATTTGAATGAATAATTTCTTTTGTATTTAAAAATTATTATACTATAAAACTCCTAAAATAAAACTGTAAACAATGTGTATACTATTGTCTACGAGATAAATGAATATAAATTTTACTTGATATTTCATCTAATACCAATTACATCGAAGATTCGATGTATATTCAGTGAGTTTGGACTTAAATAATTTAATAACAAATTTATTCATATTTATTCCTGATTTAAATTATTTGTTTTGTATTTTAAAAGTATTTCATCTGATACTAAAAACAAATTACATCGAAAACTGAATGTATATGCAGTGAGTTTGGCCTTAATGAACTTTTACAAATTTATTCATATATATTCTTGATTTAAATTATCTGTTTACATTTTGAAACTACTTCATCTAATACTAAAATGCAATTATATCGAAGAGTCAATGTATAGCCAGTGAGATTGGCCTTAAATAACTTAACAGTAAATTTATTCACATTTATTCCTGATTTAAATTATTTGTTTTATATTTTGAAAGTATTTCAATTAATACTAAAAGCAAATTACATCGAAAACTCTATATGCAGTGACTTTAGCCTTAAATAACTTAACAGCAAATGTATTCATATTTATTCCTGATTAAAAGTTTTTGTTTCATATTTTGAAACTATTCCATCTAATTCCAAAAGTAAATTACGTCGAAGAATCAATGTATATACAGCAATATCAAATAATTAATGATACTTTCTAAGGGAAATTTAATGCAGACATAACTACGAAAAAAAAAGTATCATTGATTAAATCGTTTTTTATTTTACACAATGGTGTCCGAACTTTTGTGCAAACACATTCGAATTTTTCCGTTTAATTCATTAGTTAATTCGAAAGAAAAACAGAAGACTTATACCTCAGTGAAAGTCAGGTGCTACTGATCTCACTGTTGTATATATTTCTTTTATTTGGAGTAAAACTGTCTTTCTGTGTCCCGTGTAGTATTTTTTTATTACTAGAATTCTAAAACTTCATTTCGAATCTGGTTATATTTTCTTTTAATTAATTGGCACCTTTTCTCTGCAATTGAATTAATTGAATTTTGTTTATCTCGGCATAGAGAAGAAATATTGAGAGCACAGAACGCGTTTTAAGAAGAAGGTTTTAAGAAGAAGCTACTTCAAGTAGATTTCCTTACAGTATAAATAAGTTTAGTGTAAATATGAGTTATCGTTTAATTATACCGCAATATATATATATATATATATATATATATATATATATGTATATATATATATATATATATATATATATATATATATATATATGTATATATATATATATATATATATATATATATATATATATATATATATATATATATATATATATATATATATATATATATATATATATATATATATATATATATATATATATATATATATATATATATATATATATATATATATATATATATATATATATATATATATATATATATATATATATATATATATATATATATATATATATATATATATATATATATATATATATATATATATATATAAGATATAAAATATAAAAAGTGAGAGTAAAAATGGAAAAAGAAGGAAGGTTTAGCGAGATGCCTACTTAAAGGCGGTAAGGGGTTGTGACCTTACACCTTAGTTGTCAACATGCATGTCTCAAAAGAAAGTCCAAGGAACAAACTTTTCTTGTCGCGTTAACATTTACAAGATCGTCAAACTTCATGTTGCCTCCCATTTTCTTGGACTTTCTTTTACGAAGGTTTTGTGATAATTATTATTATCACTTCGGAGGTTGGCTTCAGTCAGTGCTGGGGTCTAGGAGTGCAATGCCGCGGCATTTGAGACATGCATGTTGACAACTGGGGTGTAAGGTCACAACCCTTACCGCCTTTAAGTAAGCATCTAGCTAAGCCTTCCTTCTTTTTCCATTTTTACTCTCCTTTTGATATTTTATATCTTATATTGTGCATAGTATTTATTGCTGCCTAGCTCATATATGTTTTTTCACTTCAATATCTTTTCATATCTTTCATTTTTTATTTTATATTTTTATATATTATATATATATATATATGAAATAATCAACACATACATGAAAACTCAAAATTAAAATCTCTCTCATGTGGCGCGGAAACAAGAAGAGCAAGGTACCACAAATTGATCGGGGAGGGGGGCTTGTGACCCCCTCTCCCTGGTTAAAGCAAGCTGTGTGTCGTATACTAAACCATGATTCTGGTTGATTTACCAGAGTATTACCACGACACCTCGCCCAAGTGCTCGTTGGAGCCCAAATCTTACTGGGCAAATGTACCAGCTGCAATTTGTTACTGGGCAAATGTATCGGCTGTAATTTCTTACTGGGCAAATGTACCGGCTATCGAAAGTGTTGTCGCGATACAAAGCTTACCGGGGAATGGAGATCACAACACCCCCGGCCAATTTGTGGTACTTTGCTTTTTCTTGTTTCCTTTTATGGATGTTATATATATATATATATATATATATATATATATATATATATATAATTGAAGATTTTTATGATTACTTGTAATATATATATATATCCGAGAAATACCAAAGAAAATTGCTTGTAAACTGAAGGTAAAGGTAAAAAATTGCAAATCAGAAGCCAAGTGTAGCACGATGAGCTAGGCCTTGTATAGCTCCCAAGAAGTTTGGAAATTGAATAAATGGAATCTAGTGAATATAAAAGGAATAAAATGAATATGAAAAGCATTTCTGAAACCATGTACGTTATCAAGGGCCATACATGTTTCATTAATGCTGATTCTACGTTTCTGTTTACACAACTGTAAAATGTATTACAGAAATAATGTAAATGGCCCGACGTAGAAGAAAAGACAAAGTGGATCAAATACACAAAAAAATCAAACATGAATATAAAATATTCTGATACACCAGCTTGTGGCTAATTATTGAAATGAGGATACAAAGTATTATAAAGTAATATCAAAAGAATATAATGAAAATAAAATGAAAATATATCTACCCCTTATACTGTAGTACTTCTGGAGAAGCATGTGTATTACCAATCATCTCAGAACAGGTTACAGTGAATTTTAAGTTACTGACTAAGCAGTTTTCGCAAAGCAGGTTAAAGTGAATTATACGAATTGTTTAACTGTTAGAAGAAGGCATGGAGATTATGAATTATTTAGAAATGCTATAGTATGATCTGTCAAAATGTTGCTGTAATTGTTGCAAGTTTTTGAATTTAAATTTAAAATGTGTTTTAATAAAAGAAAAAATAAGGTTGGGCGGGTAGTTATTTTTGATAACGGTGTTGATGAATTTATGAAGATGTTCTTTGTAGTAACAAGGTGCGCTTAATATTTTGATTCTTAATAACTGGTTATTAATAATATTTCTATATACAGAGTTGGAAAGATTGGAAGAGAAATGTTGAAGTTTATTTACTTTGAAGTTATAAATTTCAGTTTTGTCATAGATTTTAAATTTTATTGTATTTGCATTTTTAAATGCTAAACTAACGTCTAGAAAATTAATCTAGTTGGATGTATATATATATATATATATATATATATATATACATCATACTCTCTCTCTCTCTCTCTCTATATATATATATATATATATACAGAGAGAGAGAGGTAGAGATATGTTTATATATATATAATGCGGAAGAACAAACATTCATTGTAAAAATGAGAAAATGCAATAAAATTTAGCTCAAGATAGTAGATCCAGACATGGAGAACAATCAGCTGAAACTACATAAAAAATGTTGGTTAGATCAGAAATGCACAAATAAGCTATGTGATCCGAATTAAAACCGAAAAATTAGCCAGTTTCTGACAATAGCAATAGTATTTAACTATAAACCCCATTGGAACTGTCTACTGGCTAATAGCAGGAAAATAATAAATTTCAAAAGAATTAAAAAAAAAAAAAAAAAAAACTCACATGTACAATCTCCAAGTGTGTGTTGGAATTCTTGCAGCCGAACATACAGCAACAGCACATTACATCCAACCTTTAATGCTAGTGGAAACTGGAATGATCATAATAGTGAACGTTGACGGAAAAGTTTTAACTGAAGTCTTTCAGAAATAGTAATTAACATAGAACTCAGGACAAGTGGAAAGTATTCTTTCAAAAATTGTAATCAGTATAAGGCTCGGACCAGTGGGAAAATTAGGTTATAAGAATGGGTTAAATACTCAAGAGAGAGTTATCCAAGCAAGGATAAATAATGCCATTGTAAAATTACTACGCGGGGTATTTAAAATTATTAATAATATTATTCAGAAAAAATTATGGATAGTAGTAATTTTGACAAATGCGTTTAAGATTATTGATGTGGAGATATTGAAACTGAGAATCTGAAAGTCTATTTATTCGACATAACAGGCTTAAAATGACGTTTCTAAACAGTTGAATATAATTGCAAGTTCGATATGATAACAGCTTAATTATAGTGAAGATATAAGAATATTTTTTATCATATAGATTGGTAATAACATGATTACGGATGATATCTAAATTTAAGTCTAAATAATTTATAGTTTGACTAACACTAGGCTCATTATGGATTAATTCTAGATTAGAGGGGTAAAAGTCAATATATTAATGAGATAGGAATCATCAATGATAATACAAATTAAACCGTCAACATATCGATATATAATATATGAAGTAGAGATAAAATGCCGTTCATGATAATAAAGTTAGCCAGAATATTGCTTATACAGCCCCCTTGAGGTACACCAGATATTTTTAAATATATAAGTTATCACCTTGGATAATATAACTGTTGTATAACATAACACAAAGTTCAGTCTCATAAGAAAGTTATTGACTTTATGTGGTACATTATTGGAAGAGAGTTAATCATTATAAACAGATATAAAAACTTTATATAAATCTTTAATATCAATATTATTAAATAGATTTTTGAAATCAAAGACTTGGAAACCCAGAATATGTGGAAGCTTGCTAAGGTGATTAACTAAATCAAAACTATTGTTCAAAATGAAATATGCTGAAGTCTTAAATTTAAGAGATTCATTGATTCAAATTTACACAATTTAGTAAGTACTTACTAGCAGAAGTGGTAAAAGTATTTTGTCCAGACGTGATCGTTCTGAAACTGAGAGATGATTTATGAAATTTAGGAACCAAAGTAACATATGGAAATTTATAAAATATACAATTAATATTTAATTGTGTACTTAATTTTAATATTTTAGTTTTGATTTTGATAAACTGATTATCCATGAGTTTAAAAATATGATTATTTTTTTTAAATAATTCTGTAACAGAGAAACATAATATTTTACAAATACTGGCGTAATTATTAGAAGCCTTACCTACAAAAGTTATAATAAAATGTTGTTATAGTTCTTTAATAGGAAATAGAAGTTTTTTAGAAGGATATATATATATATATATATATATATATATATTATTTATATATATATATCCTTATATATATACATATATATATATATATATATTAGAAAGGAGTAATAATAAAATTTAAGTAATCATGAAATATTAACATCACCATAGAAGCAAACCACTGCCATAATGCCGATAATATAAAAGATCAGCATCGGATCCTAATTATATATATATATATATATATATATATATATATATATAGATAGATAAATTGGCAGGCTCATGGATAGACCATGTAACGAATATGCATTTTAAAATGAATGCTTTCCAACTATCAACAAACGGTATTCGGCATTCAAGTTTTATTCAAAACAAACATTACTAACTGAGCAAACGTGGTGAGTGTAGTTTACGAATATCTGAGAACTGTAGAAGTGTGTATGGAAATTTATTCGGCATTCCTGTCAACAGCACCTGCCTAACACACACGTAAATAGCGGGAATTCAGTACAAATCGTTTTAGTTTTGCTTGCAACCATCCATTAAAGAACTGTTCGTCAGGTAGAATAAACGTATATAGTGGAGCAGGAATACTGAACTACGACTCTTTTGACATTTAAAGCGAAATAGCAAAGTACGAAGAACAGAATTATTAAAAAGATAGCAATTCCAATTATTTTGTCTTCCTATTCGCAATCAATAATTATTTTACAAATATGTGTAATGGCCATAAATTAAATTTTTATGTTTTTATCGTAATTTTATTTCCGACGTTTTTAAAGCTTTCATAAAAGGTCTGTTTATTAGTATTTAAATAAAACGTCTGTTTTGCATCTGTTTTGGCATTAGTTAATGTATTTTTTCATCTTATGTGGCATCGTCGACCATTTCGTTTCTTAATCTAAAAATCTGATGTGGGCAACACATGACTTTCATTATATAATGCAATGAATTTACTACTTTTACAGTAAAAAAAAAAAGGTTTTTCATATAGTAGCTATTTATATTCTTTCCAAGAAATTTAATTTTCGTCAATTAGTCGTCATTGTCACTGATTTAGTGTCATTTTTATCCATTTGGCGAGATTTCCGTTAATTTGGTAACATTTAAGACGTCAAGTTGGCGACATTCCGCCAAATTCGGTGCCAAAATCTCGCCAAGCATTGTGGACGGAGAAATAAGTTATTCTTATAGCAGATAAATGAATATTGACGTTCAAATACAAAAGTATTACTCAAAATATCTTTTTTCATGAATGGAACGAGCTAGATCCACGAGAATGATGTCACCCAATTTATCGCATGGTATTACATATGAAAAGTGAACATGTTTCTCAAAACTTAATATTTTTTTTTAATTTATGGGATATTTGATACATTTATTTGAAAAATGTGCAATATCTCAAGAACGGGTCATGCTAGCGTTCTAAAATTTATGTCAATCGTTTTATAAGGGAAAATTACATAAGAAATGTTTATTTGCGTAACTTTATTAACGGTTTTTATTTTTTGATGATTTTTTCAAAATTTCAGTCGAAACTTCAGGGGGGGTTCTGGAAATTCGATAACGTTTAAAAACAACAGGCTTCCAGTATTCACTGATTGTGATTTTTGTACCAAATTTTATTCGAATCGCTCCCTTCGTTCGTGAGATATCGTCTACATGGTCTCACCGCCACATACACACACACACACACACACATACACACACACATACTTTCACACATACACATACACACACACACACACACACACAACATCACCTCAAAAATGTTGGATTCGTGATCAGGGATGCTAAAAACATGCTCTCCCGTCGAAAACTCGAATTCGAATTTCCGACCACGTCACAATACTTTCCTTACACATTATGTATATCAGGAAAGTAATAAAACAACGAAGTATAATTAAATACGTTGATATTCTATATGCAGCCATTTGTTAAGCAATATTTTAAATGCATTTGAGCTGAAAAAGGACAGATTTTCCCATCTAATGCATCGGTTATAAAACTACGCCAAAAATGCCTTGATAAGGAATGGATATTTTAAGGTCTGTAGAATAACTTTTATTGTGAATTATTACTTTCCCTACATTCATGTGAGAAACAATAAATGTGGAATTAAGATGGGTCTTCAAGGTATAAGGAAAGTATTATGACGGGGTCGAAAACCCGAATCCGATCCGGAAGAGCACGAATGTTCAGAAGACCACCCCACCCCACCCCCCTTCACACATTTCGAATGAATTTATAAAATAATCTTTAAAAATTGGGACCTTTACCAATGTTGAATAAAGAATCAGTTCATACGTCATTTTGCATCACAATGTTTAGAACGTTAGCATAAACATTTTAGAGATAATGCGAATGTTTCAAATCAATTTAACGAAAAATTACATAAAAAAAATCTGATGTGGGCAGCACACGACTTTCCTTATGAAAAGCAATGAATTTACTACTTTTACGGTAAACAAAGTTGGTTTTCTTATAGTAGATACTTATATTTTTTCCAAGATATTGCATTTTCGACAATTTGTCGTCATTTTTATCCATTTGGCGAGATTTTCGTTGATTTGGCAACATTTCAAAAAGTCGCAACAGTTGGCGACATTCCGCCAAATTCGTCGCCAAAATCTCGCCAAGTGTTATGGACGGAGGAATGAGTCATTCTTACAGCAGATAAATGCCTATTGGCTTTCAAATACAAAAGTATTACTCAACGTATCTTTTTTCATGAATGGAACGAGCTAGAACCACGAGAATGATATCACCAAATTTATCGCATGGTATTACATTTGAAAAGTGAACATGTTTCTCAAAAGTTAAAATTTTTGTTTAATTTATGAGATTTTTTGAAAAATTTATTTGAAAAATAAGCAATATCTCGAGAACAGTTCATGTTAACGTTCTAAAGTTTGTGTCAATCGTTTTCTAAGGAAAATTTACATAAGAAATGTTTATTTGTGCTACTTTATTAATGAATTTGATTTTTTTATGATTATTTCAAAATTTCACTCGAAAATTTAGGGGGGTTCTGAACATTCGATTATATTTAAAAACAATAGGCTTCCAGTATTCACAGATTGTGATTTTTGTACGAAATTTCATTCGAATCGCTCCATTTGTTCGTGAGATATTGTCTCCACAGGCTCACCGACACACCCACACATACACACCCACACACACCCATACACATACTTTCGCACAGACATACACACACACACACACACACAGACACACACACACACACACACAGGCATCACCTCAAAAATGTTTGATTCATGATGAGGGATGATTGAAACGTTCTCTCCCTTCGAAAACCCGAATTCGAATTTTCGACCCCGTCACAATACTTTCCTTATACATTATGTATATAAGGAAAGTAATAAAACAACGAAGTATAATTAAATACGTTGATATTCCATATGCAATATTATGGAACAAATTTACTGACACCTTTCTTGTGGAGGTAGTTGGTTTTATTTATGGCATCTATTGATTTAAACTCTAAACGCCGGTTAATACTACACAGGGTATCTCACAAAAAATGAACAGTGGAAGGTTTTTAATTGTAGATACATAGTTCTGATTGCAAAAATGCTTTAAATAAGGTAGCAAGTTATGAAACAGCAATTTAAATGGTGTGCAATATTTTTTACGAAAATTATTAATTACAAAAATCTTGACAATACTTCATGGAATCAAACTGAAAACGAATGGATATAAAAAGTTTGAATTTAGGACGAAATAAATTGTCAAACTTCCAGACTTACACCACTTATAGTGACTTTTTGATACTTTTGAATCACCCAAAATGTATGAATCCAGGAGCCGTTCACGAGTTGAACTTAATCTCAAAAATCCTTTAGCAGGGCTTTAAAACAATTGTTTCTCATGCTTTGTCTTTGAAACTATTAAAAGCAGATAAAATATACTGGATAAAAGATATTTTAACACATAAATAAGGTAAATAAAGCATTATTATGATTGTCGGTCTATCAGATACTTTTCTGACAAAATCTATTCAATTCGCAAGCATTCACTTCAATTTTTGAAAACAACCAAGCTTATTTAAAATTACTGTTCTCAGTTGGCTCAGTAAGTTCCTAACAAATTTTTGTAACTGAAATTTACCCCCCAGAATATGAGCCGCTGTAAACGGATTGGTAAGGGCTCTTGCATTCGATACAGCAGTTGTCGGGTTCAAAGAGACTGATGACGTCGGGTTCAGGGAGACTGATGATGTTGGGTTCAGGGAGACTGATGATGTCGGGTTCAGGAAGACTGGATGTCAGGTTCAAGGAGACTGATGATGTCGGGTTCAGGGAGACCGAGGATAGACTATAGTTAGACCAGGCTGCACCATATGCAGTGTTTGATGTTTACTACGAAACAAAGCGCTTACTTTTAATCACCTTTTTATGACAGTCTTCCCCGGAAAGTTATGACCCTAATAAATACACGTTCCACAAATTACAGATGTGGTTGGAGCAAAATATTCTAAGGCCAATACTTAAACCAAGCTTCATTGGAAACTGAAAGAGCCAATTACGCAAAGATACGACATCGCACTGAGATGCATCCAATAAGAGCAAGATGGGCGTACCTGAACCTCAGGTCAAGTGATGTGGCTGCAAGGAGGAAAGTCAACCAATAATTAAATGATTTTTCAAGAGTTGAAGAGAAAGAGTCGTGATTTCAAGCAGTGTTTTTCAGAGAGAATCTTTATTCATTTGAGTATTGAGAATGTTACTGAAAAAAAAGGAAGTCTGACTCCAAATGCCAGAAAAAGAATCGGAAAATGTGACAGTCATGCTGAGCTACAGACAATAAATAGAGAGGTATGTTTTCATGTATGTTAGGTCAATTTTTGATCTTTGAAATAAGATTAAAAACACCTGGTCTCACACGGTGCTCTTCTCCTCCTTCAGAGTTTGTTAATAAATATTCATGCAATTTTAATCCCAATTCAACATCCCAATTTTTTTCAGTTTTTTTAATGCAGTATAGGTAACTGTCTTATAATTTTTTTGTTTTCGGTGGAGGGGATAAGAAAAACTTAATTTCCTTAACTTTTACAAATATGTAGTACATCATTTAAATTATTATTGCATAACTCCTTATGCAATGTATTTTTGCAATTGTGACTACGGGTCTACAACCAACCATTCGTAAAACCTTCCACTTGATCACTTTTTGTGAGACATCCAATATAAGAAAAGTCTTCCCTTATAACGCTCGGCGATAAATCAAGCGAAAATTTGGCGACTTTGGTGACGAACTTAGGGACATATCGCCAACTTGGAGACTTTTGAATTTGCTTCCAAATTGAAGAATTGAAAATATCAAAAAATGACACAAAATTAATGAAAATTCAATGTCTTGATGAATAAAGTTTAATTTCTTAGATAATCTCTATCACTTTCTGGGTTTAAATGTAAGAAAAGATATAGAAAAAGCTATAACTATCGAAAGAAATCAATCTTTTTTAATTTAAGCGGTTGTAAATACACAATACTTTATAAAATTTAAATGATCGGAAAGTAAGCAAAATATTTTTTTAATTTAAATTATTTTTAAAATTCAAGACAATAAAGAGTAAATAAAGGATTTTTTTAATACAAATGACTTCAAAATAAACACAATTCTTTGATTTAAGAAATAGTTAACAAACTATTTTTGAGATTTTAAGTTTTTTTTGGACGCACTGTCTTATTGAAATGACCCAAGTTTGTTATATAATTAGTGCATTTAAACTCATTGGTGTATTTACATTTAAAATTACTAGTGTATTTTAAATATATAGTACTGCATTTTAAACTTCTTCGTATATTTTCAGTTATTTGTGTTTCATTATTGCATGTATTTCGTCATGTTCTTTTGGGAACCATGTACTTTCAAGAAAAAAAATCGCGACAAATGGCAACATTTTTTAAAGTTTGCCAATGGGGGGGGGGGGGGGGGTCGATAAATTGCACGAGTATTCTAAATTGTTAATATTTCTTTTTTTAGTTCAGCTATAGGAAGACTAGAAGCTATACCCGTCATGTGACGGAATTAAATATTTGCAAAGCATTGCCTCCCATTTAGCGTTTATTTTAAAAAATTGATGATATTTTTATCAATTTGGCAACATTTCTGTCAATTTAGCAGCATTTGAAAGGACGCGCCAGGTTGGCGATATGCCGCCAAAATTTGTCGCCAGAATTTTGCAAGCATTACAAACGGAGAAATAGGTTACTCTTATAGTAGACTCTTATTTTTTCCAAGATTTGGAATTTTTATCAATAATATGACATTTTTACCAATTTGGCTACATTTTTATCATTTTGGCGACATTTTTATCAGTGTGGTGACATTTTCGTTAATATGGCAACATTTAAAAAATCTCGCTAAGTCGGCGATATTCCGTCAATTTCGACACCAAAAATTCGCCAAGCGTTACCCAGAGGTAGATAGATAAACAGACAAATAAATAAAGATGTTTATATTATAAATTCCAAACCTTTGTTTTCCCCTAAAATCAAATTGTGTTACTTTGTTTGTAGGAAAGGCATGAGTTGTAAACAACAGTATTTTTATATTGACCTGAATTAAAAATTTTATTCTAACTGCTCAAAGTTTGCAATAAGTACATCTTAAGTTCCTATGGGGGTTCAAAACTTCTGATCGAGCCTACCACACATAATACTTTATACAGCATACTCTTCTCTAAAACTCTAGGCACGTGACCTCTAATCCAAACTAGAGGTCACGTGCTTTCGTTTATTCCCTATTACTCTGATTAAATTTCTATCTCATGAAATACAGTGCATAGTTGTAACTCGATTAAATTTTAGAAAGCAGGGCCTATATTTATTTGATAAAGAAATAAATACTTAATACTTCATTAAAAATTAAATGCTGCTTCGCAAGAGTTGCAACTTTTAAAGAAATTACAGTTAAGAAAAAATATACCCGTAGGAGAGAAACGGGCATCAAATAATTAAAATTACTTTTATCATGAAAGTAACTTTTCACTAAAATTATCCTGTTTGCTTTTATAACAAACTTTTGCCGTTTCTATGAATATATTATGAGTGAGTGATACTTCCCAACTCTCAACGAAGAATGGTTATGAATTTGGTTTTAAATTTGCAAATCCTAAATACGTTAGAAGTTGTTTTTGAATAATATATAGAGTTTAGAATTCATAATTCAACATCATTTTCTTTTCGAATTTGCCTCATCGTATCACGTACGGTTTCAGATTCTTATATTTATTCTTAAACTAGCAGCATAATCGTTCTTCGTACGGAATATGTAATATAATGAAATTCACAACCATGTACAAATACATATAGTATTCTAAATGTTATTCAGAACATTCTATTAAAATATTTAAATTATGCTACTAAAAGGAAGTTCAAAAATCTCAATTCTCGATAAACAAAATTATCTGCATAGACAGAACTGAAGAATAAAACATCCTGATATTGTTTCTGAACAGATTTATAGATAATATAAAATTGCATCAATATATGTAAAAAAACAGCACTTAAATTGTATTAGAAGGCATATACATACTACACCGCATTCTTGTGGATTAGAAGATATACCCGTACTAATATTTTCATAGATAAGAAGATACCCATGTATTAAAAGATATACCAGCATTACGATATATGGATTTGAAATTTTTTTTATCAAATTAAAACAGATGACGCACAGTGGTGCCAAATGACGAATTTGCGGAAAAAACCTCACAACTTATGCATTTCTTAATATTTTCGCATACTTTTTGCGCATGTAGATAAGTTAAAAGTAAGATTTTATGTGCATGGTAATATTAAAATCAGTGACGGTCCCAGATTTGTTTCGGGGGGAGATATGAAGGTATACTACACATACCCTTCACCTTTTTTTTAATTTAAGATAAAATTATAAAAGTTTTTTTATAAATGCACTAACACCCCACGACATACTGGTTGAATTTTGTTTCGGCTTGCTGTTATTCTTTAATTATCACATTAATTAGCTGTTAGTTAAAAAAATAAAAAAAATTAATAGAAAATGTACGGAAATATGCTTGTATTTTGGCAAGATTATTGAAACAATACATCATAGAAAATACAAATTTTAATGTAGGTGTTAGGTCCTAATGTATTGCATTGCCACATTTTTTAGCTTTAATAATCACTTTAAATTTCGTAAATTGATATAAATGAACCAAAGTTATGTTTCGTATTGCACAATATGTGTCAAAATCACTTTCTTCATAAATCGACTTTAAAGTCCAAGTGGACCATTAAATCACTAATACCTTAGCTCATAAAAATAGCTGCATTTAAAAAAGTTAATGGAATTAAAAAAAATGAGGATATCTACAGAAAGACAAGAATTTGGGCAATAATATAAGCCAATAAAATAGAAATTTCAATTTTGACAGATTTTTAAGTTTTCAAGAGTATGCGTATACCTCTCTTAACATGTATTTCTAAATAATTGTGTTACCAAACGTTATTTTCTAAATTTGAGGGTGGGGATATATTCCTCAATTTTCCCCAAGATCGCCCTTGATTAAAATTATTTGTATATATATTTAATGAAAAACATTAGAAAGAAAACAAATGCATTAATTATAAATCTCTGTTTACTGTTATCGTGCATTTTTTCGAAACATGTTTCATGACCATTTAATAATACATAATTTTGCATTTTGAACTATGCCTTTCAAGTATCTAACTTAAATATTATTATAACTAAAGTACCTGAAGTACTATTTTTAGAATTTATGCATAAATGAATATACATACTATTTTAATAATTTTTTTTGATTCTTCGCTAAGTGGCAGTGATTCAGTTTTCGGTTCTGGCCTTATGTGACTGATGTATGGATCTGATGATGTTAAAATCATATGAAACACATCTTCATTTGTTGCCAAACGAGAGCATTTCCTGCTGTGATAAATACGAGAATACTTGTAATCTTTATTTCTACTCTCCTGTGCTTCTTCTGAGAGTGAACCTATAGGCAAAGTAGCACACTCTATTATTTCCTTTCCGTGCATAAGAATTTTATGGACAGTTGCTGGCATGTTATACCAGGGGTACAACGAAATCGCTAAATTAGCTGTTTCTCGAGCATATATTCCAAGTTTGTCCCCATCAATCTGAAAATTATTGCAAATCGTTTCTAAGATAACAGCCAATCTTTTTATTAATGTTTCGTCAACTTCCGTTATTTCGGCCGTTATAGTGGGGTTCCCTAAAAACCTTCTAGAAGTATAGAATTCAATAGTATAGAATTCAATAGTATAGAATTCAATTCCTTCTAGAATTCAATATGTCTTGTTATGGGAAAAGTTTAAAAGTTATAAAATATGTCTTTGATGTTTTAAAAGTAGTAATAAAATATTTATCATGAAAATCAATGTCGCTGGATCAATTGGAAGTACGAACGATACTTATGCAGGGCTGAGCAGGACCTTCAGAAAAAGTATGAAATATGCCGAAACAGCGAAGGTTGCAAAAAGTTGCAGCTGATTTTCACAGAACTGTTGCATAATAGTATCTGCTTTCGAAATAACTCATCCAGAGCGTGTAGGAACGTGTAGCTTTTTTTATAGGCTTAAAAAAATAAAGGAAAACAAAAAATTTTATATATCTATATTTTACGCCTTATAGTATGATTTTGGCTATGTTTTTACGAAATGTATTTATATTAGAAATAAGCTGAGGTTACATATATTGAAAATACGTGAGACATATAATTATAAATATCCACAAAAAATTTGGAAAAAGTATTGAAATTTTAGTTAGAAAGAACCAGATTTCAATTAGAATGTGGAAGTCTTGTTTAAGATCAGTTTTTCTTTCTAGTTATCTTAAATAATAAAAGGCAATGTCTGTGTGTGTGTGTGTGTGTGCGTCTGTCTGTCTTATACACTATACGTTTCGCGACCGCGCGTCGGAGAGCTACGAAATTTGGCAATCGGAGACCCGGGGGGGAGGGAAGGGGACACGTGAAAACCGATTTTCAAAATTCTAATTATTTTTTTATTTATTTAATGTTTTATGCGATTTCGACCTTTTTTTGCCCTTTTTGCCCTTTTTTCTCCACGATCCAGACGTCGTAGAAAAAAACAACTCACACCATCGGAAAGAGCAGACAATTGCGAGTAAAAATATATCAATTTCAAATCTCCATTTCGATTTCTAATATTTTTTAAAGATTTTAAAACAAAAGTCACTTTTGGCTCAAGAAAACGATTTTTGGTTTTTAAATTCTCGCATCGTGAAAAGTACTCATAATTTCGACTAATAATTTACATTTTCAGAAAGGTCAAACATCTGGCATTCTTACAAGTCCAATCTGGTCCAGAAATAATGAAAATTGCCTTCAGAATCGCAATTTTAAAGACGTCATGATTTTAAATTTCTCGCCGTTCCGCTCGGCGTTCCGTTCGTTTCTCCCTCGCTGAAGCAGGGAAGGTGGTGGGTGGGGACGTCAAGGTGGAGGTGACGTCACGGTTCTAAATAGAGCGCCTTTGCTCTATATAAATTATTATATTTATATTTTAAATGATGGGACGATCTGGATTTTTTAAATGCATATTTTAACTTTTGGATATTTTAAATGGATATTTTAATTTTATGGATATTTTAAATGATGGAACAATGAAACAATGGAATGAGGATGATGGAATTAAGCATATGGTCATTTTAAATTGCAAATTAGCGCGCGGGAAGTTAGCGGTAGGCCCGGGTTCGATTCCCGCCACTGCCAAAACTGCCGCCGTGTTTACGCGGAATACGATCACGTTAAATATGTGGGTCCGTAAGTCCTTCCGAGAGGTTGGTGGTAGGGGGAAGGAGGATACGGCCCCTGTGGATGCCTCCCCCACTGGGTTCCCGTCTAAATTGGGTGAATATGTAGAAAGTTATGGAGATTGTCGCGGAGGGCGCGGCAGCCCAGTGGTTAGCGCGCGGGAATTGCACTCAGTAGGCCCGGGTTCGATTCCCGCCACTGCCAAAACTTACGCCACGTTCACGCAGAGTACGATCACGTTAAACATGTGGGTTCGTGAGTCCTTCCGAGAGGTTGGTGGTAGGGGAAGGAGGGTACGGTCTAAATTGGGTGAATAAAAAGAAAGTTATGGAGATTGTCGCGGAGGGCGAAGTAGCCCAGTGGTTAGCGCGCGAGAATTGCACGCGGTAGGCCCGGGTTCGATTTCCGCCACTGACATGGAGTACGATCACGTTAAACATATGGGTCCGTATGTTTTTCCGAGAGGTTGGTGGTAGGGGAAGGAGGGTACGTTCCCTGTGGATGCCTCCCCCACTGGGTTCCGGTCTAAATTGGGTGGCACATCCTGGCCGTCCAACCAGTTACCAGGCCCGGGTTCGATTCCCAAAATTGCCGCCGTGTTTACGCGGAGTACGAGCACGTTAAGCATGTGGGTCCGTGAGTCCTTCCGAGAAGTTGGTGGTAGGGGAAGGAGGGTACGGTCTAAATTGGATGAATAAAAAGAAAGTTATGGAGATTGTCGCGTAGGGCAAAGTAGCCCAATGGTTAGCACGCGGAAATTGCACTCGGTAGGCCCGGGTTCGATTCCCAAAATTGCCGCCGTGTTTACGCGGAGTACGATCACGTTAAACATGTGGGTCTGTAAGTCCTTCCGAGAGGTTGGTGGTAGGGGAAGAAGGGTACGGTCCCTGTGGATGCTTCTCCCACTTGGTTCCGGTCTAAATTGGGTGAATAAAAAGAAAGTTATGAAGAATATCGCGGAGGGTGAAGTACCCCAGTGGTTAGTGCGCGGGATTTGCACTTGGTAGGCCCGGGTTCGATTCCCAAAATTGCCGAATAAAAATAAAGTTATGGAGATTGTCGCGGATGGCACGGTAGCCCAGTGGTTAGCGCGCGGGAATTTCACTCGGTAGGCCCGGGTTCGATTCCCGCCATTGCCAAAACTGCAGCCGTGTTCACGCGGAGTACGATCACGTTAAACGTGTGGGACTGCAAGACCTTCCGAGAGGTTTGTGGTAGGGGAAGGAGGGTACGGTCTCTTTGGATGCCTCCCCCATTGGGTTCCGGTCTAAATTGTGTGGCACTTCCTGGCCTTCCAAGCAGTTACCTTACACCTTTCTGGTAGGTCGCGCCAACGAGTTTGCCACGGTCAGAATTTTCAAGGGTAGCGAACAGGCTGGTCGCCAAAGGCGGCTAGAGAATTGCACTCGGTAGGCCTGGGTTCGATTCCCGCCACTGATGCGGAGTACGATCACCTTAAACATATGGGTCGATAATTCCTTCCGAGAGGTTGGTGGCAGGGAAAGGAGGGTACGGTCTCTGTGGATGCCTCCCCCACTGGGTCCTGGTCCAAATTGGGTGAATAAAAAGAAAGTTATGGAGATTGTCGCGGAGGTCGCGGTAGCCCAGTGGTTAGCGTGCGGGAATTTCACTCGGTAGGCCCGGGTTCGATTCCCTCCACTGACAAAACTGCTGCCGTGTTCACGCGGAGTACGATCACGTTAAACATGTGGGTCCGTAAGTCCTTCCGAGAGGTTGTTGGTAGAGGAAGGAGGGTACGGACCCTGTGGATGCCTCCCCTACTGGGTTCCGGTCTAAATTGGGTGAATAAAAAGAAGGTTATGGAGATTGTCGCGGAGGGCGCGGTAGCCCAGTGGTTAGCGCGCGGGATTTGCACTAGGTAGGTCCGGGTTCGATTCCTGCCATTGCCAAAACTGCCGCCGTGTTCAGGCGGAGTACGATCACGTTAAACATGCGGGACCGTAAGTCCTTCCGAGAGGTTGGTGGTAGGGGAAGGAGGGTACGGTCCCTGTGGATGCCTCCCCCACTGAGTTCCTGTCTAAATTGGGTGGCACTTCCTGGCCCTCCAAACAGTTACCTTACACTTTACTGGTAGGTCGCGCCAGCGAGTGTGCCACGGTTAGAATTTGCCACGTTCAGAATTTTCAAGGGTAGCGAACAGGCTGGTCGCCAAAGGCGGCTAGTACTGAATAAAATACATTTACTTACATGGCAAGAGACTTCGGTTTATTGCCTATCAAAAAATAGTGGTTGGTATAGAAAAATATTATTTTCGGGTTTCGGGGTTTTTTCCGCTACGGCACCACTGTGTGACGTACGATTTTGAAAATATCAAAAATCCCCGTTATCTTCAAACCCAATGGCCGTAATGGATATAATCCAATCAGAAATGCAATTTATTTATTTATATATATTCATCATGTATTTATATACATTTATATACATTTATAAAATTTATTTATATACATTTTTTTATTATTTAAATTAAATAAGATTTACTGCTCTATTAACCCGTTGTGTTTAATTTCGTTGATTAGAAATATACATTTTTTTCCAAATATAGACTCATTGGGTTTAATATCCGTTGCTTAGCAACATGATATAATTTCTTTTCAAATAACGATCGGAACAAAATATCGTTTGCATAATGCCATCTCAATAGAAGATTTCATAGGGAGATTTTCATTAATATCTTGATAACCCCTGGTCCTAGAAACTCGAAATCTATATAAATAAGAATGAAAATCTGTCTGTCTGTCTGTCTGTCTGTCTGTCTGTCTGTCTGTCTGTCTGTCTGTCTGTTTGTCACACCATCACGGGAGAACGGCTGAACCGAATTTGATGAAATTTTGTAGGTAGCCCAGAAATAGCCCCACTTAAAATTATATCCGTGTTTTGAGTTTCTACGACCAGTGGTTCTCGAGATATTAGTAAAAAACGAAATTTTCGTTTGTCTCATCATCACGGAAAAACGGCTGAACCGAATTTAATGAAATTTGGTGAATAGCCTTGAAATATCCCCCCATAAATTTTGTCCAAGTTTCGAGTTTCTAAGACCAGGGGTTGTCGAGATATTAATGAAAAACGGAACTTTTTCCTAGGAGTTCTACTCCCTAACTCCGTGGTTTATCCAAACGAAAAGCTTGAAAATCGTTTGAAAGTGAATTAAAATTTAATCTATGAGTTTGATGGGAGATTTTTTGCGTTAATTAGTCACTTTCTGAAAAAATGAATTGTTTGAAACATGATTTAAAGGGGAAATCTATCTCCATGGTTCATGGTTTATTTAAAACAAGCTTTTGCGGAACAATGAGAAGTATAGAGAAATCAAAATCGTTATTTAATTTCGCAGTTTATGTTATAAGACATGACATATTTAACATGTTATAAGATTCTATCTTATATCATGTTGCTCAGAAACGCAATTAAATTAAATCTGTCTGTTAATTTTAATAATTATTTTTTCGATTTGAATAATAAATAAATGGATATAAAAATATATTTTAGAAAAGAACGATTTGATTTTTCTTATAGCATTTTTGACTGGATAATATCAATTACGGTCTTCAGGTTTAAAAATTATTATTATTTATATATTCGGGGATTATTGATTCAAGGATTATTGATATTTTCAAGTTATTATGCAATTATTTTATTATGACAAAAATTGTTTAAACTCATATATTGTATGTTGTACGAATCTTCTACAAATACACGTGTATATCTTTTAATCTACGAGAATATAAGTAGTACAGGTATATTGACATATGTTTTGATATATATTGGCATATATTGGAATCAATTACGACCTTCTGGTATAAAGAGTACGTATATTATTGATGTTTTCAATTTATTACGTCATCTCTTTTATTTTGGCAAATATTTTTGAGACGCATATTGTAATACGGGTAATCTTCTACTAACACATTGGCATATTTTCTGATCTGCGACAATATAATTAGTACGGGGTTGCATATATTCATTCAATTCCTATTTTTTCTTCTGTAAATTTGCTTACAAAAGGGGGCAGGATGTTTTATTCTTCAGATCTGATCGTGAAGATAATTTTGCATAGTGAGAACATATATTCTTAAACTTCTCTTTAGGAGCAATAAATTTAATATTTTAACAGAATTTGCACATGATTGCGAACTTTAAGTTTCTTTAAATTATACACTCCGTACGAATAACGGGTGTGCTGTTAGTGGTTAATAAATTTTAACATTTTAGGAGGATATATCATGTTGCTCGGCATCGCAATTAAATTAAATGTGTTTGTTAATGTTTTTATTATTTTTTTTCAATTTAAATAATAAATAAATGGATAAATGGATATAAAAGTATATCTTATGAATGGGCGGTTTGATTTTTCTTTTAATTATATTAATTGCTGACTGCGTACATCAATTTCATTTATTTTGGCAAAGAGTTTTCAAGCTTATATCGTATTTAGCTACTAAACTCATATATTGTGTTCAGCCAATAAATTCATATAGCCGATTGTTGAAACAGAAAAAGAGTTGAGCGGGTATATCTGCTAATACAATTGTAGTGTTTTCATTTAGTATATTGAAACGGGATAAGAATGTTTCATTCAGATCTGCAAACTCAAAGCTACGAATTTGGAGGGATATCGCTAATTTGACAACTTTTCTTAAACTTTGCCAAATTGACCGAAATGTCGCCAAATTGATATAAACGACACACAAACAGCTGCCATAAACCTTCGGGTTGGTCGTGTGGCTTGGGTCTTCTACATATCAATGAAATATTTTTTTGTTTTGTTAGAAGAGAGTACTGAAATGATGTTTGGTTAGCATTTATCTGTCAGACCAACCATCCTACTTAGTAATACATTTAGCGAATTTTTAAAATGTCACCAAATTGATAAAAATGTTTTCAAATCTATAAAAATATCTTGAAATTGATAAAATTGCGCTACATAAATGATATTAATTGTTTTTTGTTAGGGGATAGTATTGTGATGATATTTCGTCAATTTGTCGCAAAGTGGAACTGTCAGTTCTACAGTCCCACTTGGCGATAAATTTGGCGATTTTTTAAAATGTCGCTAATTTGACGAAACTGTCGCCTAATGTTCCATAGAAATATAACTATTTAGACGATATTTTTTCTACCAATTTATTTGAATCAAATGATATCATGTCGCTTAGCAACGGATTTAAATCCAATGTGTTTATGCGGCAGACGATTTTTATTAAATCCTTTCCGATTTGAATAATGAAGATATGTATATAAAATAAATTTCATTGCCATTTCATTTTGGACTGGATAATATCAATTATACTCTTCAGGTTTAAACATTATTATTATTGATATTTTCCGGAATTATTGATTCAGGGATTATTGATATTTTTAAGTTATTACGCCATTGTTTTATTGCGGCAAAAATTGCTGACACACGCATATTGTACGTTGTACGATTAATCTTTTAGGAATGCACGGGTATATCTTCTAACCTACGAGAATATAAGTAGTACAGGTATATTGGCATATATTTTGACATATATTGGCATATATATTGGAATCAAGTACAGTCTTCTGGTATGAAGAATAAGGGGATTAATTATATATTCAATTTATTACGTCGTCTGTTGTATTTTACCAAAAAACATTTGTGACTCATATTGCAAAACGGGTAATCTTCTACTAATAATCGGACATTATAAGTAGTACGTGTATATCTCCCCATATAATTTTAGCACTTTAATTTTGACATATATTGGAATAAATGACTGTCTTCAGATTTAAAGATTACGGGCTTATTGGTATTTTCAATTTATACATGTAATCTACTAATACAGGTTATATTTTCTAATATTCGCGTATATAATTAGTACGGGTCCCATACAATTTTAACGCTTTTATTTTGCATATATTGATTCGATTCCATATTTTTTTTATATTTGCTTACATAAGGGGTCCAAGATGTTTTATTCTTCAGATATGTCCATGAAGATAATTTTATATAGCGAGAACAGAGATTCTTAAACTTCTTTTTAGGAGCATTATATTAAATATTTTAACAGAATATTTTGATTAAACATGTCATTTAGTATACTATAAGAATTTGGGCATGATTATGAATTTCAAGTTTCTTTATATTATATATTCCGTACGAAGAACGGGTATGCTGCTAGTCTATATAAATAAAAATGAAAATCTGTCTGTCTGTCTGTCTGTCTGTCTGTCTGTCTGTCTGTTTGTCACACCATCACGGGAGAACGGCTGAACCGAATTTGATGAAATTTTGTAGGTAGCCCAGAAATAGCCCCACTTAAAATTATATCCGTGTTTTGAGTTTCTACGACCAGTGGTTCTCGAGATATTAGTAAAAAACGAAATTTTCGTTTGTCTCATCATCACGGAAAAACGGCTGAACCGAATTTAATGAAATTTGGTGAATAGCCTTGAAATATCCCCCCATAAATTTTGTCCAAGTTTCGAGTTTCTAAGACCAGGGGTTGTCGAGATATTAATGAAAAACGGAACTTTTTCCTAGGAGTTCTACTCCCTAACTCCGTGGTTTATCCAAACGAAAAGCTTGAAAATCGTTTGAAAGTGAATTAAAATTTAATCTATGAGTTTGATGGGAGATTTTTTGCGTTAATTAGTCACTTTCTGAAAAAATGAATTGTTTGAAACATGATTTAAAGGGGAAATCTATCTCCATGGTTCATGGTTTATTTAAAACAAGCTTTTGCGGAACAATGAGAAGTATAGAGAAATCAAAATCGTTATTTAATTTCGCAGTTTATGTTATAAGACATGACATATTTAACATGTTATAAGATTCTATCTTATATCATGTTGCTCAGAAACGCAATTAAATTAAATCTGTCTGTTAATTTTAATAATTATTTTTTCGATTTGAATAATAAATAAATGGATATAAAAATATATTTTAGAAAAGAACGATTTGATTTTTCTTATAGCATTTTTGACTGGATAATATCAATTACGGTCTTCAGGTTTAAAAATTATTATTATTTATATTTTCGGGGATTATTGATTCAAGGATTATTGATATTTTCAAGTTATATGCAATTATTTTATTATGACAAAAATTGTTTAAACTCATATATTGTATGTTGTACGAATCTTCTACAAATACACGTGTATATCTTTTAATCTACGAGAATATAAGTAGTACAGGTATATTGACATATGTTTTGATATATATTGGCATATATTGGAATCAATTACGACCTTCTGGTATGAAGAGTACGGATATTATTGATGTTTTCAATTTATTACGTCATCTCTTTTATTTTGGCAAATATTTTTGAGACGCATATTGTAATACGGGTAATCTTCTACTAACACATTGGCATATTTTCTGATCTGCGACAATATAATTAGTACGGGGTTGCATATATTCATTCAATTCCTATTTTTTCTTCTGTAAATTTGCTTACAAAAGGGGGCAGGATGTTTTATTCTTCAGATCTGATCTTGAAGATAATTTTGCATAGTGAGAACATATATTCTTAAACTTCTCTTTAGGAGCAATAAATTTAATATTTTAACAGAATTTGCACATGATTGCGAACTTTAAGTTTCTTTAAATTATACACTCCGTACGAATAACGGGTGTGCTGTTAGTGGTTAATAAATTTTAACATTTTAGGAGGATATATCATGTTGCTCGGCATCGCAATTAAATTAAATGTGTTTGTTAATGTTTTTATTATTTTTTTTCGATTTAAATAATAAATAAATGGATAAATGGATATAAAAGTATATCGTATGAATGGACGGTTTGATTTTTCTTTTAATTATATTAATTGCTGACTGCGTACATCAATTTCATTTATTTTGGCAAAGAGTTTTCAAGCTTATATCGTATTTAGCTACTAAACTCATATATTGTGTTTAGCCAATAAATTCATATAGCCGATTGTTGAAACAGAAAAAGAGTAGAGCGGGTATATCTTCTAATACAATTGTAGTGTTTTCATTTAGTATATTGAAACGGGATAAGAATGTTTTATTCAGATCTGCAAATTCAAAGCTACGAATTTGGAGGGATATCGCTAATTTGACAACTTTTCTTAAACTTTGCCAAATTGACGGAAATGTCGCCAAATTGATATAAACGACACACAAACAGCTGCCGGGCGCGGTAGCCCATTGGTTAGCGCGCTGGAGTTGCACTCGGTAGGCCCGAGTTCGATTCCAGCCACTGCCAAAACTGCCGCCGTGTTCATGCGGAGTACGATCACGTTAAACATGTGGGTCCGAAAGTCCTTCCGAGAGGTTGGTGGTAGGGGAAGGAGGGTACGGTCCCTGTGGATGCCTCCCCCACTGGGTTTCGGTCCAAATTGGGTGGCACTTCCCGACCGTCCAAACAGTTACCTTACACATTTCTGGTAGGTCCGACGGTCTGGGTTTCAACAACAACAACACAAACAGCTGCCATAAACCTTCGGGTTGGTCGTGTGGCTTGGGTCTTCTACATATCAATGAAATTTTTTTTTGTTTTGTTAGAAGAGAGTACTGAAATGATGTTTGGTTAGCATTTCTCTGTCAGACCAACCATCCTACTTAGTAATACATTTAGCGAATTTTTAAAATGTCACCAAATTGATAAAAATGTTTTCAAATCTATAAAAATATCTTGAAATTGATAAAATTGCGCTACATAAATGATATTAATTGTTTTTTGTTAGGGGATAGTATTGTGATGATATTTCGTCAATTTGTCGCAACGTGGAACTGTCAGTTCTACAGTCCCACTTGGTGATAAATTTGGCGATTTTTTAAAATGTCGCTAATTTGACGAAACTGTCGCCAAATGTTCCATAGAAATATAACTATTTAGACGATATTTTTTCTACCAATTTATTTGAAGCAAACGATATCATGTCGCTTAGCAACGGATTTAAATCCAATGTGTTTATGCGGCAGACGATTTTTATTAAATCCTTTCCGATTTGAATAATGAAGATATGTATATAAAATAAATTTCATTGCCATTTCATTTTGGACTGGATAATATCAATTATACTCTTCAGGTTTAAACATTATTATTATTGATATTTTCCGGAATTATTGATATTTTTAAGTTATTACGCCATTGTTTTATTGCGGCAAAAATTGCTGACACACGCATATTGTACGTTGTACGAGTAATCTTCTAGGAATGCACGGGTATATCTTCTAACCTACGAGAATATAAGTAGTACAGGTATATTGGCATATATTTTGACATATATTGGCATATATATTGGAATCAAGTACAGTCTTCTGGTATGAAGATTAAGGGGATTAATTATATATTCAATTTATTACGTGGTCTGTTGTATTTTACCAAAAAAAATTGGGACTCATATTGCAAAACGGGTAATCTTCTACTAATAATCGGACATTATAAGTAGTACGTGTATATCTTCCCATATAATTTTAGCACCTTAATTTTGACATATATTGGAATAAATGACTGTCTTCAGATTTAAAGATTACGGGTTTATTGGTATTTTCAATTTATACATGTAATCTACTAATACAGGTTATATTTTCTAATATTCGCGTATATAATTAGTACGGGTCCCATACAATTTTAACGCTTTTATTTTGCATATATTGATTCAATTCCATATTTTTTTTATATTTGCTTACATAAGGGGTCCAAGATGTTTTATTCTTCAGATATGTCCATGAAGATAATTTTATATAGCGAGAACAGAGAGTCTTAAACTTCTTTTTAGGAGCATTATATTAAATATTTTAACAGAATATTTTGATTAAACATGTCATTTAGTATACTATAAGAATTTGGGCATGATTATGAATTTCAAGTTTCTTTATATTATATACTCCGTACGAAGAACGGGTATGCTGCTAGTATGGAATATATTTTAAGTTGCGCTATTTATTATATCTCCAGTGATGAAGTGACGAACACACACACACACACACTAAAAATAAACAGATTTTCGATTTTATTTATTTAATTTGTATCACGTGGAAGTATTTCAGAAATATTATCCTAATTTTTGTTTGATTGATCGATAAAAATTCTCATGTCATAAGCTATTCATTTGGTTTTATGTCTAATACTTATGTCTAATACTTAATTTTTCACCTGTTGGAGATAAGAGGGCAATGTAAATTTCAAAAGTGTTGAAAGTCAGGTAGTAAATAAGACTACGTTAATGAAATAGTCCTCCCATTAATTTTCAAAAAGTTACACTTTTTAAATTTTTATACGACCCCTTTAGACAAATTTGATCAATCAAAAAATTTTTATTTTTAATGCAACGAGATCATTAAAAAACCCGCATATCTGTTTCTTTAAAATCAACTGAATTATGATATAGGAAAATATCTGACATATGACACTTTCCAGTACCATGTGAAAGGCTGTTTAATCAGTGAAAATAGGGATCAAAGACAAATTGACAATGGGAATTGTTTAGATAAAGAAGTTTTTAAAAGTACTTAATTATTGAAAAAGTACTTAGTTATTGAAAAGTACTTGAGAATTATTGATTGCATAGTGAGCCTACGAGAAATTCGCAAAAATGTCTCCTATGCATTATCACCCAGTTTTATCTTTTTTGTGATATGTCACAAATTTAGATTTCTAATTTGATATATAATCCCCATTCACAATGTTCAATTTTCAATTAAATATTACTCGCTCAATTTTAAAGATACAGATATGAGGTTTTTTTTAATGATCTTGTTGCATTAAGAATAAACATTTTCTGATTGCTCAAATTTGTCTAAGGGGGTCGTATAAAAATTTAAAAAGTGTAACTTTTTGAAAATTAATGGGAGGACAATTACATTAACGTAGACTTATTTCCTACCTTACTTTCAACATTTTTGCTGTTGGCATTGCCCACTTATCTCCAACTAGTATAGAAGTAAAGCGCGTTTCCATATTTTGGGACAACCTGTATACATATAGTTATACGTGTTATATGATAAAAGAAAATTTTTATATGTGTGTCGTCTGTACGGCAAAATTGCAGCTTCGGAGAGCCGTAAAATTTAATGCAGTTGTAGCTAAACTCCCAAGAAGAAAGTCCTCATCGAGTTTTATTTTTAATTTTAGTTAGTTTTAAAGTTGTGAAAATTATATAAAATTTCAAGATTTGGACTTTATTTTTGCATTTTGTAAATTCAACTTACGGACAAGACTAGTCTGTTTGAATTCGAACATTTTCTTTCGCATGTGTTCTACGAGCAATGTCTCAGTCTCTGGTCCAGACACTTGAGAGCTATATAATTGAGATTTTCTAATTTTGTGGATTTTAAGGCAAATTTCATTTGTTTTTTAAATATAGCAATATTTTAATATTATAAGTGGGTTTTTTGGAAATTTAACTTAAATCTGACGCAAACTTTTAAAAATATCATACACGGTGTCCAGTGCTATTGGTACTCAATGGCTATTTCCTCAACCGTTAGTCACAGAGATATTCTTCCAAATGCAAAAATGTTTTACATTTTAAAATCTATTATCTTAGAAACCTTTATCAATAAATACATTTCTGAAAGAAATTCGAAATATAAATTTGTATACGTTCCCCCGTCCAACCAATTATATTTAGGAAAATCATCCTCATACAATGTCATGTAAAATAAAAAAAAAAATTTCCTTTTCCAAAATTCACCGAGTTATGAAGCATTAAACTTTAGGACTAAAGTCGCTTTTCCACGCATAAAAATGCCCCGTTTAAGGCAACCAACCAATCAGGGGCCGTATTAACCAGTTCTCCAAGCAACCAACCAATCAGGGGCCGTATTAACCAGTTCTCCAAGCAACCAACCAATCAGGGACCGTATTAACCAGTTCTCCAAGCAACCAACCAATCAGGGACCGTAATGACCATTTCTCAGCACAAAAAGTGCTCCAATTTTAAACAGCTATTAGTCGGTCAATTTTGGTCTTAAAAGGATGATTTTTTTTTATTTTTCATAAAATTGTATGAGGATGAAGTTTCTAATATAATTAGTAGGACCGGGGGACTATATAAAAATGTATATTTCGTATTTCTTTCAGAAATGCATTTATTGATTTAAACTGTTTCTAAGATAATAGATTTTAAAATTTAAAACATGTTTGCAAATGGAAGTGTATCTCTGTGACTAACAGTTGAGGAAATAACCATTGGGCACCGATAGCAATAGACACCCTGTATATATTTTTATTTTAACTTCTGCGGGTTGTTTATCTTTACTTTCTCATTCTATAGAATATAGTACAGAGGAAGTTTTGTTTTCAGGAAAAGATTTTAAGGTTTTGATAACATATGTTTTAAGATCTTCTGAAAACCTTTTGACTTTTTAGAGTGATGTCCGTCTGTCAGTGGTTGATCTTTTGTGTGCACGATAGCCGTTAAGAATATTAATGGATTTTTGTGATACTATATATCCGGCTTTGTAAACAAAACAGCTGAAATTAGATGGAATCTTCTGAGATTCGAGCGAAGACTTCGAAATTTCTTTGAAATTTGATATTTCCTTAACATGGAAGTATAGGATAAAATTTGGCATAAATATGCATAAAAGAGATAATTGAAAGATCAATTTTCACGAAGCATAAAAGTTTCAATCATTGTATGAAAAATCTGATGTGGACAGCACATGGCGTTCCCTGCAGACTTATATCCACGTTCTCTTTATTTTATTTAAATTTAATTCATTTTTCATTCAATTTTCGTTCTCATTTGGTAACTGAACTTATTTCTAATTTTGGTGTTGAAAAAATACAAAAAAACTAAAATATCTCGAGAACGGCTACTCCAAGTGTAATGGGGTTGGTCTTACACTTTCCTTTGTTAAAAATTACATATAAAACAAATATTTAATGGATATATTTGAGCATACGTAGTTTCTTTATTTTAGATTTTGCCGATTTTTGCGGGCCATTCCGTAAAAAACGGTAGGTTGTTCTTTTCCGAATCGTACCAAAATCGAATCAGCACCAGACCATGCTACAAGTAACTTATCTACCAAATTTTGTGAAATTTGGTCAATTAGTATTTTAGCTAGAGTGGATATATGAAATTTTTACCGGCCATTTTACAAAGAAAGGCATGTTCTGTTTCTACGAATCCTACCAAAAACTAATCAGCACCAGGGTCTCACCCAAGTGACATACATACCAAATTTTATGAAATTCGGTCAATTAGTTTTTTAGTTAGAGTGGATACAATATCTGCACAGACAGACAGACACACAGAGTTTTTAGTTAGAGTGGATACATACATTGACAGACACAGACAGACAGACACACAGAGAGACAGACACACACACATACGTCACGCTAAAAATAGTTTTTTCATATTTTAAAGGTCTCAAAACGCGTAGATCCGTCGAAAACTCGAGTTGTGATTTTCGGCATGATTCTAATACTTTCCCTATATATTACCATGTATTGCAGGGAAAGTTAAAATAGTCACGGTACATTTTTTGTGTTCGTGACCATATTAGCCCTTCGGGGGGGGGGGGGGTTCAAGTCACCCCTCTTTGGGATTATACATTACCAAACTTGGTATCAATAGGAAGATTTTTTTTCAAGTCCTTAAAAATGAAAGGTAATATGCCGGAATTGGGATCATTTGAACTAGCCATACAATAAAAAAAAAAAATCTTGTAAAATTTTCAAAAGAAAAAAAAAGAATAAAAATAATATTAAATAAAAACAAGAAAGATCAATCATGCATAAAGCATTGATTAGGAAACACTTTAATAAACTTCCAACTAAAATACAATTTTATTGAAACATCTCTAGAATACGATACATTCAGAAGTGATACTTTTAAAGTTGTCATAATGCTACAATAATTTATTATATTTGAAAACTTCATCGCAAACAAATGAAATATATTCAAATGACGTGATTTAAATACAAATCATCTGTCTGTCTATAAAAAGCAGTAAAAATTTAATTCATAAACTTTTATTCTATTTCTTTCATTCATCACAATACTGCAATAATTTATTTTACTTAAAAACTTAAAACCATGGATGTAAGAGTAATTTAACTCTGTGCTTAAAACTTCACCGAAAAAATCTGTTATAAAGTCGTTTGCTCTATATGAAAAATCAATGACTGTTTCATTCATATCAACTATAGTGAAGATTCCAGAGCTAAATAATTTTACGTTAAAGGATTTCAGCAATTCTTATACAACTCATCTTGCAGTTTGATGTGTTTGCAATCTCCATAACTGAAAATTAGACTTCCTTGTAGATATAATCAAATTTTGATGATCGTTTAAACTCAAATATATTGTAATTTTATTGTTTCAGAACATCGATGCACAGAAATTAAGCAAAAATGAAGTAGCTTTAGGACGAGCACAACACTAAAAAATTAAAAAGAACTTTGAAAATCACGATTTTGGCATTAGATGGATACCATATTTCATTTTTAAGTGGGTCATATAAGTGGGGTTCATGTAAGGGGTGCAATTAATATTTAATTTTTATTAGAAATCTACTGAATATATTTTTCAGAAAATGTGTTTATACATTTTATGGAATAATTTGAATATTTACTAACATTTTCGAAGCAATATATGAATTTTAAATTTGCTTAAAAAATGGTTGAAAAATTAAGTTCCATAGGGTTCAATGTATTTCATTTTTTCAACTTTGGTTCAATCCAAAACGAATTGGGTGATATTATTCATTTATATTCCCATAGGTCCCACAGACCGTCCGAACAACATACTAAAATTTCATTTTCATAAAGTTATTTTTACGGCAGTTATCGTGCTAACGGACAAACAGACAGACAGACAGACAGAAGGAACGAAGTTATAAACACTTTTCAACTATGGTGTAAAGAATTAACAAGAAAGATCAATCATGCTTAAAGCATTGATTATGAACCACTTTCCAACTTCAATGCAATTTTATTTAAACAAGTCTAAAATGCAATACATTGCTCGGTAATATTTTAAAACTTATCACAATACTATATTAATTTATTATATTTGAAAACTTAAACCTTCATCGAAAACAATGAATTTCATTCAAATGACGGCATTGAAATATAAATTGCCTGGTTTAAACATCTCTAAAATACGATACATTCCTCGGAAATATTTTTAAAATTATCATAATACTACAATAATTTATTATATTTGAAAACTTCATCGAAAACAACTGAAATTCATTCAAATGACGTCATATAAAAAATAACAGGCCTGGCTCTCTCTATAAAAGCAGTATTTCATTCACAAACATTTTCCCATTCATTGCATTCATCACAGAACTATAATAATTTCTTTTATTTAAAAACTTATGACTATGGAGCTACAAGTATGTAATTAAACTCTATGCTTAAAACTTCATGGAAAAAAATCGTCCTTCTCTCTGTAAAATGAATGAATATTTCATTCATATCAGCTATGCAGACTCCATGAGCTAAATAATTTTGCGTTAAAGAAGCACAGCAATTCTTATACAACTCATTCTACTTGTTTTGCTGTTTGCATTTTACATAAGTGAAAAATAGGCTTCGTTGTAGAAATAATCGAATTTGGATGATCATTTAAACTAAAACATATTGTCATTGCGTTGTTTCAGTATGTAGATGCATAGAATTTAAGCAAAAATAAAGCGGTTTTAGAACGTATACAACACTCAATATGAATTAAAAAGAACTTTGAAAATCACGATTTTGAGACAATATGGATGCCATATTTTATTTTGAAGTGGGTCATGTGATCTTTTCATATCATGGTCACTTGATCGCTTTATATAGAAGGTGTAATTATTATTTAAATTTTTATTTAAAAAACTACTGAATATATTTTGCTGAAATTTTTTATATATATTTTATGGAATAATTTGAATATTACCTAAAATTTTCGAAGTAATTTGTGAATTTTAAATCCGCTTAATAAATACTTGAAGAACTAGGTCCCATACGGTTCAATGTATTTCATTTTTTCAACCCGAGTTCCCTCCAAAACTAATTGGGTGAAATTCTTCATTTATATTCCCATAGGTCCTACAGACCGTCTGAACAACGTATTAAATTTCATTTTGATTAAGCCATTTTTACGGCCGTTATGCTAACGGTCAGACAGACAGACAGACAGACAGAATGAACAAAGTCATAAACACTTTTCAGCTTCGTTGTAAAGTGTTAAAAATCGTCCATGACCACTTGAAAGTTATTTTTACTTTCCTTATTTACGTAATGTATAAGGAAAGTATTGTGACGGGGTCGAAAATTCGAATTCGAGTTTTCGACGGGAGAGCACGTTTCAATCAACCCTGATCACGAATCGAACATTTTTGAGGTGATGTCTCTGTGTGTGTGTGTGTGAAAGTATATGTATGTGTCAGTGAGTCTGTGTAGACGATAATAGACGAACGAACGGGCCGATTCGAATGAAATTTGGTTCAAAAATCACAGTCCATGAATACTGGAAGCCTATTGTTTTAAAACACAATCGAATGTTCAGAATCTCCCTAAATTTGCGAGTGAAATTTTAAAAAATCATCAAAAATTCAAAACCTTAATAAAGTTACACAAATATACGTTTCTTATGTAATTTTTCCTTAGAAAACGATTGACATAAACTTTAGAAAGCTAGCATGAAACGTTCTCGAGATAATGCTCATTTTTCAAATAAATTAACCAAAAAAATCCCACAAATTAAAAAAAAGTATTAACTGTTGAGAAACATGTTTACTTTTCATATGTAATATCATGCGATAAATTTGGTGACATCATTTTCATGGATCTAACTCGTTCCATTCACGAGAAAAGGTACTTTGAGTAATACTTTTGTATTTGAGCGCCAATAGTAATTTATCTGCTGTAGGAATTGCTTATTTCTCCGTCCATAGCGCTTGGAGAGATTTTGGCTACGAATTTAGCGAAATGTCACCAACTTGGCGATATTTTTAAATGTTGCCAAATTAACGAAAATCTCGCCAAATGGATGAAAATGATGCTAAATCAATGAAAATGACGACTAATTGAAGGAAATTCAATATCTTGGAAAGAATATAAATATCTATTATAAGAATAATATATTTTTTATAAAAGTAGTAAATTCATTGCATTATATAAGGAAAGTCATGTGTTGTCCACATCAGATTTTTTAAATGTTTGTTTTAAGTTAGGTATGAAATAACGGAAAATATGAGTCCACTAAGAAAATAGGCAGATTTTTTAGATTAATTGTTTTTTAATATTTGTTATCGATCGGTTATTATTCAACTCTTTTCTGTTCAATTTACGTGTTTTGCTCGCTGTCGCTCGCCATCCCCCATAACTTACTTCGCGAGTCGTGGAGCTTAGCCCTCAACTTTCTATCGCTCGCGTTGCAAATCAAAATGTAATTGAGGTCTGTGAGGTCTATATAACCTTTGGTTTTTATCTCCCTCAATTTCGTTATAATTTATGTTTGACTTTATATTAACAATTTCTCACTGGTTCGGTTAAGTAGACCAATCACCGAGCTAAGTATCATCTGTGGTGCTGGTATGGCGACAGGATAAGTTTCAGATCGCGAGTAATAGAAGCTGAATAATAGAGGTTGAGTACAGTCCTGGTAGTAGGCTGGTGGATAGATCGGTTGAAGTCAGTGGGAAGTGGGAAATCTCTAGGTATCTAATTTATGTGTGAGTGGGAAAAAAGAAAGGAACAAGTCCATAGAACCGGCACTAGGATGGATACCACTATGTTTATAAGGGTCTAGTATCCCTGGTTAGTCAAGACAAGGTTTATGGGTCCAAGAACGGAATTTGGTATGCACCGACGATCTGTATCTCATTGACTAATTACTTATTTATAATATCACCAGGCCAGTAAATTACATCAAGGATATGTTGTATTACCTAATGGGTATGTGCAATACTGGCTGATTGGTATCTGTATCTATTTAGTTACGTAGTCAGTTGCTGTAATTTGAGTGAGTATACATTGTATTTGTTTATTTGACTTTTGTATCTGTGTTATTTCATTTGGCTACAACGTCCTTCTGTACCCATTACTACCAAAGTATGTCAATTTTGCTTGACATATCTGTGTAATCCAGCAAAAAAGTCAAAAATAGAGCCCTACCCAAGGCTCATTACGCTATAATAGTACCCGATTAGAATAGTAGCGGGACTCCAGCTGAGTTAAAGTCACGTTTTTATACGTCTTGTAGTCTGAAACAAATTATCACTATGTTTTATTAATTATTATTGTATGTTTATAAATGGTACCCTATGTCCAACAAAGTAAGTGCAAATTGTTTAAATATTTACTTTCCCTACAGTACACGGTTTATGTATAGAGAAAGTATTGGAATAGTGTCGAAAATCCCATTCCAAGATTCGATGAATCTATACATTTCGAGTACACCAGACCATGGAAAAACTAGTTTTAGCGTGACGTTTGTGTGTGTGTGTATCTGCGTCTCTGTTTGTAAAATGTATGTGTATGCACACCAACTCAAACACTAATGGGCCACAATTTCGTAAAATTTCAAAAGTAAGTCACTTGCGCTTGACGCCTCTGGTGCTGATTAGATTTTAGAATGATTCGGAAAAAAAAACATGGTTCTTTTTCAGAAATGACTCTAAAAAATTGTATGTGTTTATACTAGCTGAAATCTAATGGACCACTTTTCACAAAATTTGGTAGATAAGACACTTGTGAGTTGCTGTAGTGCTGGTTAGATTTTGATACGATTCGTATAAAAAAGAAAGAATCTGCACTATTTTACGAAATAGTCCACAATAATCGTCAAAATTTAAATTAAAATTGTGGTGCATGAAGAATGAACTTAAAGCTGGGATTTTAAACTTATTAAATTCTAGATAATATTGGCATGAACGCAAATTCGTACATAGTGGAACATCATTAAATTACACATTGCATTTTTTGCCGCTATTAAAACATACCAATTGTTTTCTATAGCGTGAGTTCTGTAAAGGAATATTAATTAACATAATACTAAATTGATTGCACCATTTTAACTTTAATAATAAATCATTCATTACCAACATAACATATTTATTACTCAATTACAACAATTTGCATATTTATTTGTGGAGGATCGAACAAATTGTGAGAGATTTGCCGTGTGAGAAGATCACTATTGGTTATCGAAATAATCTAAGACCTGTTACCATATTTAATAAGCACATACCTGATCACAACGTTTGTTTCCTTGTAGAGGCACTGATTTTTGCACATTTTGTTGAAGTCTCCTTGGACTCTGATTGTCGTCGAATTGCATGTAAGGACACCTTTCGGGAATATCTCTGGACCACTGTGTCGAAGTCGCTCTCCATTTTCGTTCTATTCTGTACCTCCGTTCTTATATCATTCTTTAGTCTGTTCTATGCAAATATCGTCGTTCTATATCTCATTTCTTATACCATTCTGCTCGTTCTACATATATAGTCGTTTTCTGTAAGTTCTTCTGTCTTAGATTGTGGCTCTTTTGCCTCAGGTCTGACACTCCTCTTTTACTCCTATTGGCCTCCTCCATGGCGAAGCCACAAGCATCTTCTCCATTGATCAGCCTTTTCATCCAATGTCGTTACTTCACGTTTTCTTAAGAGTCCTCCGACCTCCCCCTATCTTGATGCCCCTAAATTTATGGTTTCAGCTCACCTTTGGGTCAGCCTGTTTTAAACTTTGGCGTCATTGAGACTGGAGGTATTGCCTGATGTTTAAAAAATAATAAATAATGTACGTAAAACTGTCTCGCAATAACTGGTGTTTGATCGATTTCTGGTCTCACAAAAATAAAACATATTGTCAAATGTGTCAATATAATGCCTGCTTAATACTTAATTTTTGACGACGAAAATAATAAGGCCAATCTTATTACTCTAGACAATTCTGGAGATATTTCTGAAGTTCTTTTTAATTTTGTGGATTTTAAAGACATATTACACTGAACTTATAAAACTATTTAACGAATTGTTTATGCAATTTAGCAATTAAATGCTTTGAGGGCTATCCTGGTGCCGACTGGATTTCGGCATTATTTGGAAAAATATGGCCGATCCTCTTTTTCCTGCGAAATGACCCTCAAAGATCAAGAAAATGTAAAATAAATGGATAAACTTGCTGAAAGATATTAATTATATACTTGTTCTTCGTGAAAGGTTTTAGGATAAAGCAAATAAGTTTGATCCCATGGATGAACCGTTTTCAAGATATTTTAACTTTTTTGAATTTTTAGGAGCTAAAATTGAGTTTCCAAATGAAACAAAGATACATTATAAATGCAAATAGAATAGAATATAAAACAAAATATATGTTATTTTCTGCATTTAAACTCAATTTAATACATCATGAAATAAAAAATAAGAAAATTAACTAAATTTAAATAAAAGTCTGAAGCGAAAGTCAGGTGCTGCCCACATAAAATTTTTATCTATTAAGCACTGAGATATATACCGTCCAAAGTAATAAATAGAATGGATACACGTCAACTTTAATAAACTTTTAAAATTAAAGACAACCGAAGTAGGTTTAAAAGTCATTTAATAAAAACTCCTTTCCACGACGTACATAAATTTACAAAGCCAAAGTGCTTTCAGGTATCACCATGTCCTTCACCAGTTGCGAAATGAAAAATACAGTGCCAACAAATGCTTACATATAGGTCAAATCGGTAGGCAAAATTTACATATTATTCATTTACGATTTTACAATTATTATTGTACAATTATTATTGTTAAATTTTAAATCGATAATATGTAAATTTTGGCTGCTGATTTGGCGTATATGTCAGCATTTGTTGGCACCTTATTTTTCATTTCGCCACTGATGAAAGGCATGTTGATGGCCGAAAGGCATGTTGATGGCTTTGTAAATTTAAGGAAAGGTGTTTTTATTAAATGCCATTTTAAATCTATTTTGGTTGTCTTTAATTTTAAAACCGTCCAAAGTGTTTACATTTTCAGCAACACTCTGTTTTAAGCCTTATTGGTGGTACGACCTTAGATATTATTTCTGTCAATATATCCAGTGAATACTTCCTTTGCGAAACACCACATTTCATCAAGATAGGAAACTTATAGTATAACCTTCATATGCTGTAAGTACTTTTATATAACATAAGGAAACTTGAAATTTACAAATATGTGTAAAGTCCTGTAGCATTTTAAATGACATTTTTATTCAAAACTTTCTATTAAAGTATTTAATTTAATTCTCCTATAAAATGAACAATAAGAATCTATGTATACAATGTGTTTCTATTCCCTATGTATAAAATTTTATTTCCAGGCAGATTTGAATAATGAAAACTCCTGGTCCAGGTCGTAAACAAATTTTGAAAATTTATATAATTGGCTTAATTTACTCCAAAATGGCATTGGGAAAATATACCAGTGTTATTTTAATTAATTTCATCAATTGGCTAAACACAATGTATGAACTTGAAAAATCTCAGGGGGGAAAAATTGAAAATACCAATAATTCTCGTAATCTTCAAATTCGTTGATATAATCCATTCAAAAATGCAATATCTACCATTTATGAAATTTATATTTATAACCATTTATTACTTTCCTTTTATACAAAATGTATAAGGAAAGTATTGTGACGGGGTCGAAAATTCGAATTCAAGTTTTCGACGGGAGAGCACATTTCAAGCATCCCTGATCACGAATCGGATATTTTTGAAGTGATGTCTGTGTGTATGTGTGTGTGTGTGAAAGTATGCATGTGTGTGTGAAAGTATGTGTGTGTGTGTGTGTGTGTTTGTGTGAAAGTATGTGTGTGTGTGTGTGTGTGTGTGTGTGTGTGAGTCTGTGGAGACGGTATCTCACGAACGAATAGAGCGATTCGAATGAAATTTGGTACAAAACTCACAATCCATGAATACTGGAAGCCTATTGTTTTAAAACACAATCGAATGTTCAGAACACTCCTAAATTTTCAAGTGAAAGTTTGAAAAAATCATCAAAAAATCAAAACCTTTAATAAAGTTGCGCAAATCGACATTTCTTATGTAATTTTTCCTTAGAAAAAGTTTGACATAAATTTTAGAACGCCAACATGAACCGTTCTCGAGATATTGTACATTTTTCAAAAAAATTATCAAAAAATCATATAAAATAAAAAAAAATATTTTCTATTGAGAAACACGTTCACTTTTCATGTGTAATACCATGCTATAAATTGGGTGACATCATTCTCGTGGATCTAACTGGTTCCATTCATGAGTAAAGATACTTTGAGTAATACTTTTGTATTTGAACGCCAATAGTCATTTATCTACTGTAAGAATAACTTGTTTCTTAGTGCATAACGCTTGGCGAGATTTCGACGACGAATATAGCGGAATGTCGCCTACTTGATGACATTTTCAGATGCCAAATTAACGAAAATATCGCTAAATGAATAAAAATGACGCTAAATCAATGAAAATGACGAATAATTCATGAAATTCAATATATTTGAAAGAATATAAATATCTACTATAAGAATAACATTTTTTTGACTGTAAAAGTAGTAAATTCATTGCATTATATAAGGGAAAATCATGTGTTGCCCACTTTAGATTTTTTATTATTTAAATTGAAAAAAATAATAGTAAAAATCGTCTGTCGTATAAAGACATTTGATTTAATCTCGTTGCTAAGCAGCAGGATATAGTCTCCTTCAAATAATTTTGAGGAAAAAATATCGTCTGCATAAAGCTTTTCTGTTAAAGGTTTAATTTGTGCGGTTTTTATTTATATCTCGACAACACCTGGTTCTACAAACTCAATACATGGACTTAATTTTAAGTGAGGCTATTCTAAGACTACATACAAAATTTCATGAAATTTGGTGCTGCAGTTCTCCCATGTAGATGAGATAAACTTACATACATATATATATATACTTCCATACATAAATATAAACATATGTTCAATTTAATTTATATAGATTTATTATATAAATATTAATACTGAAATATCAAAGCAAACATCATCGTGCACTGTTATTATGTTTTAAGTCATTAGTGTGAGTAGAACAAAGCCCGTTTCAAATAATGTTTGGCTTCACACCTTCTCCATCGTTTCAATCATGGAAGTGAATTCCGATGAGAAGATGGTTGAAGTGCTACCCTCAACGACGAGGGATTAAGTAGAGGGGAGGGATTTTCCTTTTCCGTTTTTTCCCTCTCCTTGAAAGGGAAGAAACCGTTTTAGACTTTTTCTTCCTATTATAAAGGATAGGTTGATCCTAAGGTTGGAAGATATTTTCTGTCAGTTTCAGAACTTAAGCAAGATAAATTAAAATAAAATGCTGATTCTTGAAAGAAAGTTCTTTGATCGTAAATGCCGTTATTGATTGGAAAACGAAAAGAAAAATGTACACAATATGGACATTTTCATACGATTAACTTATAGAAAATATTTCCATGAATATAAACAGACTGATCATCCGATGTTTAAATCATATATTGTACAGGAATACTGAAATAGTAGAATATTTGATGTGGACAGTTTGAGCAGAGGCCACTAGGCTGTCCCACCCCCTCTTACTTTTTCTCGAAATATCCTCTAAACTATAACAGGCATGAACTGTGATTAAATTTAGAACTTTCAAACTTAGAAGAGGGATTGACAGAGGGACAAGCCATGGTGACAGCCAGTCGGCAGATATGATATTACAGTATCTTGAACATGAAGAACTTTATTACAAAATTTATGATGGGCAATGGGGGTATGATTCGCCTGACTTTTCACCTAGCCTTTTCCCCATCGAATACAATAGAGTTTACCAGAGATCTATGTGTAACCATTGCTTCAGGCTGTATATTAAGCACCTAGAGGCTGATCTCACCCCAATATGGGCCAAAATATTTTATAAAAAATAAAACATTTGCTGACCAACTTTTGTGACGTTAACGTGAAATATATGCTTTGGTATAATAAGGACATGAAGAATTTTCGATGCCAGTAAGCGGTGAACACCGTGGCGTCCATTAATGATATGCTCAATAACTCTTCAGTATGGAAAATTTTAATGAGTTCTTAGTTATGTCCTACATTTTAATATTCGCAATGTCCCTTGTTTTTTGCCTCTGGACAACCTGAATAAAATTCTATTAAGCACGTTGATGTCCTTTTACACTATTTGAACAATTGAGAAATGTAGTGATTGTATATATGATTTTGTAAATAATTTAACTTTAATTTTTAAACAAAATGTATGCATTTGAACCAGAAAATATTGATTCATGTGAATGTTATGAACCAATTCAAGCCTACTTTTGTTGTACTTTGAATGTATGAGTATTATCTTTCAGGGGTCAACAGGTAAGTGGATTTTTCAACGCCACAGATTGATATAAATAGTAGACGAAAAAAATTATTTGGAAATTAAGTTTCTATATCTATATTTATATTTTTAAAAAATCTTTTATAGTTTTCGAAAAATCAACTCGTCGAATTGACGAAGACTGAACGTTTACATTTTCAATTGTGTAATGTTTACATCTCAAAAACTAAACTTGCTAGCTATGAACAATAAGCGATAATTTGTAGCTCTTTGAAAGCCCTATACGTGTATATAATTGATTATTAGATCGAGTTTTATTTAAACTTAAAAATGGATCTCTTCAAGCTAGTTTTTTTTCAATGTTCTTACTTTCAGACGAAATATCTTCGAAACAATAAAAGATAACCAAATAGTAACCAACAAATATAAGCATTAGGAAATTTAGTTTCTAGATCTATAATGTTTTTTAAAAAACTCTTATAGTTTTTGAGTAATCAATATTCATCTTGACAATTTGGCGAATATCGAAAATATCTAATTTATAATACTTATAGCATCTCAGAAACTAAATGTGCTAAGTTGGATTTCGAATGGAGCTCATAGTTTTTTAAGTATAGTGGTCATAAATGCAATATTTTAGTATTTTTACCTAGGTTTTCCAATAGGTGGGCAAGCTGTAGTATTTAAAATGTCAGAAATGTTGCAGCTCAATGTGTTTACTTACTCCTTGGTAAAATCTTGGTGCACAAGCATCATGAGAAATTTTGTTTTATTTAAAAAACATTACGATGTTAAATGAACTTGAGTGTTCTAAAGATGTTTAATGACTGATGAGATTTGAACAGAATAGATAGAAATATACGTATTCAAGTACGTACTTGTGCGACGGCAGGAAAATTAATAGATTAACTGTTACTATTTATCTGACGAGATTTTACATTTAAGTTTTATTTATATTAGTTTAATTTATATAGCAAGTTGTGAAGAACCTTGTTGTCTCGACTAATACTCCTCTACTGGGCAGTCCACGCTCTACAGTTCAGTCAATGCTCTACAGTCGGAATTGCAACCCCTTATCGTCGAAATGGACGCTATATTATCCACCTTCTAATACCAGATTGACGTGCATTTGACAAACTAACTGACCACCTCATGTTATCTATACCATGCTATCTATGGTTTGCCTCTTGCTGCTATTTTATCTTCCAGGTGAGCTTTCTGCGTAGTCGTTGTCCTCCAGAATGGAAAAAATCTGATGTCGGCAACATATGACTTTCCTAATATAATGCAATGAATTTACTACTTTTACAGCAAAAAAATAGGTTTTTCTTATAGTAGATACTTATATTCTTTCCAAGATATTGAATATTCGACAATTAGTCGTCATTTTTATTGATTTTGCTCCATTTTAATCCATTTGGCTAGATTTTCGTTAATTTGACGACATTTCAGAAAGTCGCCAAGTTGGCAACATTCCGTCAAATTCGTCGCCAAAATCTCGCCAAGCTTTACTGATGGAGAAATAAGTTATTCTTATAGCAGATAAATGACTATTGGCGTTCAAATACAAAATTATTACTCGAAGTATATTTTCTCATGAATGGAACGAGCTAGATCCACGAGAATGATGTCACTCAATTTATCGCATGGTATTACATATGAAAAGTGAACATGTTTCTCAATAGGAAATTTTTTTTTATTTTATATGACTTTTTGATAATTTTTTTGAAAAATGTGCAATATCTCGAAAACGGTTCATGTTAGCGTTCTGAAATTTATGTTAATCGTTTTCTAATGAAAAATTACATAAGAAATGTCTATTTGCGTAACTTTATTAGCGGTATGATTTTTTTCAAAATTTCACTCGAAAATTTAGGGGATTCTGAACATTCGATTACGTTTAAAGACAATAGGCTTCCAGTGTATACGGATTTTGATTTTTGTACCAAATTTCGGTCGAATCGGTCCATTCGTTCCTCAGTTATCGTCTCCACAGACTCACTGACACACACACACACACACACACACACACACACACACACACACAGAGACATCACTTCAAAAATGTTTGATTCGTGATCAGGGATGCTTAAAACGTGCTCTCCCGTCGAAAACTCGATTTCGAATTTTCGACCCCGTCACAATATTTTCCTTATACATTATGTATCTAAGGAAAGTAATAAACACTGAACATCCCAGAGTCCACTGAATCCGTGCTAGTTGTACTAGAGTCACTTTCAGACTACTTCAATCTTTGTACTACCCTACAGGGTTGATTTGTCCGGGCACCATTACAAAGAACCTTATTGCCCCGATGGGGAATCGAACCTAGGTACTTCGTACTGCCCTGCCGAAGCTCTTCCTTTGAGCTACTGGCGCATAATTGCAAACCTTTATTTTCGAAGTGGACACTACAAAGTTATAATTATAATGTGATATTCTTCCTTGAAGTCTGTAGTCGGAACATCCAGATGAAATCGGTGGAAGAACTGAAAGTACTACAGATAACTACAAAGTGTAATTTGTAGTAATTTGTAGCGCTTTGTAAGCCTGTAAACGAAATCGAATAAGGTTATTGAACTTTACTGTAATTTTATTTTACAATATTTTATTCATACGATACAATCTCGACTCAATCGCACTGGAGTCACCTCCGGTGTTTTACAATAGTTAATTTCCTGATATACATAATGTATAAGGAAAGTGTTGTGAAGGAGTCGTAAATTCGATATCGAGTTTTCGACGGAAGAGCACGTTTCAAGCATCACTGATCATGAATCGAACATTTTTGAAGATTGGACTGTGTATGTGTGTTTGCCAGTGCGACTTTGAAGACGTTATCTCACGAACGAATGAACCGATTCGAATGAAATTTGGTTCAAAAATCATGAATACTGGAAGGTTATTGCTTTAAAACACAATCGAATGTTCAACTCCCCCCCCCCCCACTAAATTTTCGAGGGAAATTTTGAAAAAATCATCAAAAAATCAAAACCTTTAATAAAGTTACGCAAATAGACATATCTTATGTAATTTTTTCTTAGAAAATTATTGACATAAATTTTTGAACGCTAGCATGAACCGTTCTCGAGATATTGCACATTTTCCAAATAAATTTATCAAAAAATCACATAAATTAAAAAGCAATATTAACTGTTGAGAAACATGCTCACTTTTCATATGTAATATCATGCGATAAATTGGGTGACATCATTGTCGTGAATCTAGCTCGCTCCATTCATGACAAAAGATACTTTGAAGACCCAGACCGTCCGACTCGTCCAGAGGACTTAGAGTAACTAGTTGGACGGCCGGACAAAAAAAAGATACTTTGAGTAATAATTTTATATTTGGACGAAAATAGTCATTTTTCTGCTATAAGAATAGCTTATTTCTCCATCCATAACGCTTGGCGAGATATTGGCGACCTATTTGGTGGAATATCGCCAACTTGGCGAAATTTCTTAGAAAACGATCGACATAAACTTTAGAACGCTAGCATAAACCGTTCGTGAGATATTGTACATTTTTCAAATAACTTTATCAAGAAACCCCATAAATTAAAAAAAATATTAACTACTGTGAAATATGTTCACTTTTCATATGTAATATCGTACGATAAATTTGGTGACATCATTCTCGTGGATCTAGCACTTTCCATTCATGAGAAAAGATACTTTGAATATACTTTTGTATTTGAACGCGAATAGCCATTTATCTGATATAAGAATAACTTATTTCTCCGTCCATAACGCTTGGCGAGATTTTGGCGACGAAGTTGGCGGAATGTCGCCAATTTAGCGACATTTTTAAATGTTGCCAAATTAACGAAAATCTCGTCAAATGGATAAAAATGACTCTAAATCAAAGAAAATAACGACTAATTGTCGAAAATTCAATATCTTGGAAAGAATATAAGTATCTACTATAAGAAAAACCTAATTACTTTCCTTATATATATGATGTATAAGGAAAGTATTGTGACGGGATCGAATATTCGAATTAGAGTTTTCGACCGGAGAGCACGTTTCAAGCATCCCTGATCACGAATCAAACATTTTTGAAATGATGCCTGTGTCTTGTTTGTGAAAGTATGTGTGTGTGTGTGTGTGTGTGTGTGTCAGTGAGGCTGTGGAGACGATAACTGACGAACGAATGGACCGATTCAAACCAAATTTGGTACAAAAATCACAATCCGTAAACACTGAAAGCCTATTGTTTTTATACGCAATCGAATGTTCAGAACATCCCTAAATTTTCGAATGAAATTTTGAAAAAATCGTCAAAAAATCAAAACCACTAATAAAGTTACGCAAATAGACATTTCTTATGTAATTTTTCATTAGAAAACGATTGACATAAATTTTAGAACGCTAACACGAACCGTTCTCGAGATATTGCACATTTTTCAAAAAAAATTATCAAAAAGTCATATAAAATAGAAAAATAATATTTCCTATTTAGAAACATGTTCACTTTTCATATGCAATGTCATGCGATAAATTGGGTGACATCATTCTCGTGGATCTAGCTCGTTCCATTCATGAAAAATGATACTTTGAGTAATACTTTTGTATTTGTACGCCGATAGTCATTTATCGGCTGTAAGAATAACTTACTTTTTCGTCCATAACGCTTGGCGAGATTTTGGCGACGAAATTGGCGGAATGTCGCCAACTCGGCGAATTTTTGAAATATTGCCAAATTAACGAAAATCTCGCCAAATGGATAAAAATGGCGCTAAATCAATGAAAATGACGACTAATTGTCGATAATTCAATATCTTGAAAAGAATGTTAGTATCTACTATAAGAAAAACCTATTTTTTTACTGTAAAAGTACATTGATTACATTATATGAGGAAAGTCATGTGTTGCTCACATCAGATTTTTTTTTATTGTAAAAGTAGTAAATTCATCTCATTACATAAGGAAAGTCATATGTTGGCCACATCAGATTTTTTTGTATTGTGATCAGGGCCTTCGCCCGAGACGAAATTGAAGAGATGCTGAAGGGAAATTCAAGGGGGCTAAAAAGTCTAAAAGAAGGGATTGACCAAAAACACAGTTAATCATTAGCATTTATAAACCATGATCGTTACTATTATATATGTCAATTCATAGAAATTATTAACCAATAGTTACAAATTTATATTTGCAAGTTTAGAGCTGATTATTAATATCCTTATTGATACTATACATCAATATTAATACAGTAAAATCTCGATTAACCGCGGGCGGATTATCCGGGCGGTCTCCCGCGATTTTTTTTTTTTTTTTTTTTTTTTTTTGCGACGATCATTTACGGAATGTAGAGAAATAAACACGCAACACGCCTTTCATGATCAACAAATGGAACATCTATTTTTAGAGCAACAATCGGATTCTTCCTATTCCTTTCTACCCCTCCCCCCCAAGGTCACCGAAACCTGTACAATGGACGAATATGCCGTTTGTAAGGTTTCGGACCAGATTTAAGGTCGTAGCGAATTGGCCGAGGTCATTTTCCGTACCTCCCCATTCCTTTACGCTTGCCATTTCAAGTCAGAATTGACACCACATCACTTTAGTACGTTGCGGCCAATCTGTGTACACGATCTGCTCGCGTCTGTTTAAACTTGTACTTTTAGCGATGAGCGAAAAGAGAAAAAAATTTGTCTTATCCATCCAAGATAAGTTAGAGTTGATAAGAAAAATTGAAAATGGTTCATCGAAAAAACAAATGAGCTTGAAGTATGACATTGGAGAGTCTAGAGTTAGAGACATTATGAAGCAAAAAGATAAACTAATTCAATTTGCTTCCGCATCGGACAACTCATGGTCCATGAAGAAAAAGAAAACCATGAAAACCAGCACCTATGAAGAATTGGACGCGGCATCATTAAAATGGGTGAGTCAAGTAAGATGTGAGGATACACACATTTCAGGACCGATTATTGCTGCAAAAGCTAAGCAATTTTTCGAAAAGCTTGGAATGGAAGGGACTTTTGATGCGTCATCAGGCTGGTTAACTAGATTTAAACAACGCCATGGGATTAGAGAAATCGGACTTCACGGTGACAAATTAAGTTGCGATAATCAGGCAGCAGAGGACGTTAAAAATGATTTTCAGGAATTTTTAAAATCAGAAGAACTTTCGTATGAACAAGTATACAACGCTGATGAATCTGGACTGTATTGGAAATGTTTGCCGACGCGAACACTGGCGTTTGAAAGAGAGCGTCAAGCATCAGGACATAAAACCAGTAAGAAACGATTGACGATAATGTCTTGCAGCAATGTCACGGGAACACACAGACTAAGACTCGTAGTGATTGGGAAAGTAAAAAAACCTAGATCCTTTAAAGGTACAAGAGCTGAAAACCTTCCAGTTCATTACTTTAACCAAAGAAAAGCCTGGATGATTTAAGAAATATTTCAGGAATGGTTCGAAAAAAAATTAATTCCCCTAGTGAGAGAGCATCTCAAGTCTAAAAACCTACCCGAAAAAGCCATATTGTTGCTTGACAACGCCTGGACTCACCCAGGAGAAAGTGTTCTGAAATCAGAAGATGGAAATTTTTTCATCAAGTTTTTGCCACCTAACGTCACGGCACTTATCCAGCTCATGGACCAGGGAGTTATTGCTTCTATGAAGAAAAGGTATCGAACCAAATTATTGAAAAAACGGATTGAAGAGGGAGGCGATCTCCAGGGATTCTGGAAGGACTACACGATTCTTGACAGCATTTATGACATCAACACTGCTTGGAATACGGTCAAGATAACAACTTTAGTAAAGTCCTGGAAAAAAATTTTGCCAAATGTGGAAAAAACGTTAGAGTCTCCACAGGAAGAAAAAGACGAGGAAGTTCTGCATCTGATTTGGCAAATTTAGCAAAATCTGTTCCTGCAGGAAGTAACGTGGATGAAGATAACATCGTTGAGTTGATCAATTGTGACGCAAACGATCCAGGCTTCGAACATCTTACCCATGAAGAAATCATAGCCGGAGAAAAAGGTGTGGTTTAGGCTGAGAACGCTGAAGAAGATGAGGGAGAAGGGATGCAGTAGAAAATGAGCCATGATGAAGCGCTAACTCACATTGATGGAATCATTAAATACATAGAGGAGTAGGACGATTCATCACTTTCTGACAAGATGCTGTTAAAAAAACTTCAATCGCAAATAAAGAAGAGGAGCATCGAAACGAAAAAACAAAAGCAATTAACCGACTTTTTTGTAAAAACTTAAGGATACCGTTTATAAAGTCACAACTCTATGTGTGTAAGTATGTGCTACTATATTATGATTCTCAAAAATGGTTTAAATGCATTTGTGTGTGGATTTTTGTCCTTTTCCAGCTATTTTGCGGATTATCCGCGAAATTCGCTTATCCGTGGTTATCGCGCCACCCTATTCCGCGGATAATCGGGAGTTTATTGTATATAATAATTGCAATTGATTTCAATGTAAACATTGATTAATAATAAAGATGTAGAAATAGTTTGAAAGTTAATACGAGTTAATGCTTAATATTAACTCTCACCTACATCAGTTGATTTTGTCTCTATAATAGTGAATCCCACATTAATGCAAAAGCATCCTAAATGCAAGGCGCGTCGAAAAAGTTCGGTGAATGGATGGATATCTCGAAAGCAACGCGATTTAAAACTGCGGCCACGTGCATGGGCTGGGAGAAACCTGGGGAGAGATGGCACTTAGCAGTGAGCGCAAAAAACGGTTACAGGTGAGTCTGCTACGGACAGTCGAACGACGTGTGTGCGAAAACACGCGTCAATTTGAAATGGAGCAACGGATAAACATGAAGTTTTGCTACAAATTGGGGAAACGGCGACAGAAAAGCATGCAATGTTGGTCCAGGTGTAGGGGACAGACTCCGTGAGTAGAAAATGCGTTTGCGACTGGTTTAAACGTTTTCGTGAGCGAAAGGAAACCTTGCATGACGAACTACATTCGGGGCGACCCGTAACAAGTGTGACTACTGATAACATCAAGCGGGTGCAATAGATGCTGCTGCAAAATTGTCGACTGTCTCTACGATGGATATCTGAGGAATTGGGAATTAGCAAGGACAGTGTTAACACCATCATTCACAAAGAATTGGGGAAGCGCAAGATCTGTTCCCATTTTGTGCTTCACGCATTGACTGATGAGCAGAAGGAAACACGTATGCACATCGGAGATTTCATTGACACATGTGACGACGATCCAACCTTTCTGCAAACCATCGTCACAGGAGATGAGATCTGGTGCTACCAGTCGATCTGGAGTCGAAGCGGCAAACACAGGAATGGTGCTCACCGGCTTACCTGCGCCCCAAAAAGACACGCCTACAGAAGTCCAAAATCAAGACACTCTTGACTGCGTTTTTTGACAACAACGGCATGATCCACCAAGAATTTGTCCCTGGAGGGCAAACCATTAACGGCGAATTCTACGAATCTGTATTAAAGCGCTTACTGCTGCGCATCCAACGTGTTCGTCCACAGATGTACAGAAGTGGAAAGTGGAGTCTGTTGCACGACAACGCCCACCCGCATACTGCGATCCGTGTACGCAACTTCTTGGCCAAACGCCGTGTAAGTGTTATCGCACATCCACCGTACTCACCTGATCTGGCGTTTGCAGACTTCTTTTTCTTCCCTCACCTGAAAGGGATCCTGAAGAGCACACGTCTTGCAGACATCCCAGACATTAACATTTTTTTAAACGAAGTAATTTCTAAAAATATCTCAAAGATATGACGTCATTAGCACTCATCGGTCCCTTGGGGGGAAGTTACTCCACCGGGAGGTACATTGTCAAGTATGATATCGATCGAAATATTTTGTCACGCCCGTTAAAGTGAAGGGATACACGTGATAATTACAATCAATTAGACCCACAATACCGATTTTTTAAAAATTTCCTTGAACATTGGAAAAAAAAGTAGATTCTGTCAAGTCGAATTGAGTCACACTCTTATTTATTCATTATGATTTCACTGTGAAAGAAATTAAGTAGTTATTGTATTAAGTAGGAAATGTCATGTACTGCCTACATAAGATTATTATATAAATGAACTTACCCATTTCTGGAAAAATAAGTTTTAATCATTTTAACGCTTAAGTGCTTTGGACAGAACTTAAACTATTTCTGCATTTTGCCAGTGTTTAATTGTTAAAGATTTTATTTATCTAACCGAGTGGATCGTTGGATGTTTAATTTTTTAACCGATTCCCCAAGGATCTTTTTTGCACTCCCTTTAAAAGAATAATTTTTTTTTATTTCGCTATCTCTTGATTTAGAAAAGTTTTAACAATTTCACCAGAATCTCTTTAAATAAAGCAATATATATTTTTCTGGTTCGAATTGAAGGAAAAATATATCGAAACATAAACGGAATGCGTTAGGCAGATAGATTTATATGTGACGAATATGTAAAGTGTCTTTACTGGGGTCTCCTTTGAAAGCCAGAAGAAGAAAGACCTTTATGGGCAGCCATTTCTATGACGGGAAATTTCGGTTACGTTACGCTAAAGCTCGGAGAAGAAATGACAAATTTGGCGGTTTATCGCTAATTTGGCAACTTTTGGAATGTACAAGAACCTTCCCGATATAACGAATATTCTTAAAGATACGAGCTGATTTTGGAAGTTTCTCCGGAGAGTATATAAAAGATGGCATCGCTCAATTAGAACAGTTGACGTGATACGAGCTACATTGAATTTTGGATACGTCAATGTTTTGAGAAATGTATCAGCTGTTTTGTGAAGTTTGGTGAGCATTTAATTGCTGTTGTACTGTATTTGATAATTGTTTTGTTTTCTTGTGAGATACTTATCCAGCTATTTACAGTATGTTTTTCCTGTTTAAACTTTGTTTGTATATAAATTTGTTTGTTATAAAGAAATTTGGGCTCATTCTTGTATCCTGAGAGAGACGATCTACGATTTGAAGGGATACGTTGCATAAATATTAATAATTCATTTATTTTAGCGGTATTAATATTATCACTCTTAATTTCCTTAACTCTCTTATAATAATTATTACTATCACTCTTAATTTCTTATTTTCCTTTCCTCCCAATCTACACATTTTGGGAATCCGTGAGTACGAATCAACCATTTTATTCAATGATATTTGTATATCTCTGTGGGTTTATCTTTCAGTACAAAACTGCATCATTAGAGTTGTAACTTTTTTCTGATGCAATTGCAGTCACCATTGCTGTCCAATAGCAGTCACAATGTGTGCGTTGGAAGAGTAGGCACCATGTTTCATGTTTCAATTAATTTCGAATTTTACACTTTGGGAAGTTATGTATGGCAGTGTATGGCAACACATCCCTACAATCATAATAGCAATACATCCATACAAATAAGGCAATACATCCCTATAATCATAGCGATACATCCCTACAATTATAGCATTGCATCCTAACAATCATAGCAATACATCCCTGCAATTATGGCAAAGCGTATCTTCAATCATAGCAATACATCCTTACAACTGCGGCAGTACATCCCTATAATCATAGCAATAGATCAATATAATTATGCTAATTCATCAGTGCAATCATAGCAATACATCCCTTCAATTATGGTGATATATTCCTACAATCAAAGCAATACATTCCTACAATTATGGTAATATATCCCTACAATCATAGCAATACATCCCTTCAATTATGGCAATGCATCTCTACAATCATAGCTATAATCCTTATAATTATGGCAGTACATCCTTACTATCATAGCAATACATGCCTGCAATTATGGCAATACATCAATGCAATCATAGTAATACATACCTACAATCATAGCAATACATCCCTACAATTATGCAAATATATCCCTACAATCATAGCAAACTATCCCTACAGTTATGGAAATATATCACTACAATCATGGCAATACATCCCTACAATTATGTTCATATATCCCCACAATCATAGCAATACATCCCTACAATTATAACAGTACATCCCTACAATCATAGCATTACATCCCTTCTATTATGTCGATGTATCTCTACAATCATAGCATTACATCCTTACTATTATTTCAGTAAATCCCTACAATCATAGCAATACATCCCTACAATTATGGCAATACATCAATGTAATCATAGTAATACATCCCTAAAATCATGGCAAGAGATCCCGACAATTATGATAATATATCCCTACAATCATAGCTTTACATCCCTATAATTAAGTTCATATATCCCTACAATAATAGCAATGCATCCCTACAATTCTAGCAATACATCCCTACAATCTCAGCAATGCATCCCTTCAATTATGGCAATGCATCTCTACAGTCATAGCAATATATCCTTACAATTATTTCAGTACATCTCTACAATCATAGCAATACATCACTAAAATTATGGTAATATATTCCTACAATCATAGCAATAAATCTCTACAATTATGGCGATGCATACCTACAATCATAGTAATACATCCCTACAATCATAGAAATACATCCCTGCAATTATGGTAATATAACTCTACAATATATACCAATACATCCCTGCAATTATTGTAATATATACCTATAATCATGGCAATACATCCCTACAATTATGGTAATATATCCTTACAATCACAGCAATATATTCCTACAATCATAGCAATACATTCCAAAATTATGGCAATACGCCCCTACGATACATGGTATGGCATAGAGAAAGTATAGAAATTGTGTCAAATACCGCGACACGATATTTCGACGGATTTTCGCGTTTCGAGCACTCTCGAACATGACACCACTATTTTCACTATTATTCTGTTCGTCTGTGTGTCTGTCTGTGAAATGTTCGCATTCATTCTAACTCAAAAACTAATTAACTAAATTTTATAAAATTTGATATGTAAATCACCTGTGGATTTTTCTAGTGCTGATTTGATATTGGTACGATTCGAATAAAAAGAACCTGTTTTTTTGTGAAATGACCCTCAAGAATCGCATTAATCCACTCTTTCTGAAAACTACCAAATTTTACAAAAGTTGGTATATATGTATCTTGTGGGTTAGTTACACTGAAGCCGATTAGACTTTGGCATGGTTCGAAAAACAAATACTGCCTTTTTTGGTCCTGTAAAAATCTTTAAAATCTAAAACAAACTATATTTCACTAAATATAGAAATTTAATGCTTGTTTTATACGTAATTTTTGACAACAAAAATAATAAGATCAACGCACTGTACGACTGACCGTTCTCGAAATCTTTTAGGTTTTTCTAATTTTTGTTACGTCATCTTTACGTCTGATGAAACTAAATGAAACTAATGAATGAAACAACAACAATGAAATTAAAATTGAATTAAAAATGCAAATTCAGTACAATTTTAAATTAGTATCCACGTTATTTTGTGCAAATAAACTCAATTTAATTAAAAAGTAAAGAAAAACAGAAAGAAAATGAATTCAATTCTATGGAGAAAATCATGTATTGCCCACATCCGATTTTTTTCTTTTGATGTATTCCTCAAATTTATATTTTTTGACATAGGCTGAAATAGAGTTAAGGTGATACCTGATATGGTTTCAGTATCAAATCATGGCGGAGTTAGCGGATTCACTAAAGCTTTCCATTTCCGGTTTTCTCCAACTTCCGGCTCAAAAATGTTCCATGCAACATCTACTTCTGAGGGTTGTCAATTGAGTTCCGGTGATGACTAATATGGATCCATCATCAAATTCCAAATGGAGTCAGAAATTAACTAAGGATTTTTATTTCGGTTGTTTTCCTAATTTCAGTAGAAAAAATTGTCATTTTCTTTTAAACTTCTAATTCTCAGAATCTCCTATAGATAGGGTTTAGATGATGATTGCTATGGATTCAGCATCAAGTTTTTGAGGATGTAGATGGATTCATTAAGGAACATTCAGGATTCATTAAGGATTCATTAAGGGCACCATGGGCTAAATTATTTTGTGTTAAAGAAATACAGCATTTCTAATACAACTCATTCTACATATTTCGCTGTTTGCATTTTACATAGGTAAAAAATAGGCTTCGTTGTAGAAATAATCAAATTTGAATGAGAATTTAAGCTCGAATATATTGTAATTGAGCTGTTTCAGTATATAGATGCACAGAATTTAAGCAAAAATAAAGTAGTTTTAGGACGGATACAACACTCAATATGAATTAAAAAGAACTTTTAAAATCACGATTTTGAGACGAGATGGACGCCATATATCATTTTGAGTGGGTCACGTGATCGTTTCATATCATGGTCACGTGATCGCTTCATATAAGAGGTGTTATTATTATTTTAATTTTTATTTAAAAAACTACTGAATATATTTCGCTGAATTTTATTTTATATATTTTATGGAATAATTTGAATATTACCTAAAATTTTCGACGCAATTTCCGAATTTTAAATCCGCTTTAAAAATGGTTGAAAAATTAGGTCCCATAGGGCTCAATGTATTTCATTTTTTCGACCCGGGTTCAATCCAAAACTAATTGGGTGATATTATTCATTTATATTCCCATAGGTCCTACAGACCGTCACCCATTAGCTAAAGAAATAATTTATTATCACCCATTACCTAAAGAAACAATTTATATTTTTAATATTAAAAATTTAGTTTTTTATTAAATGCCATTCCAATGTGCACCCCAACAGAAAAAAAATCTGATGTGGGTTGAACATGACATTTCTTATATAATGCAATGAATTTACTACTTTTACAGTTAAAAAAAATGTTATTCTTATAGTAGATAATTCTATTCTTTCCAAGATATTGCATTTTTGACAATTAGTCGTTATTTTCTCTGATTTAGGGTCATTTTTATCCATTTGGCGAGATTTTGTTAAGTGGGCAACATTTAAAAAGTCGCCAAGTTGGCGACATTCCACCAAATTCTTCGCCAAAATCTCGCCAAGAGTTATGGACGGAGAAATAAGTTATTCTTACAGTAGATAAATGACTATTGGCGTTCAAATACAAAAGTATTACTCAAAGTATTTTTTTTTATGAATGGAACGAGCTAGATCCACGACAATGATGTCACCCAATTTATCGCATGATATTACTTATGAAAAGTGAGCATGTTTCTCAATAGTTACTATTTTTTTAATTTACGGGATTTTTTGATAAATTTATTTGAAAAATGTGCAATATCTCGAGAACGGTTCATTCTAGCGTTCTAAAGTTTCTAGCGTTCTAAAAAATGTTCGATTCGTGATCAGTGATGCTGGAAGCGTGCTCTCCCGTCGAAAACTCGAATTCGAATTTCCGTCCCCGTCACAATACTTTCCTTATACATTATGTATATAAGGAAAGTAATAATAAAATCACAGTTTTCTTCTAATTTGATGTTTTTTATTAAATTAGACAATTTGCATTACAGGCAGTAATAAAAATCTACTATTCTTTAGAGCAATGTTTTAAATTAAGTTTTTACAATTGTCCCCTAACGTTTTTGTCATTCATCCGTCTTTAAATTTTAACACCTCTTTCTGTACTTAGGTGACAATAAAATATAATTAAAGCATTATTCTTTTTTACTAAAGTCCGTATTCACTATTTAAAGAGTTGGACTATGTATTAGCTATTATTCTGTGCAAGGAAATATTATTATTATTATCATTATTATTTTATCAAATGGCCAGGCACTTGACTTCCATCATTCGCCTATATATCGGCCAGGAACGTGAACCATTTAGCCGTCCTAGGATGTTGCCTCAGAGGGGGTGGAACACACTGAGCCCAACAACACAACATCCATGCCTTACGTGGAACTCGAACCCACAACTCGGCGGTCGAACGATCGCTTGGAAACGCTCACCTTGACCGCTCGACCAACGCGTCGGCAGGGAAATATTATAAAAGTGAACAATTTTGGGTAAGTATTTTTATTCTTTCTTATTCACCTGTCTTAATTATTCTCAGAATAAAAAAGTTAATAATTTTTTTAGCATATATATGTACCTAGTTAATATAGCAAACTCAATATCAAATTTGGCTTAAATGCAAATAAAACTCATATACTCAGAAAGTAAAATCACATGATTTATCATTCCTCCGGCGTCATTCACATGTCTTCTTGATAGAAAAGACATTACATTAGAACAGGTGATCTACATTTAAACTAGATTTTATTTTTAGAAGCTAAAACAAATATGCAGTTAGTTCTAAATATAAAATATAAAATTCTAAATATAAAATCTCGTATATATATATATATATAAATATATATATATATATATATATATATATATATATATATATATATATCTATATATATATATATATATATATATATATATATATATATATCTATATATATATATATATATATATATATATATATATATATATATACACACACACATATATATATATATATATATATATATATATGCATACTAACAAAGCAGTTGCCTGTATTAAGTGTCACTCTCCTGTCATGCTGTATTTACTTGTCTTGAAAATAAAACTTTGCATTTTCTATTTAATTTCCCCAAAATGATTACTGCTACTGTTCTTTTTTCACAGTTTAAACCGCCCATGTTAAAATATAATGCAGAAAACAGGTTGAAAAATAGAAAAAAATATATATTGTAACAAGAAAGATGAAAAATCCCGTTTAGAGAAAATGACCCCTATTCTTCAGATCCCGTGTGTTTGATTCCGAGTATGTAGATTCTTAGCATATCGGAATCCTAGCATATTGGACTCCTAGAATATTCGTAGTAGACGTAGTTCAATGATATTGAACTTAAAAAGTACAAACTCTTCTTGTCTGTACATTTTTACTTCCCCTGCAATACACGATAATGCATAAGGAAAGTATTGGGGTTGTGTTGAAAATCGCAACTGGAGTTTTCAACGGATCTACACGTTTTGAGACCCATAAAATACGAAAAAACTATTTTTTAGCGTAGCGTTTGCGTGTGTTCCCGTGTACCTATATGTATAATCTATGTATCCACTTTGACTTAAAAACTAATTAACCAAATTTTATAGAATTTGGTATTATGACTTGCGGGTGACCATGGTGCTGAAAATCTTTTAGAACGATTCGGAAAAAAGTAATCTGCTTTTTTTTGCAAAATGGCCTATAAAAATCGTCAAAATCTAAGGTAAGAGACTATATATGCTCAAATGTATGAATTTAACGCTTATGTTATAAGTAATTTTTAACCACAAAAAATATGGCCAACCTCATTACCATTATGGACCATAATAATGGATGAATATAAACCATTATTTTCATCCATTGGACCATTAAATAATAATATGGACCACTTTCGAGACATGCAAGTTTTGGAATTGAAGACGTTTTTCGCGGCAGTTAAAAAATTATTTAATGATTTTTTTTATTTAATGATAGTAATTATTTTTAATGCAATTTAGTCTCTTGATGGTTATCTTGATACACATTTGATATTCACATGCTTGGTAAAAATATAACTGACTCTTTTTTGCGAATTGGTCCGTAAAAATCGAGAAAATCTTATTGACAAAAATTGTTGAAATATTTTAAGTACTTGTTCCTTGTGTAAATTTTGACAACAAAGCAAATAAATTTAACCCTATGATCCTAAGATGAATCGTGCTCGAGATATTTTAGTTTTCTGGAATTCTTATTAGATGAAGACTTTAAAGAGAATGCAGTTGCCGAATGAAAGGAAGATGCATTAATAATGCAAATTGGATACAGTATCAGAAAGGAATCTATGCTATATTCTACAATTAAATTCTATTTAATGCATAATGAAATAAAAAATAACAAAACGAATTTGAATCTGTAGAGAAAATCATGTGCTACCCACATAAGATTTTTTGCAATAAGAAACCAGCATTGTTGTGTGTCTTCTTCTGCCACCACAGATGGTCGACATACAGTAAGTGTTCTTTTTGCTAATGCAATAATAGCTATTTCATTCTCAAGAGAGCCAATAAATTCTAAACCGGTCCATGGACGCTAACATTTGGAATAGAAGTCTGATTTCTGAAAAACAAATTGCTGGTAGATAATCCATCAAAATGCACGCGACAGCAATGCACAGATAACCTTCTCTTTATTAGGATTGATGAAAACTTACTGGAGTACATCTTCTCCAATTGAAGGGATGCTTCGAATCGCATGGTACTTTACACTAAAAGCTTTGATAAATGAACAAACGGATGTTGGTGATTTCCCCACTGAGTTCTTGATGAAATCACCACGTGACACAGAGGGGTGTGAACGTGACAAGAGTTATCAATGCACCCTGCTTGTCTGCAGTAGATTTATGATATAGATTATTACACGCGAAGCGTTACTTTGCAGTCCTGCATGGCTAAAAGAAGCTTCCCGTACGTCTCCACGGGTAACTTTTAAATTTTTACCCGATCTGACCCGAATTGATAATAACAGAGCCCATCCTTGGATCTGATCAAAAAGAAATTTTACAACCTAAAGCCCAAGCCCGACATTTACGAAAAGTATTACAGAAAGTTTCGATTAAATTATGTTTATTATAAAGATTAAATTACGTTTTAATATTTTGTGTTAAGTCTCAATTATCACTTTATGTTTTAATATTTTGTGTTAACGTTCAATTATCACTTTTTAAAGCACCAACAGTGCGACTTCGGCTGTTCCAAAATTTTATATAACATGCATAATTAGTGTGCAAAACACATCTCGATCGAAACCTGAATTCGACTAGAAAGCGAAGCCAAAACACACGTGTGCCTTTTGCGTGTGAATTCAACTGCTAAAATGTGGAGATACAAATTGTGATGATAAAAATTAACAACCTTAACGCTCATAATTTAGAATAACCCAGAATCGTAATATTCATACATTGCTATCGTGGCCTCAAAACCCACCTTTACGTCTTTTCACGAGTTCCCTAACATAATCATTAAATCAAAACACTACACATTAAAATCCACATTTTTAACTTCTAAACTAAATTATCATTTATAAATTTCTCTATTATTGCTATAATTAAAATTACATCAATTTTAACAAACGCTTAAGGAGGAGAAAAGCACCATGTGATACCAGGTCGTTTGACTCTTATCCCAAAGATAATAAATTGACCTAATATTGTGAGACCAGAAATAGATCTCACATTAAGTGTTGTGTTATGGTGAGACAGTTTTATACTAGTTATTTATTGATCTAGAACTTTGGACAATACTGACAGTCTGGATGGCACCGAGTTTTACAAGCCGTAAACCAAACGGTCAGAAAACCATAAATTTAGGGGTGCCATGACAGAGGGGCCGAGCTGACCCTTATGAGGATGTGAAATGGTTCCATTGGTTAAATAAGTAAGCAATGGAAAAAGAAGCTTGTGGCGTCACGCTGAATGCGGCAAATGAAAGTAAGGGGGAAATGACACCCCCGAAAAAGAGGGAGCTACAACCTGTGATCGAAGAGAACGACGAGAGGGATACCAATATGACTTGAGAGAGTAAACTTGAACAGATAACTGATCAACGACCAGAGCAGTGATGATTTAATACGACTTAAGATAATTTCGACATTATGACTTGTGCAGATACTACAGAGATGACTTGATATACTAAGAGAATGAAATAAGTGCGAGTGTTGGACTCAGCAGTACAATATGATCGACGAAGTTACGAGTGGATGCATTACACTACGAGTTGATGCGGGTAATAAAGATGACATCAAATACGTGCTGCAAACAAAGTCCAAGACATATTTGAAGGTATGTTCCCATTGAAAATGATATCTGGTCCTAACTACTATTTAGGCGTTTCCGTTTTGGTCACATATATCCTCTCCGCTGAAATGATATAAATAAATATTGTAATTGAATTATTTTAGCATTTATGTTTTTTAATAAATGTTTTTGTTAACGTTAAAATGATGTGATCCATTTAGCATTTTATTAATTAATAATTCCTTTACAGGACTCACACAAAAAGTAAATAATTTTGGAGGGTTTATAGCAGTACAATAAAGCAATGTACGATTAAATAATAAGTCCACTAATACGAGAATTTACAGTCATGTTAAGAGATAAAGATAGATATGTTAATGATAAAATAATTGGAGGGTTATTTCAAAACACAACGCACAATTTTAATGAATTTAATATTAAAGTATAACTTTAAATCTCTTTCCCACATTTTTGCATAATAATTCCTTTACAGGACTTATATTTTTATTTGTGTGCCACATTTTCAAATTGCGCAATAAAAAATTCGACATTTTCGTCTTTCCTTCCATTAAATACAGGCAATAAATTAATTAAACCAAAATTATCCTTTTTTACTCTCGGCTTTTCAATAATTTCTCTTTGTGATATTTTCGTAGATTTTTTTTTAGAACTTCTATTTCCTCTCAAAAGCATTTACACAAAATTTATCCCTTCCAAACTCTTACTTAAAATTAACAGCATAAAATACTCTTTAAAATACTGCACATAAAACACTTCAACATGCAAACTAAATATTCTTAACATTAATAAATTTTTTAAACATTATTTTCAATTATTTCAAATATATTCAAATTCTTTTCATTTTCCTAGTGACTGTGCATATTTTAATTTAAACAATGCTAAAATCTGGTCAGCACATTTTACTCCATTAAATTCATTCATCTCTTTATGTAAATTAATTTTATCCACCTCAGTATTATGTATTAAAATTTTCATTTAAAATTTTGAACTCACACAAAAGCGTCACGGAAACCAAATGTTGGACACAAATAAAAATATAAGTCCTGTAAAGGAATTATTATGCAAAAACGTGGGAAAGAGATTTAAAGTTATACTTTAATATTAAATTCATTAAGATTGTGTGTTGTGTTTTGAAATAACCCTCCAATTATTTTATCATTAACATATCTATCTTTATCTCTTAACAGACCGTAAATTCTCGTAGACTTATTATTTAATCGTACATTGCTTTATTGTGCCGCCATAAACCCTCAAATTATTTACTTTTTTTGTGAGTCCTGTAAAGGAATTATTAATTAATAAAATGCTAAATGGATCACACCATTTTAACTTTAACAAAAACATTTATTAAAAAACATAAATACTTAAATAATTCAATTACAATATTTAACTATATCATTGCAGCGGAGGGGACATATGTGACCAAAACGGAAACGCCTACATAGTAGTTAGGACCAGATATTATTTTCAATGGGCACACACCTTCAAATATGTCTTGGACTTCGTTCGCAGCACGTATTTGATGTCGTCTTTATTACTCGCATCAACTCGTAGTGTAATGCATCCACTCGTAACTTCGTCGATCATATTGTACTGCTGAGTCCAACACTCGCACTTATTTCATTCTCTTAGTATATCAAGTCATCTCTGTAGTATCTGCACAAGTCATAATGTCGAAGTTACCTTAAGTCGTATTAAATCATCACTGCTCTGGTAGTTGATCAGTTATCTGTTCAAGTTTACTCTCTCAAGTCATATTGGTATCACTCTCGTCGTTCTCTTCGATCACAAGTTGTAGCTCCCTCTTTTTCGGGGGCGTCATTTCGCCCTTACTTTCTTTTGCCGCTTTCAGTGTGACGCCACAAGCTTCTTTTCCATTGGTTACTTATTTAACCAATGGAACCATTCCACATCCTCGTAAGGGTCAGCTCGGTCCCTCTATCATGGCACCCCTAAATTTATGGTTTTCTGACCTTTAGCTTTACGGATTGTAAAACTCAGTGCCATCCCTACTGTCAGTATTGTCCGAAGATCCATATCAATAAATAACTAGTATAACACTGTCTCACCATAACACAACACTTTATGTGAGATCTATTCCTGGTCTCACAGATATATATGAGGACTAGCATATACCTTTGCATTTCGGGTCCGTTGCTCAGCATGGCTGGAATATTTGTCGTTACTTTTTCTGACATTTGGAGTCAGATATCGATTTTTCTAAACATTTTCACTACTGAAAATAATGACTGTCTCTCTTAACAACACCTCTCGAATCATCACGACATCTCTCTCGCTTTTTAATTATTAATTTTTATGTATTCGTTGACTTTTTTTCTTAAGGCCACATCATTGGGCCTGGGGTTCAGATACTCCCTCCTTGCTCTCCTTAGGTGCTCCTCAGTGTGATGCCCCATTTTCGCATCATTGGCTCTTTCAGTTTCCAATGAAGATTGGCTTAAGTCTCGGCCCCAGAACATCTCTGCCTCAACCACACCTGCAATTTCTGTGACGTGTATGTAACTTTCCGGGCCAAGACTGTCATAAAACGGTGCCTTAACGGTGTCTGCGCTTTGTTCCGACGTAAACATCAAAATTGTATAAGTTGCTTCCTTGTCTCTTTTTATCATCGCACAAATGTCTTTAGATGAGATAAAATATCAAAATGTATAGGGGGTGTTCAAAAATTTGTTGGGTTACATTGAATAGAAAAAAAAAGGTTCTATTTTTCCAAATCATACTAAAATCTAATCGACAGTGTAACCCAGAGATGACTCTTCTATGAAATTTGGTGATACTCCGTCCATTAAGTTTTCAGATAGATTTGAAACATGCATTGCACAGACAGACACCCACACACGCAGACGTCACGCTAAAAATAGTATTTTCATTTTTTAGTGGTCCCGATACGTATAGATCTGTCGAAAACTCGATTTCTGGTTTTCGGCACGATTCTAAAACTTTTGCTATGCATTACCATGTATTGTAATGAAAGTAATAAAAAAATCTGATGTGGGCAACACATGACTTTCCTTATATAATGTAATGAATTTACTACTTTTACAGTAAAAAAAAAAGGTTTTTCTTATAGTAGATACTAATATTCTTTCCAAGATATTGAATTTTCGACAATTAGTCGTCATTTTCATTGATTTAGCGTCATTTTTATCCATTTGGCGAGATTTTCGTCAATTTGGCAACATTTCAAAAAGTCGCCAAGTTGGCGACATTCCGCCAAATTCGTCGCTAAAATCTCGCCAAGCGTTATAGACGATGTTGTCGTCTTATCAACAACTGTCAACAACATTATATGTCAACAACTTATCTATAACGCCAAGCGTTATAGATAAGTTGTTCTTACAGAAGATAAATGACTATTGGCGTTCAAATACAAAAGTATTACTCAAAGTATCTTTTTTCATGAGTGGAACGAGCTAGATCCACGAAAATGATGTCACCCAATTTATCGCATAGTATTACATATGAAAAGTGAACATGTTTCTCAATAGGAAATTTTTTTTTCATTTTATATGACTTTTTGATAATTTTTTTGATAAATGTGCAATATCTCGAGAACGGTTCATGTTAGCGTTCTAAAATTTATGTCAATCGTTTTCTAATAAAAAATTACATAAGAAATATCTATTTGCGTAACTTTATTAGTGGTTTTGATTTTTTGATGATTTTTTCAAAATTTTATTCAAAAATTTAGGGGGGTTCTGAACATTCGATTACGTATAAAAACAATAGGCTTCCAGTGTTTACGGATTGTGATTTTTGCACCAAATTTGGTTCGAATCGGTCCATTCGTTCGTCAGTTATCGTCTCCACAGACTCACTGACACACACACACACACACACACACACACACACACACACGCACAGACATCACTTCAAAAATGTTTGATTCGTGATCAGGTATGCTTGAAACGTGCTCTCCCGTCGAAAACTCGATTTCGAATTTTCGACCCCGTCACAATACTTTCCTTATACATTATGTATATAAGGAAAGTAATAATGCAGAACATAGAGTTATAGAGAAGGAGAAGAAATTCCCATGAATGAAACGCTTGTACATACCACAACACTTTGAGAATTATATCTAGGCGTTGCTAGTGTTAATAAAGTGCCTTTTTGTTTCAATTTGACCCAATAGCGAGGCATAGTATTTAGTATATGTATGTTTGGTTATTTTTAAATTAAGATTTCTTAATTATCAGTATAATAATTCAGTATTTTTTCGCAGTTGTGGGGTAGAGTTAAGGACAGGATTATACGAACTCCACATGGCGGCCATTGAGGCTTGCGCCGATATTAAGGTGAGCCGCGTGCAGGTTTCCATCTCTCATCCCGCAAAACCGCAGCCGCTGCAGCGTACTCGGCGGAATAAATAACCCGGCATGGTCCGAAGAACACCCGCCAAGCTCGACCTCAGTCGCCGGCCAGATCTAGGCTCAGGTAATGAATAGACACAGTTCGTGAGATCACAGCCACCTGGAAGAGCCCGAGACCTAACTGCCTCACCGATATGTCCGTCGGTTCCTCGATAGCCGGTTCCCCGGATTTTTATGCCCCTCAGAGTCGGAGGATCAAGGCTACAGAGCCAACATCCGTAACCACCATCTCAGGGTGGCCCGTCCCGAGGGGGTAGAGTTAAGGACATAGGGAAATAAAAATACATTAAAAGGTAAAATAATTTTGAATACGTAGGAATATCCATTACTGTTTCAGCTCTAATTTGCATTCCGCTGCTAATCTATTTCTACAAAATTGACAGTTTAAATAAATATTTTAGGCCTTTCACCATTGGAATACATACAACGTGGGGGCACTTATCATATCGCAGCGCCACCTGAATGATTTTGGCATTTTCTCAGTATAGAGTTTTAACTTCTTACCTTTAGTTCCATGGTGAAGAGCCTTTACTTCAAATATTTCAGTGAAATTTTATATTTTTTTCATGTTTTACATCAGAATTACTCATATCAGGAAATACTTTCATTTTTTATGGGCTGCATTTCAGAATAACTTACATCCCAGATCACCTTCTCTGTATTGGAATGTTTATTAGTAACCCTTTACCAAAAATATATTTAATGTGGAAATTTATAATCTAATCAGGAATATTTTCTCGTTTCGACAGTTTCCATGCAAGTTTTAATTAAAACATAATAATTCCTCACTGGATGTAAGGTTCACTCTATGTGAGAAAAGTAAAAGTTCCGGAAGAGAGAAAGCCCGGATGCAAATGTTCAGAGGGATATAAAAATATTGATTAAAAATAATCCAGGCGTGGGTTGTTGGTGCCGGGATATCAGTAAGATTTACACGAATATTAAAATCTTTGGATGGTTCTCTAAATATATCATACTCAAAGATCCACTGTTTTATTTGCTCGATATCTCAAATACGCTACCATAGTTCATTAAAAAAATCTATCTGTACAATATTTAACTAAATATCACTTGAAAATATTTATTAGTATTTAGATTAGTTTGTCAGCTCATAGCACTGTTGGAGGTCAATTATGACAAGCAATTTTTTCTGAAGATATTCAGCAACAGACATTTTCTTCTCTGCATATTTAAATTTAATAAAATCCGATTAAGATGAATTATCGACAAATAAGGTATATCAGTGAAAGGGGCGATAAAGATTAACCTGACGCCATTCACAGCAAAATCAGCCTGCAAAACTATAATTTACAATATATAACCAAAATAAAACAAAATCAAATATATTTTTAGCAAATACTACAAATTCAGTAAAATGCCTTTATATAAAACCGCCATTAATGACGTCCTCGAATTTACTAAGTGTGGCAGAGTGCTTTGAGACGTCATATAACGTCCTTCATCAGTAGTAATGTTAATGAAAAATGACAGATATGAACTTTTATGTACAGTCGAACTTATGAAACTCACGATTTACATTGACATTGCCACTGATGAAGGACGTTATGACGTCTAAAAGCATTCTGACACTCTTGTAAATTCATGGAAGTCATAATTGGAACTTTTAAATGAAGACATTTTTGCAGTCTTCGTATAAATGTAGTCTTCAGAACACACTTATAAGTTAATTTGATGACTGAACCCCAAATTGAGTAAGAATCCCCTGTGTTCAAAATTATGTATTGAAATTTTACGTTTTATTTAAAGAAAATTTACATGAAACTAGCACGTTTCAGAACTTCTGGAATACTGCCGCGGAATTTCAAAAGCTTTGAGGTTCCATGTCACTGAGATACACATTGAAAAACACTGCTGTACACCATAGACTCAAATTAAAAAATCTGATATGAGCAACACATAACTTACCTTATATAATGCAATGAATTTGCTACTTTTACAGTTAAAAAAATGTTATTTTTATAGTAGATACTTATATTCTTTCTAAGATATTGAATTTCCGTTAATGAGTCGTCATTTTCATTGATTTAGTGTCATTTTTATCCATTTGGAGAGATTTTCGTTAATCTATTAACACTTAAAAAAGTCGCCAAGTTGGCGAAATTCCACCAAATTCGTCGCCAAAATCTCGCCAAGCGTTATGGACGGAAAAATAAGTTATTTTTACAGCAGATAAAGGATTATTGGCGTTCAAATACAAAAGTATTACGCAAAGTATCTTTTTTCGTGAATGGAACGAGCTAGATCCAGGAGAATGATGTCACCCAATTTATCGCATGGTATTACATATGAAAAGTGAACATGTTTCTCAATAGGAAATATATTTTTTTTAATTTTACATGAGTTTTTGATAATTTTTTTCAAAAATGTGCAATATCTCGAGAACTGTTAGCGTTCTAAGTGTTAGCGTTCTAAAATTTATGTCAATCGTTTTCTAATGAAAAATTACATAAGAAATGTCTATTTGCGTGACTTTAACTAGGGGGTTTGATTCTTTGACGATTTTTTGAAAATTTCATTCGAAAATTTAGGAGGGTTCTGAACATTCGATTGCGTATAAACACAATAAGCTTCCAGTGTTTACGGATTGTGATTTTTGTACCAAATTTCTATCAAATTGGTCCATTCGTTCATCTGTTATCGTCTCCACAGGCTCACTGACACACACAGACACACATACTTTCACACACACACGCACAGATATAAATTCAAAAGTGTTTGATTCGTGATCAGGGATGCTTGGAAGGTGCTCTCCCGTCGAAAACTCGAATTCGAATTTTCGACCCTTTACAATACTTTCCTTATACATTATGTATATTAGGAAAGTAATAATAATTGGAGCCTTAGACGAGTTATTGTCGAACAAAACACGCAGTCAGCCAATCAGTTAGATAACAGAGAGACAGTCAACAGCAAATCGCCTCCAACCTAAAAAAAGAAGCATAGCTCTTCCACGCATCAATTAGGATGACAATTTTGACAAGTGTGTTCTCGAAATATCTTTGGCTGATGTGTAATTTCCCTACGATACATGGTAATGTATAATGTATTAGAATCATGAAGAAAATCGCAACTCGAGTTTTTGACGGATCTACACGTTTCGAGACCTCTAGAATGCGAAAAAACTTTTTTTGTGTAACGTCTGTGTTTGAGTCTGTCTGTCTGTGTGCGCATATGTGTCTGACGGTATGTGTGTGTCTGTGCAATGTGTGTATACACTCTAACTTAAAAAATAAATGTCCAAATATCATAAATTTTTATGGGTAGGTCACTTGTGGATGATCCTGGTGTTGATTAGAATTGGCAGGATTCGTAAAAAGAGAACCTGCCTTTTTTTGTGAAATGGCCAGCAAAATACGCATGTATCTACTCTAGCTAAAGAACCAATTGACCAAATTACACAAAATTAGGTATACTATAAGTTATTTGTAGGTTACCGTGGTGTTGATTAGATTTTGGTACGATTGGGGAAAATAAAAAATTCTTTATTTGTCAAATGGTCCTCAAAAATCATTAAAATCTAAAGTAAAACACTCCGTATACATAAATGCATCCATTAAGTGCTTGTTTTATACATAATTTTTGACGATAAAAATAATAAAACCAACCCCTTTATTCTAAAATTAGCCGTTCTTGAGATATTTTAGCTTTTTCGCATTTTTGCTACGCGGCCTTTGAAAATACGTACATATACCAAATAAAAAGGAAAATTGAATTAAAAGTGCAAATTCTGTGTGATTTCAAATAAGGATGTATGTTATTTTGTGTAATAAAACATAATTTAATGAATTATTAAAGAAATGATAAGTATAGGTCTGTAGGGAAAGAAATGTGTTGCCCACATCAGAATTTTAGTATTTTATTTGTCTACGAATGGTCTTCACACGCACATTAATTATTCGTCAATTTTTTTAAAGGACAGTTGGAAAAACAATTTGAACCTTATATGCTTTATTACTTTCTTTATACACATAGTATAATGTATAAGGAAAGTTTTGTGACGGGATCGAAAATTCGAATTCGAGTTTTTGACGAGAGAGCACGTTTCAAGCATCCATTAACACGAATCAAACGTTTTTGAGGTGATGTGAGTGTGTGTGTCAGTGAGACTGTGGTTACGATATCTCACGAATGAATGGGGCGATTTGAACGAAATTTGGTACAAAAATTACAAACCATTAATACTGGAAGCCTATTGTTTTCAAACGCAATCGAATGGTCAGAACCCCACTAAATTTTCAAATGAAATTTTGAAAAACATTCATCAAAAAATTAAAACCTTTAATAAAGTTACGCAAATACGAGTAGTCATTTTTTATGTAATTTGTCATTAGAAAACGATTAACTTAAACAATAGAACAATAGCATGAACCGCTCTTGAGATATTGCCCATTTTTCAAATAAATTTATCAAAAAATCACATAAAATGAAAACGAATTATAACATTTTTGAACTAACTATGTTCACTTTTCATATGTAATATCAGGCGATAAATTTAGTGACATCATTCTCGTGGATCTAGTTCGTTCTATTCATGAGGAAAGGTACTTTGATTAATACTTTTGTATTTGAACGCCAATAGTTATTTATCTGCTATAAGAATAACTTATTTCTCCGTCCATAGTGCTTGGCGAGATTTTGGTACGAAATTCGGCGAAATGTCGCCATCTTGGCGACTTTTTTAATGTTGCTAAATTAACGAAAATCTCGTCAAATGGATAAATGTGACACTAAATCAATGAAAATGACGACTAATTGACGAAAATTCAATATCTTGAAAAGAATATAAATATCTACTATAAGAAAAACCTATTTTTATTGTAAAATTAGTAAATTCACTGCATTATATAAGGAAAGTCATGTGTTGCCCACATCAGATTTTTTTGTTTGGCCACTCAAACCACCATCTACTGTTCAAATACGCGATTAGTACTGGAAAAGATAGGTCTTATTGCAATAAAAATGGGCACCGTTTGAATGCTGAAATGTTTGGATGTAATTTGCATAATTAAAGTTTGGGAAAGAAATAAAGTGAATAAAATCATAATGAAACTGAACGAGTTCAGACATAAATCATATCACTCACTGACTATTCTCTATTTTATTAGGAGACAAGCAGATAATAATAATTTTATATGTAAAGATCTATAATCTAATCAACGTTTTTTTTTTCGATTCTCTAGTGTACCATCAAGTAATTAAAATCAAATTATTCCTATGAATATTTATAAGATTCAGTAAATGGGGAATATGTTTGGTAATAAGTGCTTGCTGAAGAAGATCACAGGAACAATAAAATTCTGACGTGAATAGCTCATGATACTTACAATACTTTCACATCCATTGTTATTTTGTATATATTTCATAAAGAATTGATTTTAATTTATCAAATTACTCTCAAAATAACAATTTAAAATAAATAACAATTTACTAAATAAAATAACAATAAATAGTAATTTAATAAATAAAATAACAATAAATAAGAATAATACATAAATAAAAATAAATGACAATAATTAATTTAATAAATAGATAAATAAATAACAGTAATAAATTTAATAAATAAATAAATAACAACATTAAAATTAGTAAATAACAATTTAGCACAAAATAACACAAAGATACATTTTTACTTTTAGCATTAAATCGCATCTAAAAATGCATCCAATAATTAAAATTCCAAAAAAATTGCATTATCTAGAGAACGGTTTAACATAGAGTAACACTGTATTATTTGAATGGAAATCCTGATATCAAATTCGTCAATTTTCAAGTTTTCCCGGCAATAATATTTGTCCCGTTGGATTCATTAATGTAGATGTACTCTATTTTCAGGATTTCTTCTGTTTCTGCCTGTGTTATTATTTCTGAATAAAGCTCATATATCTGTTTGCCATTTTTGATTTGTAGTACATTTGTTTCATCAAAATGTCAATCTCAACTGTCAACTTAACAGACTTGATCAAAACTTTTCTTTGAAACAAATGAAATATGCTCTGCGAGTCCACGATTTTTTGGCGCTTAGAAATGGTAATGCTTGTAGATAGCTGGGAGGTCAGCTGAAAATTTTATTCTATTTTATTTTATATATATATATATATATATATATATATATATATATATATATATATATATATATATATATATATATATATATATATATATATATATATAAAATAAAATAGAATAAAATTTTTAGCTGACTATAATGCTTCTATGGTGATGTTAATATTACTTGAATTGTATTTTTTTATTTTTACATAATTCTTATTATTACATTTCAAATATATATATATATATATATATATATATATATATATATATATATATGTATATATATATATATATATATATATATATATATATACGTGTATATATATATATATATATATATATATATATATATATGATTCCCGTGGATCTAGCTCATTCCATTCATGAAAAAATATACTTTGAGTAATACTTTTGTATTTGAACGTAAATAATCATTTATCTGCTGTAAAAATAACATATTTTTCCATCCATAACGCTTGGCGAGATTTTGACGACGAATTTGGTGAAATTTCGCCAACTTGACGACTTTTTTAAATGTTAGTAGTTTAACGAAAATCTCGCCAAATGGATAAAAATGACACTAAATCAATGAAAATAACGACTCATTGACGGAAATTCAATATCTTGGAAGGAATATAAGTATCTACTATAAAAATAACATTTTCTTTAACTAAGACTACAAACATTAAAAGAGGAATAATTGAAAAATTATTAAGTAATCAAGTATTACCATGTTCCATGAGGCAGGAACTTTGTATACACTTGCAAGAATGACGAGCAGCTGTAACTGAAAGAAAAAAGCTGAGATGCATCCGAGATAAGGAGAAGAAAATAAACCATGGAATCAGAGGTGGAACAAATAGTTGAAGTGACCTCCACTGAAAGCCGTCCACGGAATTAGAGTAGGAGACAGGGCAACCATTCATAAGAGGTAAACACGATGAGCAGGAATCATAAATGAAAAATTTTACTGTAAAAGTGATTCATGGAGGACATGAATGAATGAGTATACCACTAATGCCATTAAAAGGGGGCTCAAATCGTAGTATCACACTGGCTAAAGTTACATATATTTAGAGAAAATAATATGCAAAATATTAAACATTTATGAATCTTATTTTCAATTTTTTTTGAAATTTTTTAGTTTGTTTTATTATTTTTCATTGTTAATACTTTACAACATAGTTGAAAGTGCTTATGACTTTGTTCATTCTGTCTGTCTATCTGTCTGTCTGTCCGTTAGCACGATAACTGGTAAAATAATGGCTTTTTAATAATGGCTGGTTAATAAAATGGCTTTATCAAAATGAAATTTTAGTATGTTTTTCAGACGGTCCGTGGGACCTATGGCAATATAAATGAATAATATCACGCAATTAGTATTTTATTGAATCCGGGTTGAAAAAATGAAATACATTGAATCCTATGGGACCTAATGTTTCAAACATTTTTTAAGCAAATTTAAAACTCACAAATTGCTTCGAAAATTTTAGGAAATGTTCAAATTATCTCATAAAATATATAAAAAAAATTTTCAATAAAATATGTTAGGTAGTTTTTTAAATAAAAATTATTTAATATATGGAGAAAAACAAATTCAATTAAATTTTGACTCTCATTATATCCTCCAGAAACAAAAAAGAGATATATTTTATAATAAATATCTTTCCAATAGTTTAATTATTTTATATATGAGAAAGGTTTCACATTTTAAAGTAAATATGGTAGATAACAATTTTTCAAATTTTTAAATAAAATAAATTATTATAGTATTGTGATGAATGAAACTATTGGAAAAATGTTTATGAATAAAATGCTGCTTTTATAGAGAGGCGATTTATATTTCGATGACGTCATTTGAATAAAGTTCATTTGTTTTCGATGAAGTTTTCAAATATAATGAATTATTGTAGTGTTATGATAATTAAAAAATATTACGGGGGAATGTATCGTATTTTAGAGATGTTTAAACCAGGCAATTTATATTTCAATGCCGTGATTTGAATGAAGTTCATTTTCATCGACGAAGTTTTCAAATGTAATAAATTAATGTAGTTTTGTGATAATTTAAAAAATATTACCGAGGAATGTATCGCATTTTAGAGATGTTTGTCTAAAATTGCATTGAAGTTGGAAAGTGTTTCATAATCAATGCTTTATGCATGATTGATCTTTCTTGTTAACATTTTACAGCATAGTTGGAAAGTGTTTATGACTTGTTCATTCATTCTGTCTGTCTGTCCGTTAGTACGATAACTGCCGTAAAAATGACTTTATCAAAATGGAATTTTAGTATTTTATTCAGATGGTCGTGGAACTTATGGGGATACAAATGAATACTATCACCCAATTAGTTTTGGATTGAACCCGGGTTGATAAAATGAAATACATTGAACCCTATGGGATCTAATTTTTCAAACATTTTAAAGCAAATTTAAAATTCGCAAATTGCTTCGAAAGTTGTAGAAAATATTCAAATTATCCCATAAAATATGTAAAAAAAAATTCAGCAAAATATATTCAGTAGTTTTTAAAATAAAAATTAAAATAATAATTACACCCTTTATATGAAGAGATCACGTGATCATGATATGAAGAGATCACGTGACCCACTTCAGAATAAAATATGGCATCCATTTTGTTCCAAAATCGTGATCTTTAAAGTTCTTTTTAATTCACATTTAGTGTTGCATCCGTCCTAAAACCGTTCTATTTTTCCTTATATTCTGTGCTTCTACATACTGAAACAACGAAATTACAATATATTTGAGTTTAAATGATCATCAAATTTTAATTATTTCTATAACGAAACCTAATTTTCACTTATGCATAATGTAAACAGCTAAATATGCAGAATGAGTTGTTTAAGAATTGCTGCATTTTTTTAACACAAAATAATTTAGCTCATGGAGTCAGCAATATAACTGATACGAATAAAACATTCATTGATTTTACACAGAGAACTAGACGATTTTTTCCATGAAAGTTTTAAGCATAGAGTTAAATTATTTGTACCTCCATGGTTTTATGTTTTTAAATAAAATAAATTATTATTGTATTATGATGAATGAAAGGAATGGAAAAACGTTCATGAATGAAATGCTGCTTTTATAGGGAGAGCCAGTCGATTTGTATTTCGATGACGTCATTTGGATAAAGTTCATTTGTTTTCGATTTAGTTTTCAAATATAATAAATTATTGTAGAATTATGATAATTTTAAAAATATTACCAAGGAATGTATCGCATTTTAGATATGTTTAAACCAGGCAATTTATATTTCAATGCCGTCATTTGAATGAAGTTCATTTTTTTCGACGAAATTTTAAGTTTTCAAATACAATAAATTTATGTAGTATTGTGATAATTTTAAAATTATTACCGAGGAATGTATCCCTTGTTAGAGATGTTTATATAAAATTGCATTGAAATTGGAAAGTGTTTCATAATCAATGTTTTATGCATGATTGATCTTTCTTGTTATATAATCACATAATTAATGATTATATAATTATAATAATTAGTTTTTTAATATATATTAGCCGCCATAATTGGGAATGTTGTCTTGGATGGTATCGAGTGGTAGTTGTTAATAAACTTTCACTTTATCAACTACCACGTGATAAATCAATTACCACTCGATCGCCGTTATATTGGCTTGCAGAATAACTAGAGGCAATTGATTGTTCCACGAATTGGCCTCCCAGACTATCACACAAAGTGTGATGGCTGTGTGCTGCTCAACAACAAATGCGGAATCAGAATACTGGCCAGCACTTTTCCACACCCTTATGCGCGGTCATCAACACTGAGAGAGAAGCGGAATTATATAGTCTGTAAACACAACATTGCTCTAATCGGGCACTACCAGGTTGACCTAGCTGAGCACCAATTCAAACTGCTCTGCTTATGTTGAGGGGTTAGTGCTGGCGCTGTAATAAACGTTTACACCTAATTCCACTTTCTGCCAGTCGTCAATGAAAAATATCCCTTGATACAGGGTGCATGGTGGATGGCAAATGCCTGCAAATGGCTGATGACGACGCTATTAGTGTGCACATGGCTCCTCTCCAGACTGCATAACCTTCTCGAGTAGTTGTCTGTCTGGGGAACAGTTGTCTGTCTGAACCTCTGCAATGATTACACGAGCCTTTTCTGATATACTGTTGCCGACGTCGAGCAACTACCATATAGCTCCGACCAAGAATGCGACTGATACGTCTGTAGGACCAAACATATTTTTTTAGACTATATGATTCGACTTCTCTCTAAATACGACAATCGCTTGTAGCACAGTCAAGTACGTATCAAAGGCATATTTGCACTTAACTTGCAGTATCAACTTTGTACACTACGTGTTACAGTGCCTAGAAGTAATAGTGTGCCGAACGCAATTTAATATATCATTGTCGTTTGGGGTATATAACATTTCATCGCATTTCGAACCTTATTAGGATAGCCCTTCTTAGGCCCACCATAGAAATTTACTCGCTTTTCAGGAATAACTCGAAAATCGGAATAGCTAAAAAATGTAAATGTAATATATCATTTCCTTTTGGATAGATTTTATTTTAGATTTTGAATCTCATCAGGCTAGCCCGTCTTGGGTCCGCTGAAGAGTGCATTCGTGTTTGAAGAATAATTCGAGAACCGAAGTAGCTAAAAATTCCAAGTTTAACATGTTGTTGGCTTTTGTGGTACATTTAAGTTTCTTCGGATTTGAATGTCATCGGTCTAGCCCGTCCTGGACCCAACATAGGAATGGCTCCGTTTTTTTTAGGAATAACTAAAAAATCGGAGCAACTAGAAAATAAAAATTTAGTACATCCTTACCTTTTGAGGAATATTTTAGCTCATTCAATTTTGAACCGTATCCGGCGAACCCGTTTTGGACCCGCCTTAGTTCATTCCTGTGAGTTCCAACGAGTTCATTCCTGTGGCGGGCCCATTAAGATTTTACATCCAAAGAATTCAAATATACCTCAAAAGACAATGATATACTAAACTTGGATTTTTTAGTTCCTTCGTTCTCGCAATGTTCCCCAAAACTAGTGCATTCCTAAGGCGGGCCGAAGACGGGCTAGCCCATTAAGGTTCAAATTCTAAAAAATTAAATGTACCCCAAAAGGCAATGATATGTAAAGTATTATAGTTGATCTGCTTGAGTTATTTAAAGAAACGAATGCATTAATATTTCGGACCCAGGACGGGCTACCCCGATACGGTTCAAATTCGAAAGTATTAAACTTTACCCCAAATGAAAATGATATACTAAATTTTGGTTTTTTAGCTGCTTCGATTTTCGAATTATTCTCGAAAAACCAGTACATTTCTATGTCTCCAAAGAAATAAAATATACCCTAAAATACATTGATATACCAAATTTAGACATTGTAGCAGTTTTGGAGTTATTCTTTAAAAACGAGTACATTCTTTTGTTGGGCTCAGGACCGGCTAGCCCGATAAGATTTTAAATCCAGTTTTCTCTTTGAAACCTCCGCTCTCTCACCCGTTTCTCTTTGAAACCTCTTTTCATGTAATTTACCTTTTCACTATTTATCTACTTACCAACCTGTCCCTTAGAATTGGAGATAAAGGCAGCCTTCGACTGTCCTAGGTACTCCGTAACTTGAGATTCCTTGAATCCTTGAATATCTCTTCTAGGCACTGTAACTACGTGCTGTATTAAATGCTGTACTATGAGTCGTTCTCATGCGTGTTATATGAGTCATATCACATCAAAGGCGCTGACGTTTGTTCATTTGCAAAACTCTCAAAACAACATTTGCATGACGAGTTTCGCGGCTGTAGCTCTTTTTTATTTGATAAATATGCCAACATTTATCATATCCAGACTGGAAATAACTTCTGAGACCCTCCAAACAATTATGTCCTTGGAAACTGTTATTGGTTCGCGAGAATAAATATCCCAGCGAGTCAAAAACAGGCAATAAACTGTTTTGGGGATTTTTTTCAATCATTACATTTTTTCAATTATATATATTTCGGTACTTAAAATAATTCAAGATTAACACATGTATAATATGCACATATAAGTGCTGTACTATATATAGTCTATTTCAATTATCAATCGTGTAAAAATCTATAATTTAATCAAAATTTCAGTTTTCTTTTGCAGGATTCAATGGAAGTTTTAATAAAAGAAGAATAATTCCATCCAAACATTTATAGGATCCAATAAATAGGGAAATTGAATTTCCCAATATTTCCCAGTTCTGGCGATCATAAGAACATAAAAATATTGATTAACACCAATTCGAGTCTGAAATACATAAGAAGATAAGAAGAAATTTGGAAAACAAATAAAACTTTTTATGTTACTGAAATATTTTATTCTGGATGGTCTTATATCTCATTTATTCAAATTCTAAATAATTTTTCTTCTGTAAAAGTTATTTTCGGTTATCACTGTTTCTTTTACAAATCTGATTTATAATCAGAAGGAGAGTTATAAAGAGGTATGCCCTTCAATCTAGCATGATAAATTTAATCGCAAATAGAAACAGAAAAATTAAGAATTGGTAAAAAATATTTTATTATCTGTATGAATATTTACTGGACTTTGTTATAAATTCATAGCGAATAATTTTCATGCTCATTTGTTTCACAAATACATTTGACTTTGTCATACACTCATAGATCATATTTTTCATATCCATTGGTTTCGTAGATCCATTCAGACAATTATAATCCATATTTTTCATTTTCATTTGTTTCACATATCTATTAGAATTTGTCATACATTCATAGTCCATATTTTTCATATTCATTTGTTACACAAATTCGTTGAATTTTGTCATACTCTTATAATCCATGTTTTTCATGTTCATTTGTTTCACAGATCCATTCGAATTTGTCATACATCCATAGTCCATATTTTTCATATTCATTTGTTTCACAAATTCGTTCGATTTTGTCATGCTCTTATAATCCATATTTTTCATATTCATTTGTTTCACAGATCCATTCGAATTTATCATACATCCATAGTCCATATTTTTCATATTCATTTGTTTCACAAATTCGATCGATTTTGTCATACTCTTATAATCCATATTTTTCATGTTCATTTGTTTCACAGATCCATTCGAATTTGTCATATATCCATAGTCCATATTTTTCATATTCATTTGTTTCACAAATTCGTTCGATTTTGTCATACTCTTATAATTCATATTCTTCATGTTCATTTGTTTCACAGATCCATTCGAATTTGTCATGCATCCATAGTCCATATTATTCATATTCATTTGTTTCACAAATTCGTTCGATTTTGTCATACTCTTATAATCCATATTTTTCATGTTCATTTGTTTCACAGATCCATTCGAATTTGTCATCCATTCATAATCCATATTTCTCATGTTCATTTGTTTCACAAATTCATTTGATTTTGTCATACTCTCATAATCCATATTTTTAACGTTAAATTGTTTTATAGATCCATTTGACTTCGTTATACATTCATAATCCATATTTTCCATATCCATCTGTTTCACAAAGTCATCCGAATTTGTCATGCATTGATAGTCTATATTTTTCATGTTTATTTGTTTCGCAGATCCAATCGACACTGTCATATATTCATGGTCCAAATTTGCATATTCATTTGCTTAACAGATTTGCTGTCATACATTCATAGTCCGTATTTTCTTTTACCAATTTATTTTACAGATTCAATGTGACTAAATCATGTATTCATAATCCAAATCTCTCGCGTCTATTTATTTCCCATGTCCTTTCAATAAAATATGATATTTTTAATGCTTTAAGATGAAGTATGTATTTTATTGAAGTCGACAAGAATCACTGTCAAATAAGTAACACATACCGATACGCAGATTACATTGTCTGGCCTTAGTAACTGACCAATATTCATATTAGCAATCAATTTTAGAATTTAGACATTTTTCAAAATTGCACCATTTTTGGCTTATAAAGATATATTCATAATTTATCCAATATTGGCAACTAATATGCGTAAAATATTGCTTAGCAGTTTTAGCCACTGTTGTAGGTGCAGTATAAAAATATAATTAAGTAGTATAAATTTTAGCGTGGAAGTGATAAGAAAAATCTGATGTGGGCAACATATGACTTTCCTTATATAATACAATAAATTTACTTTTACAGTAAAAAAATAGGTTTTTCTTCTAGTAGATACTTATATTCTTTCCAAGATATTGAATTTTCGTCAATCAGTTCCCATTTTCATTGATTTAGAGTCATTTTTAGAAATTTGCCAAGATTTTCGTTAATTTGGCAACATTTTAAAAAGTCGCCAAGTTGGCGACATTCCGCCAAATTCGTCGCCTAAATCTCGCCAAGCGTTATAGATGGAGAAATAAGTTCTTATAGCATATAAATGATCATTGGCGTTCAAATGCAAAAGTATTACTCAAAGTACCTTTTCTCATGAATGGAACGAGCTAGATCAATGAGAATGATGTCACCCAATATATCGCATGATATTACATATGAAAAGTGAAAATGTTTTTCAGCAGTTAATAGATTTTATTTAATTTATGGGACTTTTTGATAAATTTATTTTAAAAATGTGCAATATCTTGAGAACGGATCATGCTAGCGATCTAAAGTTTATGTCAATCGTTTTCTAAGGAAACATTACATAAGAAATGTCTATTTGCATAACTTTATTAAAGGTATTAATTTTTTGATGATTATTTCAAAATTTTACTCGGAAATTTATGGGTTCTGAACATTCGATTACGTATAAAAACAATAGGCTTTCAGTATTCACTGATTGTGAATTTTGTACCAAATTTCATTTGAATCGCTCCATTCGTTCGTGAGATATCGTCTCCAAAGTCTCACTGACACACACCCACACACATATTTTCACACACACACAAACATTACCTCAAAATTGTTTGATTCGTGATCAGGGGTGCTGGAAACGAGCTCTCCCGTCAAAAACTCGAATTTGAATTTTCGACCTCGTCACAATACTTTCCTTATACATTATGTATATAAGGAAAGTAAAAACATATCAGAAGAGTTTAATTTTTTTAATAAAGCGGACATTGGACGTTTCATCCGAAGATAACTGGCAGAGTCCACGTCAACGATAAGAGCTTGTAATTTCTTCCCAGTAGCTCAATGGTAGAGCGTCGCCTGGCGAGTTCGGAGATCCAGGGTTTAATTTCCGGTTGGGATAGCAAGGTTCTTGACAATGGTGCCTGAACAAATCAACTCTGTAGGTTAGTGCAAAGATGCCGGATGTTTAAAAGCGACCCTAGTACGACTAGTGTGGATTCAGTGGGCTCTGGGATATAAAGTTCAAAGTTATATATATTTCAAAGTTGAGTGAATAACGGCCACGTAGGATACTAACCTGGATAAAAATAGTAGTATCAGCAGGCTAACCTGAGGTAAAAATAGCAGAAGGTGGACAGTCAGATTTTCCGTGGCCCGCCAATTTGACATTAGAGGGTGGAGAATGCAGAATTCACTGCGACGATAAGAGCTTGCAATTTCGTCCTAGTAGCTCAATAATAGAGTGTTGGATGGATAGTTCAAAGATCCAGGGTTCGATTCCAGGTTGGGACAGCAAGGCTCGTTACAAACTTCGTACTCCTGCATTTTATTTATTGATCGACGTATGGAGGTTGGAAAATAGCTCTTTTCTTACTAATTAAGGTTCATCTTAACAAGGACATATGCGGCAATTAGAAAAGTTTTCATCCGGATTGTGAGACCGGAACTATCAAACTGCTAAGACAATAAGATGCGTTATAGCAAAAAGCGAAAACCTAATAAAAAATGATACTGACTGGCGACAACAGTTACACTAAATTCAAGTGATATTTATGGTACATAAATTCACTGGTAAGGTATATGATCTCAGGCACAGAGATAGATAGACCTACTAAGGTTTCTGTGTATACAGACTAACGCAAAGGCGACTGGACCAGTTAAAGCGATGGCTGTACATGGATTACGTTCTCGGATCTACTTGGATTATGTTCTCGGATCTACATGGATTACGTTCTCGGATCTAGATGGATTACGTTCTCGGATCTAGATGGATTACGTTCACGGATCTAGATGGATTAAGTTCTTGGATCTAGATGGATTACGTTCTCGGATCTACATGGATTACGTTCTCGGATCTACATGGATTACGTTCTCGGATCTAGATGGATTACATTCTCGGATCTACATGGATTACGTTCTCGGATCTACATGGCTTACGTTCTCGGATCTACATGGATTACGTTCTCGGATCTAGATGGATTACGTTCTCGGATCTACATGGATTACGTTCTCGAATCTACATGGATTACTTTCTCGTCCTTTTTACGGATCCCGAGGAATCCAAAACATTTTAGGCTACATTCTTGAATGATTGGTGCACTTTTTTGAAAGCAGAAGTACCTATTTTGCAGCTAAATTGCGTATTAAATATAATTCATGTAACGTATGCACGCCATTGAAATAGCATAGGCAGACGATAACTGACTGGACCGGTCGCAGCAAAAATAACAGATGTGTCAGCCTACAAGTATAGGAGCCGTAAGTGCTGGCTATGACAAGGCATCTACATGTTACAGTGAGGGGCTATGCCAAAGCATCTACGTCACATTTTGGGGTGTCCTGAAGAACCTCTGTAGCCGTAAGATGCTTAGATCTTTCGTTACAGACATGAACGCTCATAAATTTTTTTACAGGATGGGGCAAACCATTAAAGTCAGTGGGGGGTAAATTCATTGATAAGACGTACAAAAACAATTAGCTTCATACTCAACTTTATGACCTTGAACGACCAAGGGGAAGTGTCCCTTTTACCCTTTTCTATGGGGCACATGTCTATAGACAAACACACACACATATACCTTTATTGTTTAGACTTTATTAGTTTATGCATCGCGTGCTACAACCAAACAAGGAGAAGAATGATTCCCAAAAATCCAGAATCCTAATGTGATTGCCAGATTAACACGAATTATTGAATGTATTACCTGTTATTAGCAGTTTTAGCAATTTATTAGCAGTTTTAGCAATTTATTAGCAGTATTAGCAATTTACTAGCAGTTCACCACTTCAAAATAAAATTGAGATGTACCTGCTATCGCACCGATTCTTTTACCCTATAAAAGACACTCAGATTTACTTTGAGAGTTGTTTGCTCAAGTTTACTTTGAGCAAAATATAAAAATAGTTTGGTTCTTCCAAAACACTGGTTTAGAGTTATTATTTTTCAAATTTCCCATGAAATGTTATGAAACACATTATTACTGCACTGGAATAACGCTCATGTGAAGATCTATAATCTAATCAGAATTCCTTTTCGATTGACCGATTACCCTGAGAACTTTAATTAAAACAGAATAATTCCCTCATGAATATGAGATTCAGGAAATGGAGAAGAGTTCCGAAATAAAGCTCTGATAAAGAAGATCATAGGAACATAAAAATATTGATTAAAACTTATCCACGCGTGTAATATAAGCGGAAGAATAGCGGAAAGGAGTTGAGCAACAAAAATAAAAATTTGTGAAGTTCTGTAAATCTTTTATCATCCAAAATTCAATATGTGGTCGAACTTTAATAAATGGTTACTTGGGAAATATATTCTTTCTTAGCAACCGTTTATTGTTTTGGAAAATTATATTGTCGTATAAAGAGAAGGAGATAGAATTCCTATGGATGAAAAACTTGAAAATAGTATAATGCTTTGAGAATTATATTTAGGTGTCTTTGGTGTTAGTTTAAGTCCCATCTGCTCTGATTTGACACAACAGGTAGGCGTAGTGTTTAGTATATGTATTTTTGATATTATCCTGTAGTTAAGAGTGAAGTAGCGAATATTTTTTCCTTCCCAATATTACATGGTAATGTATAGGGAAAGTATTGGAATAGGAAATCAAAATCAAGTTGCACACACACACACACACACACACACACACACACACACACATATATATATATATATATATAAATAAATTGAAATTTTTTAATCGAATACTATGCATAAACTACGGTAAGTACAAACATCCCATCTTTAGAATATCTGTTACAAATACGTAACTATTGACCAAGGCTAAGGAAAGAAATAGAAAGTAACTTATCACTATAATGGAAAGGGGCTGAGAGGAATATTAGTATACATAAATCACAATTAAAAAGGATATGAAAAGGTATTTAAAAGGTTACAAATAAGTAACTATAGCCCAAGATTAAGGATAAAAGTAAAAGGTAACTTATCACTATAATTGAAAGGGGATGAGGGGAATATTAGTATACATAAATCATAGTTAAGAAGGTATATATAAATATACATATAATGGAAAAGCAAACACGGCAAAAATAAGAAAAGGCAATAATAATTATCTCAAGATTAAAGATCAAGACCTGGAGAACAATCAATTGAAACTAAACAAAAAATGACGGATAGTTCGAAATTACATTCTCGTCAGGACAGCCATACAGTTCGAATCGAATTATAACCGCTGGAATAGCCAGTTTCTGACAGTGGCGATATTATTTAATTATGGACATAATTGGAACTGTCTACTGGTTAGTGGAAGAAGAAATAATAAAAACCAAGTGAAATATAAACCAGAAATATAAAAACCATATATATTAACTCACTGGTATAGCCACCACGGGGTAGTCGACATGTTCGCAGAGGAACATACGACAGAACATTTTACATCTCTTCGTCAAAGCGAGTGGATACCGGAATGAATACACTATTGAACTTGAACGAAAAATAATTTGTGTGAAGACTTTCAAAATAAATATCAGTATAGGACTCAGGACAAGTGGTAAGTTGTCTTTCAAAAATAGTATCATACGCAAAATAGAGTATCATACTCAGGTCTGGTGGTAAGTTAGGTGATAAGAATGGGTGAAATTCACAAAAAGGAGTTATCCAATTAAGGATAAAAAATGCATTTGTAAAATTATTACGTGGGGTATTTGAAATTATTTAAAATATTATTTACAAATTTTTCCGGATAGTTGTAATTTTGACAAATGCGTTTAAGATTATTGATGTGTAGATAGTGAAACTGAGAATCAGAAAGTCTATATATTCGAAATAGCTGGTTTAGCATGATGCTTCTGAACAATTGAATAGAATTACAAGATCGATGTGATAGCAGTTTAATGATAGTGAAGTTATAAGAATCTTTTTTATCATATATATTGGCGATAACATGATTATTTAGGGTATCTGAATTTAGGTTTAAATAATTTACAGCTTCACTAACACTAGTGTCATTAGGGATTAATTCTAGGTTAGAGGAGTAAAATCAATATCAATTGGATAGGAATCATCAATAATAATACAAATTAAGTCATCAAATCGATGTATAATATATGAATTAGAGATAAAATGACATTCATGATAAGATATAAGTTAGCTTGAATACTACTGCAACAGCCCCCTTGAGGTACACCAGATGTTTGTAAATATATGTTATCACTTTGGATAATATAAATGTTATATAACACAAAGTGCAATAGCATAGAAAATTTTTGACATTAAATGGTACATTATTGGAAGATAGATAATCATGATAAAGAGAGATAATGACCTAATACAAATATGTAATATAAATATTATTAAATAGGTCTTTAATATCAAAGGTATGGAAACCAAGAGTATGTGGAAGCTTGTTAAGGTGATTAACTAAATCAAAACTATTGTTCAAAATGAAATAGCCTGAATTCTTAAGTTTAAGAGATTCATTATTCTATTTAAACAGTTTAGCAAGTACTTACTAGCTGTAGTGGTAAAGCTATTATGTCCACAAATGATCGTTCTAAAACTGAGAGTTGATTTGTGGAATTTAGGAACCAAAGTAACATATGGAAATTTATAAAACTTACATTTAATATTTAATTGTGTATATAATTTTAGCATTTTAGTTTTCATTTTGATAGACGGATTATTAATGGATTTAAAAATATGATTATTTAAGTAATTCTGTAACACAGAAACATATTATTTTTTACAAATAATGGCATAATTATTAGAAGCTTTACCTACATAATTTATGGCAAAATGTTGTTGTAGTTCTTTAATAGCAGATAGGAGTTGTTTATAAGAATAACTAGGCTTCGTAAATTTAATTTTACAATAATATTTTAAAAAAGATGTAAAGTAGTATACTTTTATAGATGGAATGCTTCGTTAGGAATGAAATGAGAACAAAGTTATTGGTATGTGAATTTATCAAATTTATTTATAATATCCCTATGTATATCATCCTGAATTATACTGCGATCCCCAGTAATAATGTGTCCATGAGATAAGTTGACATAAGAAGTGAGATTCTTATCGCTGCATACACATGATGTAAGATAATAGGAGTTTAATGATTTGGAAACTTTAATGCAATTGTAAATAGTTCTACCAATTGGTAAATTATATTTGAAAGATTTTTGTATTTTGATATCACTTACTTGTAACAAGTGCTGATGTTTTGCAAATAAATTATTAAAGTTATGAAAATTAAGAATTGGGTGAGAAATTATACAGCAAGCTATTTTAATAAGTGGATTAGGTGTATGGTATAGATGGAAATTTAAGAAATTTGTACGAGAAAGAAGCAAATCATAAAATAAATGTTTAATATGCTCATTAGTTAATTTTAATTTTAAAAGTAAGCATAAACAATATTTAATTTACATTTTTTGACTTTATATAACCAAGTTCTGATTGGTAGGAAATTGAAAGTTTAGGAATAGTTATATTGTAATTTCAGTATGTCTGCATTGTAATAAATAGTTTTACTTAAGTTACTTTTTCCTTTGCCACGCGTATATCACTTTTTACTAGGAGTTGATGACTTTGAATACTGAACAAGATGTTTATATACTGAAAATTTATTGGAATTGTATTCAAAACTATTGTTAACTACATTATTATTATTATATATTTGATTCAAGCCATAGGGGAAGAGAGTTTTGTGTTTTTTAATATAATAATTTAATAATTTTCAAATACTAATCTATCAGTTAGTGAAATTTTAATATTTGAAATATGAAAAGATACATTTTTAAATCCTGGGGTAGCAAAGTGCTGATATTTAAATTTATTTTTAGTACGGAGATCATTAAAGAATTTATGGTCAATTTTTTTAATATGATCCCTGTGGCCATTCATTCTAAGATGTCAAGGGTTGTTGGTTTGGCCAATATAATATAAGTTACAAATTGAACAATAGGGTTTGTAAATGCAATTAAAAACTTTGCAAAATATTTGTGAGGTGGAATTCTTTTTAATTTGTAATGGGTCAGCATAAAGACAAGTTTTACACCTATTATTGTTGCATTTATTGAAAGAATAAGATTTAGATTGAGAGTTGGTATGATATTCTTCCAAAACGTCTATAACGCCTAATTGGTCAATGTTTTTCAATCTATAATTATCCCAATTCATAATAATAATAGACCGGACACTATGTAATGAATAAAATTTATATCCCGAATTGTAAATTAAAACTTCCAATATAAACTTCTTCAAAAACTATTTTGTGAGGTACGAATTTCTAATTAAGACCACAATGAAGAAGTGAAACAAAATTTCGGACAGTAACATAAAAAGCGAAGTAGATAAAATCTGCATGAGATTTTTATACGTAGTAGTCTTAAATAATCGAAGTGTGGACAAATATTCATAATCATCCGGAAAGGAAGATATACAAAGCTATTAATACTAATGTGACTGACTGAATCCCCACAACTACAGGCAAAATGGGGCCACATATAGAGGAAATACACGTCTTGATTAAAATTTAAAAATAAGCAATAAAAGTTATTGACGTCTGGGTTAACATAAAGGTTCAGAAATATATAACACAAAAAACACAATAATCTCTTTTGCCTGCCGAGAGATGTGAGCACTACACACACATAAAAATAGTTTGATAATCGACTTTAAAAATCGACTAAGAATAGCAATAATCTGCAGAAAAATTCATAAAAGCGATGATGCGAAATGTGAAGAAGACATACCAAAATCAATCAGTTTAAGGAATAAAAAGGTTAGCTAAATAAAAACAATATCCATAGAGGTCCATGTTAAGACATAGATGGGCTGGTAGTTATAGTATAGAAATACGTTAACGATAATAATAAACAAAATAAATTAAAATTAAAAAGAGAATAAACTCTGTAATAAGCGCAAATGCGGCTTTAAAACAGGTTTTACCTTTTTTAAATTTTTTTTCTCAAATAATTGAAAATCAAAAGGTAGATGGTTGAATTAAAAAGTAAATAATAAATGTAAATGTACTATTAAATGATGTAATAGAAGTCAGAATGTAGAAATCAGAATATAAAACTTTCATCATGATATTGCGCACAGCAGCTAATAACATAATGGATTTATAAATAAAAATTGAAATTTTTTTAATCGAAAACTATGCATAAACTACGGTAAGTACAAAAAAACTATCTCTAACATATCTGTTACAAATAAGTAACTATAGACCAAGACTAAGGATAAAAATTGAAGGCAAATTATCACTATAATGGAAAGGGGATGAGGGGGATATTTGTATACATAAATCACAAAGTAAAAGGTATATATATAAATAAATATAAATTGAAAAAGCAAACAAGGCAAAAATGAGAAAAGGCAATAATAATTAGCTCAAGATTAAAGATCAAGGCATGGAGAACAATCAATTGAAACTACACAAAAAGGGCGGTAAGTTCGAAATTGGACAGCCATAGAATTCGAATTATAACCGATGGAATAGCCAGTTTCTGACAATGGTGATGGTAGTACTTAACTATGGACACCATTGAAACTGTCTACTGGCTAGTGGAAGGAGAAATAATAAAAAACAAGTGAACTATAACCCAGGAATATAAAAAACAGAAATATTAACTCACTGGCACAGCCACCACGTGGGAGTCGACATGTTCGCAGAAGAACATACGACAGAGCATTTTACAGCTCTTCGTTAAAGCGAGTGGACACCGGAATGAATACACTATTGATCTTGAACGACAAATAATTTGTATGAAGACATTCATGAATAGTAATCAGTATAGGACTCAGGGCATGTGGAAAGTAGACTTTCAGAAAAAGAAAACAGTATCAGACTCAGGCCCAGTGGTAAATCTCTCTCTCTCTCTCTATATATATATATATATACCGGGTTATTCAAAAGTCAGGATTTAAAAATTAATAATTCATGAACTAATAAAGATAAATAAATAGATGTCGTTTGCACAGAAAGAATGGAAATGAAACCGGATTTTTTTTGTCAAAAAATAAATTTATTGTTATCAAAATTCAAATTTTTACCAAAGACGGCGCTGTATTTGATACCTAGTTTGCATTACATAGGATAAGATGTTAAATTTAGTTACAAATGCTCAATGTGCTGTTAGTCATTTAACAGCATAGCTGTCATACGAGGAACCACACTGTTCACAGCATTAAATAACATTTCTTTTGGTATGGCCGACATGTGTTATCGAATGGAATCTTTCAGTATTGCCAATGATGCTGGTTGGTCGCGATGCACTTTTGTCTTCAGGAACCCCCACAGTCAAAAGTCACAGGATGACGGATCAGAAGTTTTGTGTGGCTATGCATGTGGAAACGAACGACTGAGGAAACGAACGTTCCTCCCCAAATATGTAATACAGCCCCATCTGTTGGTAGAAATGTAAATTATATTAACAATAATTTTTTCTTGACAAAAAGTTCTGTTTTATTTGAATTCTTTCTGGGTTAACGGCATCTATTTATCTTCATTTTTTTTATTAGTTCATGAATTATTAATTTTTAAAGTTTTTCCTGACTTTTGAATCACTCGATATATATATATATATATATTAATTCATGAACTAATAAAGATAATTAGATGCCCTTTGCACAGAAAGAATGGAAATGAAGCCGGATATTTTCTCAAGAAAAAAAATTATTGTTAGCATAATTTACATTTCTACCCACAGATGACGCTGTATTGGGTATCTAGTTTACATTACATAGGATAAGATACATTACATAGGAGGACAGATCGACTGCCACTACTATCTGCTTCATGGATAGCATTCTCATCTACAGCTGCTCTTTTTATACAGTCTTATAATTTGCATAATATGATATCTGTACCCAATACAGCGTCATCTGCTGGTAGAAATGTAAATTATACTAACAGTATTTTTTTTCTTGACAAAAAATCCGGCTTCATTGCCATTCTTTTCTGTGCAAACGGCATCTATTTATCTTTATTATTTCATGAATTGTTAATTAAAAAAAAATTTCCTAACTTTTGAACCATCCTGTGCAAATATTATATATATATATATATATATATATATATATATATATATATAACTCAATAATTTGAAAAAGAAAAAAGAAGAATGACATTGTATCAAAATTTCGCCGGGGGGGATTGTGACCCCCACTTCCCGGTTTAGCCAGCTTTATGTCATGACGACACTCCCGGAAGCGGATACAATGTCGCCAACCAAGTACATATACTAATACTTTAAAAAAAGAAAAAAAGTTGAAAAACCTATACTTTCCCTAACCTATACAAAGACTACGCGTTTTACTACATCCAAACAGAAACACAAAATACTACAAAAATGACCCACATCCAATACCAATATATTAAGAAAAACAAGCCACGCATACACCTCACCGAAATGTAAAAGACTCTTACTTTGTACCTAATGATCTCCCTCAGACAGTCAACCATGACCTTCACAATGCAGCCGTTGTCCAATACTATCTCAGACAGAAAGCTCTCTTCCACTCAAATACAAGTCGTAACACTCGGTTACGGTTATGCCGTAAAATTTACACAATATATCACAGAGAAAACGTAGAGGGTAACCCATTACGATTGCTTCTTCTAGATAATTCAGATCACTTATATAACGATTTTCAACACTGCTATTTAAACGTTTGCTTCTTGTTAAAAAATTTATGATAATGTTCCTAAAAACATTTCTATGCAAACAAGAATGCCAATTAATAATGTAATTTATTTTAAAATTAAATGCTTTTCTTTTATCATATAATTTAAAACCTACTTTACCATTAGAAAGTTTATATAATGTTAAATCTAAAAAATTAATACTATTATCAATGTTACGGGAAGTTTCTGTTAATGTCAAATTTGAAGGAAAAAAAGTAAAATCTAAGTGATCCCGGTCATCGTGGCATGCATATAATATGTCATCCACATATCGTATGTATACTATTTCGTTTAAAATATGAGTTCCCTCCTCGTATTTGTTCAAGTATATATCGGCCAGAATAGATGAACAAGCGCCCCCCATCGGAATGCCATTACGCTGTCTGTAGAAATCAGTTCCATCGTAAAGCACAGTTTCAAACAAGACCATTTCGACTAGACATTTGTATATATGTTGTTTAATGAGGTTTTGCATCTCATACTTATCATACATCTCCATCAATATTTGAAACAGATCCTTTATATCTATATTGCAAAAAAGGTCATTGAAATCACAACTCCTATACTGTAAATCGTCAGATATGTTTTTAAGTTTTTCAATTACTTCACTACTATTATTAATGAAAAATACACCAGAATTTTTTATTTTTTTCAATATATTTTTTAAAAGTTTTAATAATCTTGTATTTGCAAAAGTTAAGTATGTTTTAAAACCATTAGTAACAGGTCTAAATTTAATGGGGTTTTTATGAAGTTTAGGTATAAGAGTTATATATGGGAATTTGATGGGAATTTGGTTTCAGAGGTCATTACATCAAAAGGATTTGGAGGTATTGTCAAAACGATACGTTTTATGATTCATGTGGTCTGGTAAATGAAAAGCTGGATGTTTTATTGGATTACATAAAGTTGAGAGCTAAAATTTTAAATATTAATCTGGGTGAAAATATAACGAAAAAAACGAATTATGAATTCATGGTTATAAATTATAAAAACAATAATTTTGATAAAATATGTTTATCACGTATTTTGAGTGAACATGTTTTTAAATTTCCTATTAATGAGGTGAAAGTTAAAGTAGCATATAAATATGCATTACCTTTGGGAAGAAAATTATACAATTACAATAGTGTTTGTAAAAACGTCATGAAGTCAGAACAAACTTGCCCTTGTCAAAAATATCCGGCTTTTATAAACATTAATTTGGGCCATATCGTAACAGGTGATCTAAATCTGTTGAATGATTACAATTTAAAGCATACTTTTACATTGGGTACTAAATACAGATCCGAAGATTTTCGCGATATTGTTGAAGGTATTGTGAATGACATTGAAATGTTTATATATAAATGTGCAGTAAAATACAGCCTACCGTCTCAAGTATTTGATGAATGGAAATCTTGTTTAACACAAAGTATAAAGTTTAAATATGGAGTTTTGGAAAAACACGTTAAATATGGGAAATACAGTATAAAAAATTTAGATAAATTGCAAAAGGATTTTGTTATAACATATGTTGATAAAGTTACTTCTAATTATGCTTTCTCTTGCCAACATTTTTACAATAAAAAACTAATTGAATGTTACCTTGATATTAATGCATATAAAAAACTCAATCAGTCTAAAACAGAAATCGTAAATCGTATTAAGGCAAAATATAAAATTTTGAGTTACAACATAAATACCATCAAATTCCCATATATAACTCTTATACCTAAACTTCATAAAAACCCCATTAAATTTAGAGCTGTTACTAATGGTTTTAAAACATACTTAACTTTTGCAAATACAAGATTATTAAAACTTTTAAAAAATATATTGAAAAAAATAAAAAATTCTGGTGTATTTTTCATTAATAATAGTAGTGAAGTAATTGAAAAACTTAAAAACATATCTGACGATTTACAGTATAGGAGTTGTGATTTCAATGACCTTTTTTGCAATATAGATATAAAGGATCTGTTTCAAATATTGATGGAGATGTATGATAAGTATGAGATGCAAAACCTCATTAAACAACATATATACAAATGTCTAGTCGAAATGGTCTTGTTTGAAACTGTGCTTTACGATGGAACTGATTTCTACAGACAGCGTAATGGCATTCCGATGGGGGGCGCTTGTTCATCTATTCTGGCCGATATATACTTGAACAAATACGAGGAGGGAACTCATATTTTAAACGAAATAGTATACATACGATATGTGGATGACATATTATATGCATGCCACGATGACCGGGATCACTTAGATTTTACTTTTTTTCCTTCAAATTTGACATTAACAGAAACTTCCCGTAACATTGATAATAGTATTAATTTTTTAGATTTAACATTATATAAACTTTCTAATGGTAAAGTAGGTTTTAAATTATATGATAAAAGAAAAGCATTTAATTTTAAAATAAATTACATTATTAATTGGCATTCTTGTTTGCATAGAAATGTTTTTAGGAACATTATCATAAATTTTTTAACAAGAAGCAAACGTTTAAATAGCAGTGTTGAAAATCGTATTATAAGTGATCTGAATTATCTAGAAGAAGCAATCGTAATGGGTTACCCTCTACGTTTTCTCTGTGATATATTGTGTAAATTTTACGGCATAACCGTAACCGAGTGTTACGACTTGTATTTGAGTGGAAGAGAGCTTTCTGTCTGAGATAGTATTGGACAGCGGCTGCATTGTGAAGGTCATGGTTGACTGTCTGAGGGAGATCATTAGGTACAAAGTAAGAGTCTTTTACATTTCGGTGAGGTGTATGCGTGGCTTGTTTTTCTTGATATATTGGTATTGGATGTGGGTCATTTTTGTAGTATTTTGTGTTTCTGTTTGGATGTAGTAAAACGCGTAGTCTTTGTATAGGTTAGGGAAAGTATAGGTTTTTCAACTTTTTTCTTTTTTTAAAGTATTAGTATATGTACTTGGTTGGCGACATTGTATCCGCTTCCGGGAGTGTCGTCATGACATAAAGCTGGCTAAACCGGGAAGTGGGGGTCACAATCCCCCCCGGCGAAATTTTGATACAATGTCATTCTTCTTTTTTCTTTTTCAAATTATTGAGTTGTATAGAAATGTACTTGTCTGAGCAGCTTGGCGCCTTTGAGTATATTTTCAGTAGTCAGTTTTTAGATGTGATAGATGTAATATTTATATGTATTTTTTTAAGCATCATGAAAAGCAGCATAGCGCTTCTGATCTTAAATTAAAAAAACAAAAACATATATATTGTAAATATATAATATATTAAGGGGATTGTGTTCCCTTATCTAAGGTTGGCTAGTAATATTGAATGACATGCATTTTGAATAAGAGGTTACAATGAGGTAAGAAAGTACATTAAATTTTGTAGTCCTTGTGTTGTGCTTTAGGTTTCTGTAGTGGTTTAATACATGTTTTTCTTATGATTAAACTCCATAAATAATAAAAATTAAAAAATAAAATAAAAAATTTTTACATAATAAAAACAATTAAAAAATAAATTTTAAAAATAAAAAATAAAAAATTTGTGTAAACTTTTCCTCTCTGTTGGTTAAATGAAAAGGGGAAATGACGTGTTATAGTGATACATTTATGGAGTGTCTATGGTGATTTTGATTGATAAAGAAACGTTATCCTGTAAGGGATGACATGTATTCTTTGTAGATGAGTTATATTGCATGTATTTTTGGGGTGTTTTTGTACTGTAAAAACCCTCTTTTAAAATCATGTATGAAAAAAATAAATGAATTAGCGACTGGCAATTTCGGGGTTACGACCACGAATGCTCGGTTGACTAGTAGTAGGGGTACTGGTCAATCGTCAAAAAGTTTCCCTAGGCAGTATACTATGGACAAATATTTTAAACCTTTCATTGATGACAGAGGGAAAAACAAAAAAACTGTAAACGTACATGAAAATATGAAAAGCGGGCCGCGTGTGGATAATCACCTTGAAGATATTTGTTATTATAGGAATTTCAAATCATTAAAGTTTAAAAAATGTACATCTAAAAGATGTAAACTTTGTCCAATTGCAGACCCTTTACAGATTGGAACTAAGGATTTAAAGCTTGCATTCTGTAAGGTTTTCAATAGCATATATTGTATAACATGTATGAAATGTGGTTTGAAATATATAGGCCAGACACAAAACTGTATAAACATTAGAATTAATTTACACCGTAGTAATATATATAAGTTACAAAAAAACTCTTCTACAGAGGCTACAATGGAAATAAAACACTTTTTTAAACATGGAATTGAAGCTATGCAGATCACATTGTTGGACATTGTAGTTGATATAAAAGAGAGATTGTGGTGGGAAAATTATTATATTACTCAACATAATTCTCTTTATCCATACGGATTAAATTCCGTGAGATATAATGTTAACTATAATAGAGAACAGATAAAATGTTTTGGTTCTGATATAGTAATTGATCATGGTTTTTTAAATCAAAAATATTATAATCATGGACCTTCACGTAAATACAGAGGTGGAAGAAAGCATAAAATTAATTTTGAAAAAAACTGTAGAAAATATAATGAATTTTACTCAAACACACAAGAATAATCACGATTTATCGAATAACTGGATAAAAAACTTGGTATTTGGTTTCAGAGGTCATTACATCAAAAGGATTTGGAGGTATTGTCAAAACGATACGTTTTATGATTCATGTGGTCTGGTAAATGAAAAGCTGGATGTTTTATTGGATTACATAAAGTTGAGAGCTAAAATTTTAAATATTAATCTGGGTGAAAATATAACGAAAAAAACGAATTATGAATTCATGGTTATAAATTATAAAAACAATAATTTTGATAAAATATGTTTATCACGTATTTTGAGTGAACATGTTTTTAAATTTCCTATTAATGAGGTGAAAGTTAAAGTAGCATATAAATATGCATTACCTTTGGGAAGAAAATTATACAATTACAATAGTGTTTGTAAAAACGTCATGAAGTCAGAACAAACTTGCCCTTGTCAAAAATATCCGGCTTTTATAAACATTAATTTGGGCCATATCGTAACAGGTGATCTAAATCTGTTGAATGATTACAATTTAAAGCATACTTTTACATTGGGTACTAAATACAGATCCGAAGATTTTCGCGATATTGTTGAAGGTATTGTGAATGACATTGAAATGTTTATATATAAATGTGCAGTAAAATACAGCCTACCGTCTCAAGTATTTGATGAATGGAAATCTTGTTTAACACAAAGTATAAAGTTTAAATATGGAGTTTTGGAAAAACACGTTAAATATGGGAAATACAGTATAAAAAATTTAGATAAATTGCAAAAGGATTTTGTTATAACATATGTTGATAAAGTTACTTCTAATTATGCTTTCTCTTGCCAACATTTTTACAATAAAAAACTAATTGAATGTTACCTTGATATTAATGCATATAAAAAACTCAATCAGTCTAAAACAGAAATCGTAAATCGTATTAAGGCAAAATATAAAATTTTGAGTTACAACATAAATACCATCAAATTCCCATATATAACTCTTATACCTAAACTTCATAAAAACCCCATTAAATTTAGAGCTGTTACTAATGGTTTTAAAACATACTTAACTTTTGCAAATACAAGATTATTAAAACTTTTAAAAAATATATTGAAAAAAATAAAAAATTCTGGTGTATTTTTCATTAATAATAGTAGTGAAGTAATTGAAAAACTTAAAAACATATCTGACGATTTACAGTATAGGAGTTGTGATTTCAATGACCTTTTTTGCAATATAGATATAAAGGATCTGTTTCAAATATTGATGGAGATGTATGATAAGTATGAGATGCAAAACCTCATTAAACAACATATATACAAATGTCTAGTCGAAATGGTCTTGTTTGAAACTGTGCTTTACGATGGAACTGATTTCTACAGACAGCGTAATGGCATTCCGATGGGGGGCGCTTGTTCATCTATTCTGGCCGATATATACTTGAACAAATACGAGGAGGGAACTCATATTTTAAACGAAATAGTATACATACGATATGTGGATGACATATTATATGCATGCCACGATGACCGGGATCACTTAGATTTTACTTTTTTTCCTTCAAATTTGACATTAACAGAAACTTCCCGTAACATTGATAATAGTATTAATTTTTTAGATTTAACATTATATAAACTTTCTAATGGTAAAGTAGGTTTTAAATTATATGATAAAAGAAAAGCATTTAATTTTAAAATAAATTACATTATTAATTGGCATTCTTGTTTGCATAGAAATGTTTTTAGGAACATTATCATAAATTTTTTAACAAGAAGCAAACGTTTAAATAGCAGTGTTGAAAATCGTTATATAAGTGATCTGAATTATCTAGAAGAAGCAATCGTAATGGGTTACCCTCTACGTTTTCTCTGTGATATATTGTGTAAATTTTACGGCATAACCGTAACCGAGTGTTACGACTTGTATTTGAGTGGAAGAGAGCTTTCTGTCTGAGATAGTATTGGACAGCGGCTGCATTGTGAAGGTCATGGTTGACTGTCTGAGGGAGATCATTAGGTACAAAGTAAGAGTCTTTTACATTTCGGTGAGGTGTATGCGTGGCTTGTTTTTCTTGATATATTGGTATTGGATGTGGGTCATTTTTGTAGTATTTTGTGTTTCTGTTTGGATGTAGTAAAACGCGTAGTCTTTGTATAGGTTAGGGAAAGTATAGGTTTTTCAACTTTTTTCTTTTTTTAAAGTATTAGTATATGTACTTGGTTGGCGACATTGTATCCGCTTCCGGGAGTGTCGTCATGACATAAAGCTGGCTAAACCGGGAAGTGGGGTCACAATCCCCCCCGGCGAAATTTTGATGCAATGTCATTCTTCTTTTTTCTTTTTCAAATTATTGAGTTGTATAGAAATGTACTTGTCTGAGCAGCTTGGCGCCTTTGAGTATATTTTCAGTAGTCAGATTTTAGATGTGATAGATGTAATATTTATATGTATATATATATATATATATATATATATATATATATATATATATATATATATATATATATATATATATATATATATATATATATATGCATATATGTATATATATATATATATATATATATATATATATATATATGCATATATGTATATATATATATATGCATATATGTATATATATATATATATATGTGCATATATATATGCATATATATATATATGTATATATGTATATATATATATATATATATATATATATATATATATATGTATATATATATATATATATATAAGAAAATCAAAAATGATCGAGAGGTGATATAAGTGCCAACAGGGAAATAACAAATGGCCAAGGGGGATTGTGACCCCTTGTTCCCGTTTATAGCCAGCTATTACTCCTGAGGAAACACTCACGGAACCGTTGCGTGCCTGTGGCCATATTTCCTTGGAACGTCAAAGCAAAAGACGTATGCCAGAAGTGAATGCATGGACTGAGTGGAGAAAAATTTTTTGGATTGAGACAGGTTGAAATAAGAAGTTAATCCAAATGACAGATCATTCATCAATTCAAATATAAAGTGCCGAGCCATTCGATGCGTTGCCATTATATCAAAATGCATTAATTTCCTTGCAGTGCAAAGCATTATAGTGATGTTTGAGGTATCCCATTGGATAGTGCTGTTTCAACGATTTCAATATTTGAATTGATGAATGATCTGTCATTTGGATTAACTTCTTATTTCAACTTGTCTCAATCCAAAATTTTTTCTCCACTCAGTCCATGCATTCACTTCTGGCATACGTCTTTTGCGTTGACGTTCCAAGGAAATATAACCACAGGCACGTAACGGTTCCGTGAGTGTTTCCTCAGGAGTAATAGCTGGCTATAAACGGGAACAAGGGGTCACAATCCCCTTGGCCATTTGTTATTTCCCTGTTGGCACTTATATCACTTCTCGATCATTTTTGATTTTCTTATATACAAGTCAATAATAGAGCAGGATTGCGCCTATATGACTTGGCAATTTCTATTAGTTTACAATCGGGTACGTTTAGTACTTTGTTATTTACAACATATGTATATATATATATATATATATATATATATATATATATATATATATATATATATATATATATATATATATATATATATATATATATATATATATATATATATATATATATATATATATATATAATTACGATAAAGTGAGACTAAAATAGGATATATCCCAATTAAGCCAGAAATTAAAAGAACGATTCACTACAAAGGAGGAGGCGCAAGTGCTGCTCAAATTCCCTAGTAGAATACAAGAATGAAAGTAGAAAAGAACGGGAGTGACCATATGAATTACATAAGAATGGTAGGGGTGGATTGCGACCCCCCTGCATATGTATATATATATATATATATATATATATGCATATATGTATATATATATATATATATATATATATGCATATATGTATATATATATATGCATATATATATATGTATATATATATATATATGTATATATATATATGTATATATATACATATATATATATACATAGAAAATGCTAATTTCGATGTATTTTTAAAATAATGCATAAATATGAAAGAATCTGTCTTACAGATTCGATTTAAACATTGTTGAAAAGAACTTTTATTGTTCTTTCCGTTGATGTAAAACCTTGTGATAATAGTTTTGGCCGCTAAGGAACGTGAATAGGCTAAAATACAGAATAATTGAATTTCCAATCTTAAATTTAAAAAAAAAAAACCCACAGATGCACCTCCCTTGGTCCTTCAATATCTGGGTACAAAACTTTATGGAAGTGCGATACTTAGATTTTTCTCTACAAACCGCACACACGGACAGACATATGTCTTAATTATATAAGATTGCTTTGGAATAAATTGCGTTATGCAAAATGAGTATGTCTGTATATAAAACCCTCCATTGATTCTGCAGTGAAATACTGTTTTCACAAAAGGATAAAGTTTATTACATAATTACATCCTTGTTGCAATTTAACAGATTTATTTATTAGTTGCAGAACTTAGCAGTTCTTGCGACCCCTACCGAAAAATAATTCTGAATACGATCTTTTCTCCAAGGTTTCAACATGTATAACCAAGTGTCCCTAACAACCATGCAGTTGCAAAAAGAGTTTTCTTACATATTAGGTCTTCTAGAGTGATGTTAACAGATTTATCGTATAATATTAAATATAGAAAATTGAACCTATTTGAAGATGCTTACTGCTTTTTAATTTTATGTAATTTTTTGTATAAAATTATTAGAAAAACGCACAAATTCTCGAGATTGGATTAAGCTAGCGTTCTAAAGTACATTACCTTTTTAATGTGAAATTACGTATAAAATAATTATGGTTATACAATTATTGAACGCATTGATTTTTTTTTTTTACAATATTTTTCATTCGAAAATTTGGAAGTTTTTGAAAGTTCGATCGTGTTTGAAATCAATTAGATAAAATTATTTACTGTTTACAATGCTCGTACAAACTTATTTTAAAAATGCTCTATTCGTTAGTGAGATATCGCATCCACATTTTCACACATATTCACACTAAAAAATAAACACATTAACGTACATACATAATAGCGTACACACATATACACACAGCACGTACATCACTTCCATAACGTTCAATTCAAGTTCAGGAATGTTTGAAATGTACTCTTCCGTAGAAAATACGAATTCGAATTTACGAACCAGTCACTAACTTGGAACATTAATAGATTTTCACGCGCAGCAAATCACAAAAATTTTAAAAATAAAACAGTAATTCTATCAATACAATTTTTAAACTTATAATTGCTAATAGTTCAGCTTTTAAAAACTATCACGTGATCAATTTTATAGGTTTTAGTATGTTAAAAAATAATTGCAATTATCTTTCTAACATACTTGACTAGAAGGTATGCCCGTCATATAAAGGAATAAAAACATTTCAAAATATTATGTTCCATTTGGCGTCATTTTTATCAATTTGGCGACATTTGCGACATCCCGTCAAATTCTTTGCCAAAATTTTTGCCAAATGTTATGGACGAACGAACAGAGAAATCGCTTTTCCTTACAGTAGAGTCTTATATTCTTTCCAAGATATAAAATTTCATCGATTTGTTGACATTTTCGCGATATTTTGATAAATTTGGTAATATTAAAAAAACTCGTCAAATTTGTCGCCAAGTAGGACGGTTGGATTGGCAGATAAATGCTTCCGAAACATCATTACAACACTATTCTTTTTTGAAACAGAATTAATTTCATTGATTTGGCGTCATTTTTATCAATTTGGCATCATTTTTAACGATTTGGCGACATTTTTGTCAATTTTGCATTTAAAAAGAAGTCGCCAAGTTGGCAATTTTTCGCCAAATTCGTCCCAAAAATTTCGTCAAGTGTTATACAGAGATAGATAGAATCACCGTGTTTATATTATAAATTTCTATACAATGATATGGTTTGATCAATTTAATAGATTTTATTATGTTAGAAAAGTAATTGCAATTAGCTTAAGAAACTGATTTATGAAAAGAACTCCATATTTAGGTCACATTTCTAACATTTTTTACACGTTAAAAACTATATGTCCTCTTTAAAATATTCTACCGTTTAATGCTAGATGAAACAAATAGTTTGTCATCTATCATAATGTTGATGGAAAAGGCAATGCTGACTTTCTATTTTTGCATAAAATATTCATAAGCAAATGCGGCTATCAACTTTTCTATTTATCTATATTCCGCTGCTTAAAACCACTTTAGATAAAAGGCATTTTGAGCATTTATATTCATCGTGTAGGTGTTTTTTGCAGAATTTGTTTGCCCCGCCTAAGTTTAATGTTGCATCAAATAGCAATTTTTATGCGAGAAATTTAATAACTAATTTCCTCAAATGAGTCACAAAAAAGTATTGTAATATGTCTATTTTTACCTTTCTGCATTATGTCTACAGTATATATAAACAATATTAAATTGTATGGTGGAAAATGCACCTAGCTTTGCCGGGATTTAAAGTAAGGATACGATGAATTCATTCATAACATTTTTACTTTCCTTATATACATAATGTATAAGGAAAGTATTGTGAAGGGGTCGAAAATTCGAATTCGAGTTTTCGACGGGAGAGCACATTTCAAGCATCCCTGATCACGAATCAAACATTTTTGAAGTGATGTCTGTGTGTGTGTGTGTGTGTGTGTGTGTGAAAGTATGTGTGTGTGTGTGTGTGTGTGTGTGTGTGTGTCAGTGGGTCTGTGGATACGATAACTGACGAACGAATGGACCGATTCGAACCAAATTTGGTACAAAAATCACAATCTATAAACACTGAAGCCTATTGTTTTTATACGCAATCGAATGTTCAGAACCCCCCTAAATTTTCGAATGAAATTTTGAAAAAATCGTCAAAAAATCAAAACCGCTAATAAAGTTACGCAAATAGACATTTCTTATGTAATTTTTCATTAGAAAACGATTGACATAAATTTTAGAACGCTAACACGAACCGTTTTCGAGATATTGCACATTTTTCCAAAAAATTATCAAAAAGTCAAATAAAATAGAAAAAAAATATTTCCTATTGAGAAACATGTTCTCTTTTCATATATAATATCATGCGATAAATTGTGTGCCATCATTCTCGTGGATCTAGCTCGTTCCATTCATGAAAAAAGATACTTTGAGTAATAATTTTGCATTTGAACGCCAATTTATCTGCTGTAAGAATAACTTATTTCTTCGTTCATAACGCTTGGCGAGATTTTGGCGACGAAATTGGCGGAATGTCGCCAACTTGGCGACTTTTTGAAATGTTGCCAAATTAACGAAAATCTCGCCAAATGGATAAAAATGACGCTAAATCAATGAAAATGACGACTAATTGTGGAAAATTCAATATCTAATAAGTTATATAATATATAAATATATAACAATAGTTATATAATATATGTCGAAAATTCAATATCTAATATGTTATATATATATATATTATATATAACTTATTTCTTTGTCCATAACGCTTGGCGAGATTTTAGCGACAAAATCGGCGGAATGTCGCCAACTTGGGCGACTTTTTGAAATGTTGCCAAATTAACGAAAATCAATGGATAAAAATGACGATAATCAATGAAAATGGTCGAAAAGTCAATATCTTGGAAAGGATATTAGTATCTACTAGAAGAAAAACCTATTTATTTTACTGTAAAAGTAGTAAATTCATTTCATTATATAAGGAAAGTCATGTGTTGCCCACATCAGATTTTTTAAAACGCGACAAGGTTGATATTTTTTAAATAAATAACTACTTTTTAGAATTTGCTTGTTCTGTGTAAGTTTATTGTTGCATCAAATAGCAATTTTTATGTCAGAATTTTTCTAGCTAGTTTCCTCGAATAAGTCACAACACTGTATTGTAATACACGAGGGTCACACTGAAATTTTTGAGATAAAGCTAAGTGGTACAGGTTAAACTTACCAACTCTTTGGAGTGTTCAAAGTACTCGCCTCCAACATCAATGCACTTTTGGAGGCGAATTCTCCAACAATTAAATGCGTCAAGCCATCCATTTCGATGAAAAATATGCGTATAGCCTCATCAATGTCATCTTCGGATTGAAAATGACGCCCACGTAATTTTTTTAGATTAAAAATAGCCAAAAGTCACACATAGCAAGATCAGAAGAATAGGGTGGATGTTCTATCACTTTGGTGTTATTTTGTTCAAGAAATTCGACTGTCATTCTTGCTGAATGAGGAGTTGCATTGTCATGGTGAAGCATGAGTTTCCTAACATTCACTTCCTGAAGAATTTCAGGAAGATATTTAGTGGTGTACCAGTTAGCTGTAACTGTCTTCTGTCTCTCTAGCTTTATGGCTTTGACTAGACATGTACTTCTGAAGAACACGGTATACATTACCTTTTTCATTGCTCGCTGTCTTTACACCATTGTTGGGGCTGAAGTCATCATCAAAGACTCTTACTTTACTTTCTTGACGCATTGGAACGTCAAAAAACGGTATGTTCGTTTCATAATCAGTTATGGTTTTAGAAATAATACGGTGTCCACCATCATTAAGTAATTTTAAGGTTTCTTTACTGATTCTGACACGCTGCGCTTTTTGGTGTTCTGTTTAATTACCGGAAACGCAAAGACAAACTAATTATCCCGTATG